>OZ010593.1:89262782-89387782 GCA_963932145.1 Acanthosepion lycidas
GCACGCATCCTTTGCATGATTCTATCATGTCTGCTATGTCCTTGACCATGTTTGGCCAATAAACATAGCAGCGCATGAGGCTTTTCGTACGGTTCTTCCCGGGATGTCCCATGTGAAAATCCCTGAGGATTTTTCTTTGTAGGTTGTTTGGAATCACTACGCGGTCATTGTAAAGTAGGACATCATCACAGAGGGAGAAAACTTCAGGCACATTGGGGTCTTTGTTGCGAATTTTGTTTTTATGGATTGAATGAATTCATCATCTCGAGACTCCCTTTTTATGTCGGCCAAAGTAACTGGGAGCTCTCTTATGGTACTCGCGATCATGTTTTTGATTTGTGTTGTGTCGCATACTTAATATAGACCTGGAAGAGTCTATTGTGTAGGTAGTTCCGATCTCACAATAGATAGATAGATAGATAGATAGATAGATAGATAGATAGATAGATAGATAGATAGATAGATAGATAGATACGACAAGACTTAGAGAGGGAGAGAGAGAAAGAGATACAAGTCTGAGATAGATAGAATATTGACAGATAGAGAGAGAGAGTGATAAAGAGTTACGACAAGCTTGAGATAGATAGATAGATAGATAGATAGATAGATAGATAGATAGCAATAACAGAATTAGAAAGAAAGAAAGAAAGAAAGAAAGAAGAAAGAACAAAATTAGATAAATAGATACATAGCAATAATATAATTAGAAAGAAAGAAAAAAGAAAGAAAGAAAAAAGAAAAAAGGACAAAATTAGATAGATAGATAGATAGATAGATAGATAGATAGATACGACAAGACTTAGAGAGGGAGAGAGAGAAAGAGATACAAGTCTGAGATAGATAGAAGATTGACATATAGATAAAGAGAGAGAGAAAGAGAGAGACAGAAAGAGTTTCGACAAGCTTGAGATAGATAGATAGATAGATAGATAGATAGATAGTGTCATTAATATTCAAATAGTTCTTTAGACGAAGTAACATTTTTCAGATATAAAACAGATAAAAGAACAAGAATTGCAAAAAAATTTTCTTTGAATTTTTGTTGTTTGCTATTCGTGTATTTTCTTTTCTTTCTAATTTTATAATTATGAACAAAAATTGTTTAATTTTTCTCAACATTTGCAACGCTAATGCAAAAATAGATTTAAAAAAATGCTAGTATATACATAAAAGTAAGAGGCTGACCCCTCGTATCATTGGATGCCCAACTGGATAAGTAATCCAGGCACATTTGTGTCCGTTCATCGCCCACAGAGTCCACCTTAGTTACAGTTTCTGGGAGAGAGAGAGCGGGCATTATCTAGCGTGATCAACAGTTTGAACAAGGTTAGCGCACTCAAACCGTTGGTCCAATAACAGTGCAGATTCTTCATCGTATTTTTATCAAGAATCTCTCAATATAGAGCAGGTAATCCAGACCATATGCGGCCGTAATATTCTGAAGAGAACTGAATTTAGTATTCTCTTACACACAGCAGACAGAGAATGTCGGATTTATGTGTCGAACATTGGGCTAGATTGGACGACAATGTCCCAACACCGTAGAATCGCTCAGCTTTGTTTTTTATTTCTTTTGTTTTTAGTTTGTTTGTTTTTATTTTTTTTTTTTTGTTTTTTTTTTTTGTTTCTTTGTTTTTTTGTTTTTGTTTTCTGTCATATCAGTTTCAATGGGCTATTTAATACCGATAAAATTTTTATTGCAGGTAATACTTTTTCTTCAAAAATCTATTTCTGCTGGTAATATTTTTTCCTTCAAAAAATTAATTTCTAGTAATATTTTTTTCTTCAAAAATCCATTTCTGTTAACATTTTCTCCTTCAAAAAATCTATTTCTGGGAACATTTTTTAATTTAAAAAAATATTTCTGGTAATACATTTCCCTTCAAAAAATCTATTTCTGGCGATAATTTTTCTTCAAAAATCTATTTATGTTAATATTTTTTCCTTCAAGAAATCTATTTCTGGTAATATTTTTTCTGCAAAAATCCATTGCTGGTAATATGGGTTTTTTTTTTTCAAAAAATGCATAACTAGTAATAATTTTTAAAAAAATATATAGCTGGTATTACTTTTGTTTTCAAAAATGTATAGCAGGTAATAATTTTTTCAATAGTATTTCTGGTATTAAAACCTATATTTACACTTTCAAGGTATTTCGACCCCCGTTTGGGAGGGGTAACTATTTGCCCAAAGCTGGGACACTAACAGATGCTACCACCCCAGGTCAGGGTGGACCTAGGAACACCAATAATTAAGAAATGGTTCCACACTACTCAAAATCTCCTGAACAGAGGCCTTGCTGCTGGACGTAGTTTATCGTCTTACCCAGGATGCGGATGTCGTTTGTCGTCATACCCAGCACGGGAACGGCTCAGAGTAACCTACGAAATTTTGAAATAATATAAGTAATGAAGTCTCGTCTTATAATTTTCAACATCTACTCAATTTTTGGCACCAAGCCACTTCATTTGACGAGTATTTTTTCAGCTGTACATTTTCTATCAATTTAGATCGGATGGTAAGAATTTTTTTAGTGGAGGGGAGATAATAATTATTTTAGTCATAAGTCTTACTAATTAATCCATAGCTGGGGAGAGATGTGGATTCATACTTTTTTTGTAGGATATTTGCACGTATATTGCTGATGACAGCACTACGTAAACATTTAAATTTTGGATGGTGTGACATTTATCAATTGTTTCTGGGGAAGGGGATTTCACTCCCCCACCCAAATCATTTTCCTTATTGTTAAATTTTTTTATCTATTTTTTTCTATATTTTATTTTAGTTCGTATATGGCAGTTCCCCATGATGCTGAAAGATGCTGTACACAAAACGCTCTTGAAGAGTTGCATAAAAAAGCAATATTCCAACGTGTACAAATAGTTTTCACCTGTAATGTTTCTGTCAATGAAGAAAAGCGCGCAAATTCTTGCTGGTGACGCCCCCATCAAGACATTTACATTAGAGCTTGAATGACATTTACCAGTGGTTGGTGAAGGGGTCACTACTCTAAAAAAGAAAATGTTATATTCCGTGCTAATAGGAATATATACTCGAAAAACAAGGAGGATAAAATAAGTAAAGATCTTTCGTAAAAAACCAGTAAAATAAGAATAAAGGTAACAGTTATGCGGAAGGTCGTCGCAAGTCAATCCAGTAATGAGTGCTACGTAGGAAATGGCGGTAGTTCTCGCGTAAGTCTGAGTCGTACTCAACAGATTCCAGCTAGTAATATTTACCAACCTCCCCACGGTGGAGGATGTGGGACAAGGCCGAATTTAAAATGCGGCAATTTGATCCTGTATGCTCGGTCAAAATTCCCCGTAAACCACGCATAAATGTGTTCGGGTCAGTCTACCTACCCGGATGAGACTCTGCTCTTCGGTATAGTCTCGTCCGGGTTCATCTCTGCCCGAAGGCAGAGAGTTCGACAACAGCTAAAAGCTGAGTAACATATCCCAGCAAGTCAATATTTACCTGCCTCCCCACAAGGAAGGATGTGGCACGAGGCCCGCAGATTCGGCCAAAAATTCTCCGTAACATTACATAAATGGGTTTGGGTCTGTCTACCTCCCCGGACGAGACTCTGCCCTTCGGCATAGCTTCGTCCAGGTTCCTCTCTCCCCTCGACAGAGAGTTCGACAACAGCCACGATCTGAATAACAGATCCCAGCAAGTCTCTGTAGACCGTTGACTTACAGATACTTATATGTAGTTACTATCTATAGTGTATTCACTCATGGGGGTGACAGGTTATTCCATTGCATCAAAAAAAAAATTATTTTATTTTTGTTAGTGTCGGCTTTATTTTTCCTTTAATTTTGTTTCTGTTTATTTTTTCCTTCTTTACACCGCACACAAGAATACACACCCGTACGTTCACTAAAGTTAAGCAACCCCGAGCCTGGTCAATAACTTGATGGGTGACCGCTTCGAAATACAAAGTACTCTAAAATCCAGTAACTGTCACGGCTCATTTCAGTACTGATGAATGTTTCTTCCTAACCTTTTGCTTGAAGTAGTGTGGAACGTTAACATCTTGATTATGTCATTATTTTCTCTTTGAGTTACAGGTGCTATCCATTTTAGTTGTTGCTGCTGTTGGTAGTCTTCGAGTGATGTGGTTTTCCTTATTTGATACAGTCATTTGTTTGTGATTCTCTCGCACCAGTCCACAATGTTTAAAAAATGATGATATTTGCCAAGACTCACAGGCTTTAATCAAATTTATTTTTAACCATTAATACTAAAAAGCGATTGTATACAGCTGATATTTTAGATATTTTTGAACTAATTTGGCGCCATGTATGGCATCCGTATAAAAGACCCAAACTGACGCTGCTATTTAAGAACGTAACTCGAGATTTCAGGTTAATGTTTTGGTTGTGTAGCAACTTGAGGTATTGGGCGAAACTACGCGTAGCGCAGCCTATTCACCGTTCAATTTCCTTTCCTCCTATACTAAATTTAGCTTACGGCCATATTGCGTTGAAACACCATTTCCAAGTACGATCAGCGAAGTTAAGCAACATCAAGCATGGTCAGTACCTAAATGGGTGACCAATACTAGGCGCTGTAAGCTTGGTAATGTAATGCAGGTAATGTAATAGATAATTGCTCGGAATTCTTAATCACAGAGCCGAGTTCCAATTCCAGTCGGTTTCGTTATATTCACTTACGTGCAAATACCCTACAGAAAAAGTATGAATCCACATCTCTCCCCAGCTATGGGTTAATTAGTAAGACTTATGACTAAAATAATTATTATCTCCCCTCCACCAAAAAAATTCTTACCATCTAAAAAAAATATTTTCTGGCTTTAAATAACCTGAAAACGGTTGATAAGTCGTAAAAAACAAATCAATCGAATCTTATACTAAATTTGTTATAACTGATCCAAACGCCGAGGTATTTAATGTGTTTAGCATTTACGCTCTAATATCCTTGAAGGCATGAATCTAACTATTCTCCCCTTACTATGGATAAATAGTAGGACAGACTGGGTGGCAACCGGTCTAGGGGAAGGAAAACTGAATTCAAAACTGTATGCAGCCCTTGGGAAGCACATAGCTGCTAAGGAAAGGATCGTTCGCATTGATTCGATGAACCCGACTACGGTCGACTCCATTAATATTTACAAATTCCATATACTAAATTTTTATAACTGATGTGCCATCACTCCTTTGCATAGTTTGTCTTTATTACTATACGTATTTTTTTTTAATACAAGTATTTGAGTTGCTGTCCCATATTTTTTTTTTTTTTAAGCAATGAAACTGTATAGATATTAAAAAAATCATAAGTGTTAATAATGTAATTGAACCAAGTATAGTAGTCGATGTGGCCGGACATTTGACCGACGGACATTTCATCGACAAAGTACAAATGAAATCGTAACAGGCAATACTTTAAGTATTCTATTCAGCCGTATTATAAAGATAGAATAGGTTGGTTGGTTGGTTGGGTTTTATGGCATATCAACCACCGTGGGTCATTTAATACCAAATCCAGTTTATATATGCCAAATATATGAATTTTAAATGCCTATTTTGTATGGAACATTTTTAGCAACCTAGAGCTCATTTGCTTGTACACTGCAAAATAATTCTAGGTATCTTTGTTTAAGTCAAGAATTTCCATTTGATAAGGACAATTTATTTGCAAAATGGTAAAAGGTAGGATATGTTTACACATCAGTCTACATCTTTGATAAGAGACCAATTCTTTTTAGAAAATCCAATATAATTTTTGGTTCAGTTTTTGCAAATAATTTCTTCATGTTCTTGATTGATGATTAATTGTTTTGTTTAACGGCATCAAACTTAGTGGTTACTTTAAGCTGAAAATGATTTTGAGTGACTTTAAAAGTCAAAAACGTATAGCTGGCAACATTATGGTTTCAAAAACATTATCTGAGGTCTTGCTGTTGGATGCAGTTTATCGCCATACCCAGTACGCCCTATACATATATTAAATATACAGTACTATTAAACATAGCTGGCAACATTATTTTTTCAAAAACGCATAGCTGGCAACATTGTTTCAAAAACACGTACCTGGCAAAATTATTTTTCCGAAAACATCTGAAGCCTTGTTGTTGGACGTAGTTTATCGTCATACCCAGGACGTGGATATAGTTTATCGTCATACCCAGGACGCTAAGATAGAATAAGACATAATTACTACCGAATATCAAGTGATTTAATTACTAAATCTAAATTTAAAATTAAAAGTTTTCTTATTTCAATATTTCTTTATTGAAATTAGTATTTCAAAAATATTTGAGTGTATTTGGGTAAAAAGTAGCACCTAATTATTTAATTTCGTATTTAACAGTGAGATAAAAGCGAGTTCATCCCTTTAAGATAATGATCATTAAAAGCGAAATTGAAAGATTTTTCATATCGTAAAAGCTTAAGATTTTGCTGTAGTAAAATGTGCTTTTTCTCAAAATACTTATCATCTTACAGTAATATTGGAAATAAAATATATATACATTTAGTGTAACCCGGATATAAGAAAATTGTCGCGACCGGAGAAGAAGTCTCTTATATCAGGGTTACACTGTAAGATTTTTAAAAAGCCTGTAAAAAAAAAACGAAAAATTATAAATTAATACACAAAATAAATATATGTAGCACATAACGATAAAGAATCTGACATACATGTAAGTACGGCACTACATTTTCGGCTAAATGTTCATTCAGTTAAATGGAGCCTGTAGCTTCTTGCCAACCTCTGATTTTGATTTATTTCTTCTATTATTTTCTTAGCTTTTAGAAGTCAAAAGCAATACTTTAATTATTTTAATTATCAGTATTTTAAGGTAGAATAGGACAAATAATTACTACCGGATTTCAAGTGATTAAAAAAATAAATCTAAATTTAAAGTTTTTTTGTTTTAACATTTGTTTATTGAAATTAGAATTTTTTTTTAAATATTTGAGTGTAGTTGAGTAAAAAGTAGCACCTATCTAAATTCGTTTTTAACAGTAAGATAAAAGCTAGTTTATCCCTTTAAGTTAATGATAATTAAAAGCGAAATTAAAAGATCTTTCATATCTTGAAAAGCTTAAGTGTTTTACGGTAGTTAAATGTGCTTTTTTCTCAAAATACTTTTCTCATCTTACAGTAATATTTAAAGTTAGATATAATATATGCAGAATAGATTTTTTTAAAAATCCTGTCGAAAAAAACAAACAAAACATGAAAAGCCGAAAACTTATAAATTAATACAATAAATAAATATAAATATATGTAGCAGATTACGATAAAGAGTGTGACATACATGTAAGTACGCCAGTACATTTTCGGTTAAATGTCCGTCGACGAAATGTCCGTTGGCCAAATGCCTATCGGCCATATGTCCGATTACCAGTAGTCGGAATGGAGCCTGTAGCTTCTTGGCCAACCTCTATGATTTTGATTTTCAAATGCAGGAGTATTAATACAAATAATCATTAATCGCTATCGATAAAACGTACATATTATTGGTAGTTTTCTACATCTTGAATATAAAGATTGTAAATAGCCTTTTTCCTCCAGTTTCTTGTCCGATCGCTCTGCGGCAACTGCAGGCAACACCGTCTTTCTTGAAGGAAATAGGCTTTCTAGTTCGCCATCTTAATTATTTCTCTTCTATGCCGAGCAATATTGCAAGGTCACGTGTAACTGGTGACACAATCAAGTCTTCAATCAATTCAGAAGCGGATAACTCGTGTATGCACCTTCGACTGCGCATGCTCCTAATCATTCAATCCAAAATGACGAAATCAAACATATTACTCGGGGTTAAATATGATGCTAAGAAGCAAAAGAAAACGACAATGAAAAAGAAATTAATTTAAATATTTTATTTTGTTATTTTTTCTTTCCACTTTTTTTTTAATTTTTTATTTTATGTGCCGTGTTCCTTTAGGATGGGATTGATCATAGCTCTCCACAGCGTCTTAGCCTTTGCAACCCTAATCCAATTTCATACCATTAATATTCTTCCCAGTCACTATTGCACTGTCCATGATTACTTCAACGTGGTGTAATGGTTACCAAGCTTGTCTTGCAAGCTAATCACGACTGAAAAGTGAGTTCGATCCTTACTGGGGGTCACGCTTCGAAAATCACCACAAGTATTCCGTCTATTTACACAAGTTCGTTTGATGGTTTCCTTTGCTTTTTCCTCTGTCGTAAATAAGTGCAGTGAGTGTTAAATTCTCCATGCCTTCTTTCCTCATCATGTCTACCAAAATTAAAAAATGTCCCTTTTCGTCCTAGTTTTCGATAAAACTTCTTTGTTGCTCACATGTTATGTCCATATTATTCTCAGCATCCTTCTGTTGATACAGAACTCTGCTGCCTCACGTTTACATTTCATCTGCGGTGAAATTGTTTAGCATCCATATTTATTGCGACTTACTAAGCGTAGATTAGATTTGGCACAAAGTCAGGATGGAACACACGTAATTGCTCTGGCGAGACAACGTTGTAACATTTACACCACGTCAAAGCGCCCAAATGATTTTCATAGCGTAGATGTGCCACGAGACCGAAACGGTGGAGCACTGAGTAAGGAACGAACTCACGACTCAGTCGTCATTGCCAAAGCTTGTTAAATATTACACCACGTCGATATGCCCATAGCGACTTACTAATCGTAACTTAGATGTGGCACAACACCGAAAGTGTGTAGCACACAGTGAGGATAAAACTGACTATTCAGTAATATTTGATATTGCGAGACAAGCTTGTTAACCATTACACAACGTCGAAGTGCCCATAGCAATTTACTAAGCGAAGATCAGAGGTGGCACAAGGCCGAAAGTAGAGGGTGCACAGTGTGGATCGAACTCAATGCTCAGTAGCATTTGATATGGCGAGACGAGCTTGCGTGAAGCTACAGCAGTGGGGAAACAAAAATTGAAGAGTTGAGTTAAAGAGAAAAAACTGAGACATCTGGAAGAGGCATGGCACATGGAACTAGAATAATTTACCCCGTTGGGCGAAATAAAGGGTTCGGTTCGAAATTCCAATCACCCGAAAAAGGCCGGAGCGTACAACCGCTGAAACGTTGTGAATATGGCAATGAAGATGAGGATAACAGTCTGGATAATGTCAATAATGTAAGTAATCATAACACCTCATCTCAGAGATATAGACAAATATTCCAATCACCTGAAGAAGGCCGGAGCGTACAACGACCGAAACGTTGTGAGTATGGCAATGAAGATGAGGATAACAGTCTGGATAATGTCAATAATGTAAGTAATCATAACACCTCATGTCAGAGATATAGACAAATATTCCAATCACCTGAAGAAGGCCGGAGCGTACAACGACCGAAACGTTGTGAATATGGCAATGAAGATGAGGGTAACAGTCCGAATAATGTCAATAAAGTAATCTTTTCTTTTGTATAATAATAGTTTCAAGAATGTGGGCGCTTTCATTGCACTGAGCGATGTAAAGTGTTCTGATATTATCTACGAGTCGAATTTTCAAAACTAAAAAAAAAAATTTCCAAAATTAGCGGTCGACTTATACGGCGGGTTTAAAATGTAAAACTTTATCACCTAGTTGTAAACAAATAGGACAACACTCCTAACAATTATTGTACCCCGCTTAGCGTACCTGCAGTAGACTGCCACAGAAATACCCTACTAAATGTGTTTGGTGAACATATTTGTCATATTAACACATGAATTAATATAGAATAATAATAATAGTAACATAAATTCATATTTTATTAACGCAACAGCAGACACCGTTTTTTGTTGTTTTTTCATTTTTTATTTTTTACATCACTGATACAAAGAGCGGATGAGTGATACTATGTTTTACAATAACATACGATACGTAGCAGTACTATCAAAAAATACCTGGGGTGATGTGTAATCTAGGGTATTAATACTTTATAGGAGCTTATGCTAAGTTTAATGTGTTTATCAGCAAACCTGATGAATTTAAAAGGTTCGCTAAGTTATACAGATATGATATACGCTACCTACAGTGTATTTTGTAGATTCCTTGCTATACCACGCATATAGAAATATATTACGTTTAGTGTCTCAAGTGGTGTGATCTTATATAGTTTTGGCACAGGTTATTGTATACTGTAGTCTCCATTTACCGGTAAACCTAAGTTTTAGTAGCCTATCGTATGAATGGTAGGTATAGGTTTACTTCAGCTAACAATCTTGAGGTCGACTTGTACGCCTGGTCGACTTGTACGCCGCAATTTGCGGTATTTGTTCTATGTTGATAGTTGTATTTTGGTTGTTTTTATGCGATGGTCGATTAGAAGAAATTAACCACAATACATCAGTGACCGGTATATATAAAACGCCAAGCAAAAACACAACGCACATTGCCTGACAATTGCGTTTAGCATGAAACACGTTGTCGCTACTGGGTGTTGAATTCAATGTCCACTATTATATTTACATACGCTCTATCTCTGATATTGAGCACTTTAACCCATAAATATAGCATACCTTAAAATTATTTTTATCATATATATATATATATATATATATATATATATATATATATTGATGCATATTTCATTAAATAATATAGACAAGTTTTGTCTATTTATTTTAAGTGAGTTCCTTTCATAATGTCTGATAAGCTTAATAACATTATCATTTGAAGGACGAAAGGAAATCACCATATTGATACATGTTTACATCCAATCCAAGCGTTCGGCTTACATAAGCCATTATCAACGATGACAAATACTTTTCAATATATCAACCAATACACGGACGAAACAATAATGATAATCTGTTTTTTGTTGCATGAAAAATTACAAAGCAACGACAAACTGGTGAATACGAGACGCGGAAGCGAAAATCGCGTCACAGCGCGTGACGTCGCACATGACCACGCGAGAGTGAAAACGAGAAGTATTAAATATGCCCCCTCGCAACACAAAGAACTCGATAACTTTGAGAAAGACCTCACTAACTTAGTGAGAAACATGAATTTCCACTAGCAACAAGATGATTTAAAAAAAAAAAAAATTCAGCCTACGTATTTATCGCAGAGGACAAAACTAGAAATTTATACAAACTAACCCCTCTTCCACGCAATAAATTAATCAAGGATAACATAATTAAAACATACGAAAAAAGCACCAATAACAACGGAACTTGATATCAATAAGGAAGCTAAAAGAATCGCCCAAAATTTAGACCTAGACATTCATGTAAATTGCATCGCTAAGGCACAATCATTTATCACACAAAAAGACAACACAGATAATTTCAGAACATACCTAGCATACAGACTCGTAAACCCAACTAAAAGTGAACTAGATAAAATAAGTAAAACAATGTGAAAGAATTAATTCAAACTTAAGGAAGTTAAGAGTAAATCACTGGAAAAAAAATACAAAAACAACTACAGAGTGGTTCCGCAACCTAAAAAGAAACATAATTGCCAATTTATAAAACTAGAATTCTACCCTTTTATAACAGAATCCATACTAGTTAATGCCATCTCCTTAGCTCAAGAAAAAATAAAAATTAACACAAACGAAATCAAAATCATTAAACACTCCCAAAAATCATTACTATTCGACAATGAAGACGCATGAATAAAGAAAAAAGGGACCTTTGACACTACAATGGGAAGCTTTGACAGTGCAGAGACCTACGAACTCACTGGTATATATTTGCTTCACGAACTAAGGAAAAATAATTGATAGAAATGATAGAGTAATCTACTGGGACGACGGTGTCATAATTTTAAGAAACTGTAACAAACAAAATTCAGACAAAAATACAAATACAATCATAAGGATTTTCAAAACTATGGGATTCGACATAAGCATAAAAACCTAAAAGAAATAGATTTTCTAGATGATCAACCTAAGAAAAGTTACATATAAACCATACAGAAATCTCAATGATAAACTACTGTATATATACACACATCTTCCAATCACCCGCCTTCAATAATCAAACGAGTGCCTCAATCAATTAACTGCAGGCTTTCCGACAATACTTTCAACGAAGCTAAGACTGTGAAATAGCCCTAAAAGATAATGGATTCCTGGTAACACTCTCAAACACACCAAAAAAGCTTGCAAGAAGAGAAACACCCTATCGTTCAACCCGCCGTACAATAAAAACGTAAAAACAAACGTAGGAAAAATATTCCTCAAACTCATACACAAACACTTCTCCTTGTCAAGCACTCTCCAAAAGATATTCAACAAAAACAATAAAAATCAGCTACAGTTGCACCGAGAACATGGCACAAATAATTAAAAAAATACAAGAATCAAATTAAACCCACGTGTAACTGCAACATAAAGAACGAATATCCCTTAAACGGCAATTGCTTGCAGAACAATGTAAAATCACCAGGTAACGAAGAAAAAAAAAATATTTTACTTTTAACACGGTGTTTAGCCACAATGCGTTGACTTGGAAAATAAAATATTCGTATAACTTTAGTTACTTACATAAAACAAACTTTATATTCAGTTAAAAGTAAAATAAAATTCATCCTTGATAATGTCTAAAAATATAGCCGAAATCTATACCTATGTACTGAAAAAGAATTATATGAACATAGGAGAAATTATATAAAATTAAAATGAACACAGGAGAAATTATATAAAAACTCAACCACTGCACCTTGTCAGTCGTTTTTAACGAAATTTGCATATATATATATATATATATATATATATATATATATATATATATATATATATATATATATATATATATATATATATATATCAGTATATGATTGGTGTATACGGAATAAATTCCAATAACCAACAATTACTATTCTTAAAAGAGTAGAGCAGATATAATTATTTATTTAAAAATTATAACATAAATATGTTAATATATGATTTTATAACATATTTATGTTATAATTTTTAAATAAATAATTATATATATATATATATATATATATATATATATATATATATATATATATATATCATCACACCATATTCTAACCACAGCCCATCTTTCTACACTTGACAACTTTGTCCGACAATTTTTGCTACAACTTGCTACACGTGAGACATCTTTCCCCTCCCCAAACTATATCTCTGTTTATCTACGTATAAAATCTCACTCACTCCACCAACCAGTAATAATAGACCAGCGATCAAAATTTTAAATTTAAGTTTCTTTCCATAAAAAGATTCGCACATCGAAGAATCAGACGAAGATCGGGGTTTTGCTAACAATATGATTTCCGCCAGAAACGCACCGTCTACAAAAACATCTGTGGGCGATTCCCATTTTTCTGTTTATTTCTCGGTCCGTTCAGGAAGGACACAGGCGTGTCCGAAAATTCCGAAATTAAAACCTTTCTCTCCGTGCTTCATTTCTGTCATCTAGTTAATAATTAATATTTAATAAATACTTAGATAACCTTTCGTTTGTCCTTGTTTTATTAACTAACCTATCTATTTTACATATATATATATATATATATATATATATATATATATATATATATATATATATATATATATATATATATATATATATATATATATATATGCATGTATGTATGTATATATACCGTCCTAGGTATGACGACAAATTACATCTGCGTCCTGGTTAAGACGATAAACTTCGATACATCACTGATGAGGAAGTTTTTTCCCACAGTAGATTGTCATTTCTTTCTGTGGTAGACCAGTTGCCATCTAAGGCTATAGAACCCGGTCTATCCTGCTGTTTACTCATAGCTGGTGGGGAAGAAGAGGATTCATACTTTTCCCAAGCGTATTAGCACGTAAGTGAATGTAATGGATTCGACTGGAATTCGAACTCGGCTCTCTGATTCCTCAATCCAAGAATGCAGGAATACGTTTTTGTAAAAAATAATTACCAGCAATAAATTTTTTAAGTAAAAAAAATTATTACCAGCGGTACAATATTGAAAAACATAGTAGCAGCAATACAGTTTTTGAAAAAAATATTACCAGCAATACATCTTAGAAAAATATATTACCAGAAATACAGTTTTTGAAAAAAAATATTAATAGCAATACATTTTTGTGGAAAAAATATTACCAGCAATACATTTTTGGGAAAAAAATATTACCAGCATTACATTTTTAGATAAATATATTACCAGCTATACATTTTTAGAAAAAAATTATTACCAGCAATACATTTTTAGAAAAAAAATATTACCAGCAATATATTTTTGGAAAAATATATTATCAGCAATACATTTCTGGGAAAAAAATATTACTAGTAATAAAAATCTTGTCGGCATTAAATAACCAATTGAGGCTGATATTCCGTAAAGCTAATCAAACTACACCAAACCATTATATATATATATATATATATATATATATATATATATATATATATATATATATATATATATATATATATATATATATATATATATATATATATATATATATATATATATATATATATATATATATTGAACAACGTAAAAAGACAAGCAAGTTCTTTGTATAACATGTGAATGAAATGAGGATAGCGTTACTGAACCGTCCAACTTGAATTCATAATCGCGTTTCATTCTGACTAAAAATTTCAATGATTTGTTATTTATTTTTGGCAATCGTTTATTCATGAAGTCAAGAAAGGTTTTATGCTTGACGTTAACATTCGTGTTTGTTGAGGAAGTGTTATTCTTTTTTTTTCTTTTTTAGTTTTGTGTCTTTTCCTTTTCTTCGTCTGTCAAATCTGATGAAAAATTCGACTTGAAAAATATACTGTTTTCTTTCTCTTTATTATTTCTTTTTATGGCTTAAGCGGCGCGAAGAGGAAAAGAAAACAGAGATGATATACTTGTTTTTTATTTTCTGTTTATTTTGTGATTTTATTTTATGGGAATGGCAAGCTGAAGGAGAGTAACTTTTCATATCATATTTGTCGTCTGGTAAAAGACGAAGAGTTCTTGTCGTTTCCATCTTTTTTTTTTTCTTTCATTTCTTGTATGTTTCTTATTCCCTCTTCTTCAAGTTCTATGTCTTCATCATGTTCTTCTTCTTTTTCTTTTTCTTTGTCATCATCATCATCATCATCATCTTCTTCTTCTTCTTCTTCTTCTTCTTCCTCTTCCTCGTGTTCGTCTTCTCCTTCGTCTTCTTCTTCATCATCTTTATGTTCTTCTTTTTCGTCATCTTCTTTTTCTTTTTCTTCATCATCATCATCTTCTTCTTCTCCTTTCTCGTGTTCGTCTTCTTTTCCTTCGTCATCTTCTTCTTCTTTTTCTTTTTCTTTATAATCATCATCATCATCATCATCTTCTTCTTCTTCCTCGTGTTCGTCGTCTTCTTCTCCTTCATCATCTTTTCCTTCAGCTTCATGTTCGTCTTCTTCCCCATGTTCGTCTTCTTCATCGTCATCATGTTCTTCGTTTTTCTCTGTATTCTTTTTCTTTGTCTTCTTTTTTGTTTCTTTCTTGTTTTTCTTCTTTATTCTCAATCTCTTTCCTTTAATTCTTCTTCTCATTCTTCTCGCTTGACATCTAATTTATCTTCCTTCTCAATCTTCCTTTAATTTTTATTTTTCTTCTTTTTATTCGTATTTTTTCATTATTCTTCTACTTTCTTCTTCTTGTTGTTTTTCTACCTT
The DNA here is from genome assembly GCA_963932145.1 of Acanthosepion lycidas. Lineage (NCBI taxonomy): Eukaryota > Metazoa > Mollusca > Cephalopoda > Sepiida > Sepiidae > Acanthosepion > Acanthosepion lycidas. The sequence continues at coordinate 89,278,391 of OZ010593.1, forward strand.
TTCTCTTCTCTGTCTACATCTTTCTCTCTTCTTCTTTCTTTCTTCGTCTTCTTCTTCTTTCACCATTCTTCCTCTATTATTTTTCTCTATCTTCTTCTTTCACTCTTCTTGTTTTTCTTTTTTTAGTTTCTCTCTTCTTCTTTCTCTCTTCTTTTTCTATTCTTCTTCTCTCACTTCTTCTTCCTTCTCTTTTCTTGTTATTGTTCTTCTTTCTCTTCTTTCTGTCTTCTTCTTTATCTCTTCCTCTCCCTTTCTTCTTCTTCTTCTTCCTCTTCTTCTTCTTCTCCCTGTCAAATCCTTTACATAATCATTATCCTTTCCCTATCATGCTTCCATTTCCCTCACCTGTCGGATGGCTTTATATCTATTATCACTTCTCCGTTTGATTTTCAAATGCTTATACAGACTTAAAGATCGAGGATATTTCCATATTTTTTTATTAAACATTCACACCGGCCTCCAACCCTAACCACGTTTTTTAGTCAAGTAGCATTGCGCATGCTCGTGTCATGCCGAACTGTCCCATGACTCATCATGGCTTAAAGAAGTTCATTTTGCATTACAAATGATATACATCTTTTCTTTTTCATTTAAAATTACACAAGTCACTCACATTTACGATTTGATTCACATCTTCAAATATCATCTCTCCCTACCCACTGATTCAGCTCGTTCTTCAAGAATTTCAACATATTTCTCCAAACCGTGCAAATCTAAAAATCTTTTGTCTATCAGTGTTTTTTTCTAATAAAGTTTCTCCATATCAAGCCAATCTTGTGGTGTATTTTTGACAAAAGTCGATGCTTGAGTCCCGATAAAACAAGCACCGCGAATTTCTCCTTATAACTCTTTGATTTAATAGGGTGATTTGAAATGAGTGAAGAAATTTCTCTACTCTCCAAAGCCCGCATTAGGCATTAGTTAATCAGCGATAGGCTAACACCTTAACACGACGGAAGAATAACTCAAGGTACTCGGACATATGCAGTGAATGATGGACAATCTCCCCACAGGTGAAGAAAAACATGAAGCAACGGAAACAAAGAAAAGAATACTGAACTGTTACATTGTATCGGTCCTCATATAGCAGTGAATGATGGAAAATCTATGCATAGATGAAGAAGAGACTTGAAGCAATATAAACAAAGAAAATAGTACTGGACTGTTACGTCGTATCAGTCCTCTTATATGGCAGTGAATGCTGGACATTCTCCTCACAGATGAAGAAAAGACATGAAGCAATGGAAACAAAGAAAAGAATACTGAACTCTTACGTAGTATCGGCCCTCTTATATGGCAGTGAGTGATGGACAAATACCTCACAGATGAAGAAGAGACTTGAAGCAATAGAAACAAAGAAAAGTGTACTGAACTGTTAGAATGGAAACAAATCACATTATAATATCAAAAAGATTTAAACCATTGTAATAATTTAATAGAAAGCATTTATTTATTAATATATTTTCCAATTGCAATTCTGTTCTCATCATATTTCTATTCAGAAGTATGACGCTATTTGTTTCTAGTGTCATCTGCTGTTTTATGGCTTCTTAGCCAAATTCAAAATGAATCTCTTCAGTCCCAAATATCTAATGTAAGACCTATCAAATTTATGACCAGAATAGTTGCCATATTTTAACTCCAAAACGCTAGGGAGCGTGTGTCGATTAGAGTTTCACTAACATTTTACCTAGACCATCGCCTATTAAGTATATTTCCTAATAAGCCAAACCGGTTCGCTAAGATTTTATCATTTTAAGAAAATCTATGCGAACCGATATTATGCCACCACGATAGATAGATAGATAGATAGATAGAAAGATAGATAGATAGATAGATAGATAGATAGATAGATAGATAGATTATTATCATCATCATCCCCTTGACTTTTGTAATTGTAGGGTGAATTCAAATGTAGAAGCCACACTAAATCTCCCTCACAATGGTCTATCAACGGCAGCCCTCAGCAATTCTGGTATAGTCATACCTGTCCATTGTTTGACATTTTCCAACCAGTTTTTACGTTCTTGTCCTCTCCTACGTCCACCTTCAACGGTGCCTTGCATGATGGTCTTGCACAGGCTGATGCGACCTGTAATTTCTCCAAGCCACGCTATTTTTCTCCGTTTGACTGTGGCGAGAAGAGGTCCCTGGTTCGCAATAGGAAATGCCAAGGACTTTTCTTTTGAATTTGCTCTCAAACGCTTGGATTCTTCTCTCTGTATCTGCCAACAGTGTCAACGTTTCACATCCATATAGAAGGGAAACGATCAGAGTTTTGTACAGTCTGTACTTCGTTTGAAAGCTCCTTCATATTCTTGCCAATTTGACCATCTTTGTCATGTCTACAAATACATATATATATATATATATATATATATATATATATATATATATATATATATATATATATAGTAAAGGTTACAAATCCGTTGGTATATAATCCAAGTGGATCCTAGTAATATCAAATATTAAAACTGACCCACAAAAAAGAGCTCAATGTATTTATCATTACAGAGGAAATAATCAATAAACAATAAAATCCAAAATCACCTCATATGAGGAATAGTCTATTTCGGCAGACGAAGATCTCGGTCGTCTGTCTTATCAACCACCTGGTGCGGACTGAGTTCGTGTCAGAAATAGAAATTTAACTGTGAAAGCTAGAATAAAAATAAAAAAATTCGAAAATACAGACTTTATCCATTTCAATGTTTCAGTCAGACGAAAGGCACGGGACAGGGGTCAGGAGAGGGTTGAAGTTGCTTGTATTAAAGGGAAAAAGTTTTATAAAATTAGACCTGAATATTAACCTTATGACATTAATTTGGGATTATATAAAGAATGAAATATTAATTCAAAATTAAACGAGGAATAAAAAGGGGTTTTAAAAATAACTTTAAAATATACAGATAAAAGGATGTAAGGAGTTAATAGAAAGAGTGTTGGTGAGATCTTATAGTAGGGGAAAGTTTATAAATTATAATTAATATAGGTAAAGAGGTTATAGAGAAGGGAACTATTGATATATATATATATATATATATATATATATATATATATATATATATATATATATACGAACATAGAATATGCTGCGCCAGAGTTATTCCCACTCAACACCTGAAATTGCTAAAAAAGGAAAACATCAACTGAAAACTTGACTCATGCTCTGAAATATATGAACTGTCCCCTGTATACAACGGCAAAGATCATCCTTCTTCAAACATTGAGATCTGGCGCTATACATTCACAAATAAACCACATTGAGGATTTTCAACAGCAGAGACAACTAAAACTAAAATGGTTATCGCTCTAAGAGAAAATGATGACACAATCAAGATGTTGAGGTTCCGCACGACTTCAAGCAAAAGTTTAGGAAGGAAAGCCCCTCTCTCATTAATACTGGAAAGAGCGATAACAGCTATTGGACCTGAGAAACATATTTTCCTAAAAGATTGTTTTAAGAGAAAGATTTTATAAATTTCAACCGAAAGCAGTCCTGGTTGCTAGTTGAATGTCAAATGTTTTTTTAGACGTTACGGCTAATATTACCATATTTTATATTACATACACGTATATATATAGGCAAGATGAGAACGAATAAACTACAATTTCAACATTTAATTTAATTTAGAGTACAGTTCGTAACATTTAATTTAAAAAAGTGCACAATACAAAGTAGAATATAATATAAATTATACAAACTAGACAATAACATTACCTAAGAAATAAAAATGGTGTAGGGAGATAATTTAGCAAAATGATAAACAAGTTATATGCTTTTTGACTGTCCTACATAATTTTTTATAGTTGCTAAATAAATAGCATCTTTAAGAAACTAGTAAATAATTTAAACGTATAGAATTATTTGGTAAATTAATATGCAATTGTTGAATAAAGATTCTTCATATAAGATGTTAATAACAATAACCAATCAATGAAAAATGTCAAAAATACCAATCAAATACCAATACATCCATACAAGATGTTACTAATACTACCAGGGGATTAATTCAAAATTATATTAAATCCAAATTAATCTTACAAATAGAAAGTTAAGACATATATGGTGCAACGCAGTACAACTAAAAATATAAGAAAAAGCATAATCAAATTCAGAAGTTTAACTAAATTGTAAGGTAAAAGTTAAGCTATTTTACAATTTACTGTTAATTGATTACTTTGATTTAATAAGAATTTTTTTTAATCTGATAATTTCCAGTATTTCATGTAACCAAAAAATAAAGGATTCATATGAAGATCTACATATCCTTGCCGTTTTTGAAATGTTCCATTTCAACTTAGGAGTCTTATTATCATCTTTCAAAATCCCAAAATATTTACAAGTGATGTATTATTTCTGTAAGTATCATTAGCGAAGGACAAGGTATGTTGATACCACCTAGTCTTGAAATAATTCTTAGTAGTACCAATATAGAATTTTTCAACCATCGGATCTTCTGTTCTATAGATAGTATAATGATAAACAAGAGATTTATTTAAACATTTGTTGGCTAATGGGCATTGGTCAGAATTCCTACAATTACATTAGCCAGTATCATTAATAATATTTTCCTTGGAACGTGTACTATGATTCAGATTATTAAATTGTTTTAAAATTTGATTATTGTATAACTTTATAACCTTCTCAAGATTACTGGTGCAGCTATGACTTAGTATTAATGCGTTTCTGTTGAATATTTTACTAAGAGAGTAAAATATTTATCAGTCAGCTGGAGGAACTTATGGCCTAATTGATTAAATGGGGGGTGTAACAAATAATATTCCTGTTTCTTTTCTTTTGACCACTATCATCATATTTTTAAAACTTGATTTCAGCGTACTTATAACTACTATTCTTTAAAATTTTATTATAAACACCGCTATATTTATCAAACATATCTTTGTCCGATGAGTGATTACTAATCGTACGTTCTACGGACGAAGGTATATGTTGGATAAGAAATGGAGGATGGTTAGAATTAGTGTGAATATAAATTGGGTTTATATTTTTCATATAAGGTTGAAATATATCATTAACGAGATCTAACGTAACATCAAGAAAATATATTTGTTTAACATTAGTATTTATCTTAAGATTTAACCTTTTTAGTTCTCTGAATATTTTTTCTTTATTTATTAGAGCGGAGAAAACGGCTACTTATTAGTGTTTCAATATTTTAAAATATAAAGACGCTCATAAATATTCATCAGGCTAACTGAAAGTCAAGATAAATTATGATAGCGAAGAAAATGGCGACTTACCTCCTCAAACCAAGCGACAGCGCGTCACATGTATCCTACGACGGAAAATGTGGCGAAAAAGAAAATTACTTACCAAAAAAAAAAGGGCCCGTATTCCGCATGACATGCTGAAGACGGAATATTTAAATTAAAAAAACAAGTCCGTCGCAGGAGTCGCTATAAAAGTATTTTGATATGCAAAAATTGAGCGTCCTCTCCCAGTTGTCGACGAATGGAAAAAATGCTCGGCGGATAAAAGCAGTTGGTGTTCTCGAATTCGGGAGGAAATTGGGGTATTTTGGCTACCGCGTTTGTCGGAGAGTGAGTTATTTTTCTGACTGGTTGCATGCATTGTGAGATAGTACCTGCGAATCGAGTTTTCAGCATTTCTTTCTGCCCCCGATGTTCGAGTCTGAACTTAGGGATTTATTCTCTGCGTTGTGGAAGTAATCTGCGACAAATATTTCTTTTGCAATCCAAGATCACGTACATTTATCTACCTTAATTTTAGTGGAATTTTTAACTACCATATGACCATTATCCTTATATAACCCTATACTGTCAACATTGACATCTTCATAGACCTTAAGGTTGTATAAAATAAATAAACCCGCGAGATCAGTAGACTGCAGAATCTAATGAACCCATTGAAATATCAAAGTAATTATAAGAGTCCTTAACCCTTTGTTCTTTATTGTGGCTGAGAACAGATCTTCTATACTTCATTATTATAATTATTTCATCACTGGAGATGTTAGAATATTCTTTGCCAAATTCCAAAGCCAGAGTAAGGAGATCCTTGGTGATAGAAGGGTAAAAATCAAACTGGACAAAAGAGCAGCTACTTTTGTTACTAATAGCTTTGAATCAATTAATGACTTCTGTCGTACCAATCCAATGTATAAGTCCAAGGCGTCGTTTGATCTGTTTGTTGACCTTATCCAGGATAACATTGCTAGTCCGTCCGATTTCCGGTCTGGTAGCGATTATGATCCTCGTGGGAAGTTTGGTAAGAAAATCTGGGTTATGATCTTTAAGTAAGACATAAGATTCTTTAATACAGAGTTTATTAACCCTATTACTGATTTTAATTTTATCAGTAATATTTCTAGAAGCAGTGTTAATTCTATCAACACAATTGACATTGTTAATGTGCCTCTCCTTATAATTCTTAGTTAAATTGTTTTTTGATTAATGCGTTGTATTTTTTGCGATTAAATTTGTATAGGTATGTCTACTTTTTCACCAAAAAGTGACATATCCCGATGAAAAAGACCCAAACTTAGTAAAAAAAAAAGTTTTATTGCGAAAAACTTTGTTATTAATTAGAAAAGAGACCAAAGATTTTTTTAATTATTTTTTTTTTATTATTCCTTTTTAGCACGATTGAAATTTTGGTTGAAAATCTTGTTTTTTTTTTTTTTTAGGTCAGAGGTCCCCTAATATTTAGCATTAGGTTTTTTAGAGCCTTTTTCAGTTGAAAACACATTAATGTGGAAATTCGTTCAAAAATCAAATAATTGTTGAAATTTAAGGAAGCTTTCAGAACTTTTAAAAAAATGAATGAGTTTATTTTACAAAGTTTTGTTTCTTAGAAAGTCACGGTAAAAATATTTTTTACATCTGTTACCCTCACCCCTTTACCTACATTTAAAACTTTAAAACTAATAACTCTGTAACTTTGTAATGTTTTTAATTAAATGAAGAAGGCTTTGAGGAATACAAATCATCAATTTTATGTAAAATTTTGCTCGCAACAACCCAAACTTTAGCTCTGAATTTAAAATACATTAATTAATGAAAAAAGCTTTTAATGGCTTTTATAATCGATATTAAGGACGTTTTTGTCTGAAGCCAACATTTTTTTTCGGTTAAAAAAATGAATTTTTACAAGAATTGTTTTTTTTCTATTTTTTTTCAATTATAATTTAAAACAAGTGATAAAATTGATAATTGTTTTAAAATTAAATCGAAGTTGTAAACCTCTGGGAATGCTCTTATTAAAAAAGGTCTATTTTTACAGATCACAAATTCGAAAACTTATTAAAATCTGTTGCATGTGTCTATTTTTAAGATAATCTCAGTATATATATTTTTTGATTTTTTTAATTTTTTTTTTGGTGGGGGGCTATTTAATGCCGACAAGATTTTTATTGCTAGTAATATATTTTGTTTTTTGTTTTTGTTTTTTTTTAGTTTTTGTTTTTTTACGGCATATCAACCTCCGTGGGCTATTTAATGCCGGCAAGTTTTTTATTGCTGCTAATATGTTTTTCTATCTATCTATCTATCTCAGTATATATTGGTTTGGTTTGGTTTGTTTTACGGCATATCAACCTGGTTATTTAATACCGACTAGATTTTTTATTGCTGGTAATGTTTTTCCAAAAATGTATTGCTGGTAATACTTTTTTTCTTCAAGAATCTATTGCTGGTAATTTATTTTTTCCTCAGAAATATATTGCTGGTAATATTTATTTTCTTCAAAAATGTATTGCTGGTAATAATTTTTCCTCAAAAACTTATTGCTAGTATTAAAACCTATGTTTACACTTTCATAGTACTTTGACGTCAGTTTGGGGGTTAACTGTATGACCATAGTTGGGACCCGAACAGGTGCTATCACCGCGGGTCAGGGTTGATCTGGGAACACCAGCAATTAAAGAATGGTTCCACGCTTCTCAAAACTAACTAATCTTTGCTGTTGAATGTAGTTTATCGTCTTAAGCAGGACGCGGATGTAGTTTATCGTCATGCCCAGGACGGCCGGAAATAGCCTCATCAGTTATATATATATATATCTTATGGGGATGTCTTGAGTGGCGTCCAACTCCTTCAGAAACTGGGGATATAGTGACAGCATGTCTTGTCATGCCTCTAGCACTGTTCTAATGACCAGTGATAAGATAGCAATGATTTCTTGGCCAAAATATTGACCTAAGAACTCTATTGATTCATTTGTTTTTTACAGTTTATCAACCACTGAAAGAATTTTTTTGAAAAAATAACGATTTACAGGTACAAGTTTTACATAACGGTGGGGGAAGAGGATTCATACCTTTCCCAATGGTATTTGCGTGGATATAACGAACCCGACTGGAATTGGAACTCGGTTCTCTGATTTGCAATTCCGAAACGTTATCTATTACGCCACACGCACATCCAAAATTACGCCACCTGGTATTTCCAAGAGGTCACCCATCCAGGCTCGACGTTGCTTAACTTCGCTGATTGTACGAGAACCGGTGTTTCAACGTGATATGGCCATAAGCCAATCCACCCGCACAACTAAGCTTACTGCACTTGGGATTTTCTAGCGGTCACCCATCTAGATACTGACTCGCCTCGATGTTGCTTAATTTCGGTGCAACCGGTGTTTAAACGTGATGTGACCGTAAACCAGCGAACTTAAAAGACCTATTTTCCTGGAATCTCTTCTGAGAGAAAGATTTTATAAATTGCAACCGACGGTAGCGGTAACCGTTCGGTCAATGAATGCCGAATGTTTCCTTATAAGGAAATCAGGGCGCTGGAGATTAATGGGCAGAAATTACGGGGATGCTGAAAATTTCATTAGGCTGACTAAAAATGACTGATGCTAGAACTGTGAGATCTCATATATAAATTACACTGTATGTGTGTGTCTTTGTGCGTGTGTGTGACCGAGTAACCCCTCCACACCCACTGGTCCGATTTCAATGATTCATAGCTAATTCAAAAACCCTAGAAATGTTAGGCGCACGGAATGATTTTCGTTGATTCAGGGTTGCCAGATTATGTGCGGTTAAAAATATATATTAATATATTATACTAGCCATTATCGTTTCTGTAATGGTTCAAGGGAAGTAACTCTTATTTTCCTTTTGTATCCAAAATTACAGTGCACGTTTTATTATAAACTATCTTTAAAACCACCCTATAGCTACTGTTGAGGACTCTTCGTTTGGCCATCATCATAGTAAGTAGGGAGGAGTAGATGTGATAGGCATCAATAAACTACAGAAGAACTCAAAATTGATAGCTGCATTTAAGTATTGAATAATTGTTTAAGCTTACCTTTTAAAAGTTCAACGATAATGCTTCTGATGCTACTTAATTTAAAGATGATTTGATGTACGTAGGTCCTTATTTTCCGTATAAACAATTATTTTTATTTTATAGGAGACAGAACGGGGGACAATTTATAAGATAAAATTAATATAGTATAAAGATGTGAAAATAGAATTAGTTATGCATTCAACATCTGAAGAGTTAGAGAAACAAGTAAGTAAAACCTATATTATGTAAGTAAGTAAAACCTATATTATGGAATCTATATGAATAAATGCGAAATTGGAGCTCAATTCTCCCACGAATTTTGAGATTAAAAAGCCCCAGTTCTACTTTACAGTAATTTACGCATTAATAGCACAATATCTGTATATGCTACACTCCTGGTCAAAATCTCAAGACTAGATACAAAAGGTTTTAAAAAAAATATAAAATACTGTTACTTTAATCAAAATATATTTGTGAAACATTTACTTAGAAAATGTTGTTTATGAACAAACAAGTGAAAATTTTAAGCTTTTAATTGATTAATTTAAACAAACACTAAAAAAGTATTTTGGCGGGGGGGGGGGTCATAAAGTTAAGACCGTATGCGAAAAAAATTACTGGACAAAAATTTTAGAACTAATCAGTGTGCTCATAGCTTCAGCCATGTAAAAATCTACTTAGTTCATTTCCGGTATTAAATTTCAAATTTTAAAATGTTTGTTTAAATTGATGAACTAATAGCTTAAAATTTTCACTAGTTTGTTGGGAAACTAGATTTTCTAATTAAATGTAAATGTTTCACAAATATATTTTTTAGTAGCAGCATTATACATTTTTTAACCCTTTTGTCCTGGTCTAAGAGTTTGACCAGGAGTGTAACTAATTCTAGGCAATATCACTCTTCAGGTTTAACTAATTTGCATATTCATTGAAAATAATTTTATTTTATTAATTAACTGTCCTTCATTACTGTTATTTTATTCGAGGATTGTTTAAATTTTCATATCAGAAATAGTTCTGTTTAGGAATATTGTCTTATATAGTGCAGAAAAGTGTTTGAAATTTGCATTTTACTTGGACTTCAACAAGTTGGCATCTATTTGTAAAACTTTCCTTAACCATAACAAACCAATTTATGAATGAAATGTTCATTTAAAATTTTTGTTTCTAAGATTTCAAGTAGTGAATATATCTTATTTTGCGAAGTGATAGTGAGCGGGCGAAGCCTGCTAGCTTTGTATACATTAATGCCAATTCTTCTTCTGTTACTCTTAAGGAATTCTCTCGAAAATTTGACATCGTCTTGTCATCAAGTAACTGCAGAAAAAGTGTTTATCCACCAAGGACATTCACTCTAACATGGTTGCTATATTAGGGGACGATGCTCCAGCTTCACCAGCAGCGCAAATGGGCAGCTGAATTTAGGAGAGGAAGCGAGAGTTTTGAAGATGACCCAAGTTTTGCACGTTCTACAACTGCCACCACTGATGAAAACATTGATAGTGTTCACCTCATCGTGATGGATGACCATAAATCAAATAACCAATGTGTTTAGCGTATCCCATGAAAGAGTTGAGAATATTCTGCTCAATGAACTTGACAAGACGAAGGTTTCTGCTCGGTGGGAACCACGTTTTCTGACACCTGATCAAAGGCGCACCAGGTTGATCACATCACGGAAAAATATGACATTGTTTGAAACAGATATATCTGCTTTTCTTGAACGTTCCCTAAGCCAGGATGAGTTTTGGGTTAATCAGTTTGAGTCTAAGACAAAGAGACAATCTGCGCAGTAGAAAAAGCCTGCCTCACCTGCTCCAAATAAGTCCAAGGTCGTTTCATCTGAAGAGAAATTGGTGACCTAAGGCATTGTGTTTATTGACTATCTTCAAAAGGGCTACATCATCAATGTAGAGTACTATGCTAGATTGATCAGGCAGCTATGAAAGACTGTCAAGACCAAACGCCTAGGAAAACTGATGAAAAAAGTCTTGTTTCATTAGGATAATGCTCCAACACACAAGTTCTTGGTTTCAGTAGCCGCTCTGCTTCACTTTGTCTTTGAGCTTGATAATCACATTCCCTATTCTCCTGTATTGTCTCTCATCTATTCCTTAAATTGAATGGGAGCTAGTATCGCAGTGATAATGACGTTATATATCCTGCTGATGACTTTTTTGACCAACAAGATGAACAGTCGACTTTGAACAGTCAGATGTCAGTTTACTTGGAAATAAAAAATGCGGTTAAGAAGAAGATTTGAAGTTAACGCATGTAATATATCACAGCTCTGTAAACTTGAACCCAAATGACGTTCAACTGCCTAAAATGTCCCTTTCATGGTCAGTTATGTTCTTTCTTAGGTATCAAATCGGCTAATGTTTTTATTTTGTTTCTTTAGGCGGGAGTGGATGCTATTGGGTGGAAATTCTTGATTGTATTCCTTATTTTTTCTTTGAGTGTGTAACTAAAAAAGGGAAGGTATGTGCGGAGCCTATGCGCAGTTGACGGGATTTTAGTTCAGTTTTGGGTGTTCGGAGCTTTAGCATTTGGAAATTGGTGGAAATTAGTGTAACATGAATCAGAAAAGATCTGGTTTTGGAAGAATGTAACAGCATTAACACCTAAACTATTAATCGATAAAATAAATGAGTAGAAAAAGAATTGATAAATCCAACTTTAGATAAGCAAAAACAGAAAGCAAAATTAAAAGTATCCTTAAGATAGTTGAACAAAAAGAAAAACTAAAAGAAAAAAAATATTTACACCCTTGTGTAAATTACTTGAAAGAACCGCTTTAGTTTCCTTTCTTTCGCCATACGGTCAGTTTTAGAGCCACTGGAATGACAGGGTGTAATTGATTTCTATTCTTTACTCAGATTAGGTTATTTGAAGTTGTGTGCAGTAATATGAATCTATATTCGGTGTGTATGATGAAATTTGTTTGGCCTTGAAAAATATTGCGTCATCCGTGATTGCATCAGATTTTCATCACGCCAAGACACGAGTGTCTCGACTGTCGATTAGTTGTCCTGCGGCCATTGTCTGCGATGGACGTTACTCTAAGGAAGCGTGCGAAAATTGTAACGCTACACGAGCACAATAGCAATCCTTACCAGTGAGCAAATCAAAGTACTATAGACTGGTTCGGAAACTCACCTGATTTAAATCCAATCGAGAATCTGTGGTAAGTCTGCAAGAAACGACTTTGTGGAATGAACATACGAAGAGTGTAATCGATTTCTATTTTTTCTTCAGATTAGGTCATTTGCAGTAGTTGTCAGTAATATGAATATATTTTGGGGGTGTATGATGAAATATGTTTGGTCCTGAAAAATATTGCAAGGCGATAATGCCACTAAGATGCAAGGGGCTACTGTGAGTGAAAGACAATGAAAAAGAAATTTAGAAGGAACCGGAAACCTAATCTTAAACAGGAAACAAGGGATAAACCGCTACTCCTATTGCAAAGAACATGGAGGAGTGTGAATCGGACGATAGACAAAAGGAAACATAGTGCCTTGGTTTACCGTTGGCTTCCCCATCGTTTTGAATTTACATATCCTTCTCCTAGACAGCCTGTTTACCAAAGCTAGAGAACTCAGTCTACCTTGCTATTTAGCCCATAATTATGGGGGGGACGTAAATGCCATGTCCTTTCATGACATAGGCATCCATGGTGTGGCGCAGATTGTTATTATCTGTGAATCGACATTACATCTTGCTCTCTCCATTGTTTTCTTTCTTTCTTTTTTTAGACTGGCTGCCGACCAAGGCTAAAGAGCCAAGTCTACCGTATTATTTAACTCTTAGAAGGGATAGAATAAACTTTATATATGCCTTTTCCAAATGTAGAAGTTGAATTTGAAACCTGCTCGACGATTTCACTTTCCGAGCTGTTAACCGTTATGGTACCCACACGTCCACCGGCATTTATCATGATGTAAACGCTGTGACAGCAGTCACAAAGACACGAAAAGTTTGGGCGAAAGGAGAAAGAGACAAAAACAAGCAAAACGTACATACACCCTTATGCAAATTAATTGAAACAACCGCTTCAGGTTCCTTTCTTTCAGCATACGGTCAGTTTTAAACCCACTGGAGTGACAGGGTTTAATCGATTTCTATTTTTAACTCAGATTAAGTCATTTGCAATGCTGTGCAGTAATATGAATATATTTTGGGGGTGTATGATGAAATTTGTTTGTCCTTGAAAAATATTGCGTCAACCGTGATTGCATCAAACTTTTATCACGCCTAGATACTATTGTCTCGACTGTCGATTAGTTGTCCTATGGCCATTGTCTGCGATGGACGTTACTCCAACGAAGTGCACGAAAATTGTAATGCTGCACGAACACACTGGTAAGCCTTGCCAGTGAGCAAATCAAAGTACTATAGACTGGACCGGAAACACTCATGATTTAAATCCAATCGAGAATCTGCGGTCAATCTGCAAGCCACGACTTCATGGAATGGACTATATGACGAAAGAGAAGCACGTGATGGCCATTATAGACGTGTGGTACCGAGACTCCAAAATAATGAGGATTACTCCAAATTAATGGATACCATGCGAAATTGCAGCAAAGAGCTTCAAAAAATGTCCACTGGGTCAGGTTTCAAAAATACGAAAAACAGTGTAAATAATAACGGAACTATTCGTTTTGTTTCAATTAATTTGCACAATGGTGTATGTTGATAACGTGATACAAGGTATTTATTACATAGGAATGATAATTGTAAGCTTACATCATTGATTCCCAACCATTTGTCCATGCTCCACTTAAGCATCTCTAAACTCCTGATACCCACCTATAACATATAATACTTATTATTCAAAAAGTGAACTCCTATTCACGTGTAGGAAGCCTAAAAGGCAATTAAATTTCCTTAAGAAAGTGTACAAACACACTCAAACAGATTCACACAATCATATATATATATATATATATATATATATATATATAAAGAAAGAACAGTAAGATATATGATCCGGTGTTCTTATTGATATTTTCTATTTTTATTTTTACAAAACAGTGCTCAATGTAAATTTACAGAACATAAATATTATAAATTAACTGATTTAAAATATGGTTTCTTCACTACACAGTAATAACTATGTTTCAAAAATGGAAGCTAAAAACTTCAAATTTAATTATATAATTGAATTAAAAGCATTAGTTCGGTTTCATCTTCAAGCGAATTTTGGAATAACTTATTTTCAAATTTACTGAGTTTTAAACGCACATATAAATTCCTAATTTCCTCTTTCCAAATATACAAAGAACTCCAATCATTCAGACAGGGGCGGTAGAGTGTTCATTAAGTATGGTTGTATCAATTATGAGTTACGTTCGAAAAAGAGCTTAAGTTTAGGGAGGGTAGGGGTGTATGTTTTCAACGAATTCTGACATCCGTTAAACGCATGTCGAATCTTTTTAACGGCAATTTTTTCGTACTTTTTATACTTAAAAATTCTTTCTAAACGGGGTTAGAATACGTTTTATTTAACTACAATTTTAAAATATTTTTACTCTTAATTACTAATAGACTATATTTCATTTTAAAACAAGTAAATGTAATAGAAATAATTAAATTATTTAAAATTATTTTTCATATCAAATAAAAGTATGTATATTATCAGCTCCCATTTTTTTTATTTTAAAATATTATTTAAGGAAAGTTTTTGACAATGACGGCAAAGTATAGCTATTTTATATATATATATATATATATATATATATATATATATATATATATATTCCCAAGAGGATGGAATACAGGTAGAACTCAATGTCCAGGATAGAGTAAAAATATATATATATATATATATATATATATATATATAGATAGATAGATAGATAGATAGATAGATAGATAGACAGAGAGAGAGAGAGGGCGATTGAAAAGTAACTCCCTAATTTATGTATGTGTGGCCAGCTAGGAGTCCTGACTTAACACCCTGTGACTTTTTTCTTTTTTAAATACAATCAAGAATCTGTGGTCAATCTGCAAGGAACATACGAAGTACTAACATGTGCACTAGGTCATGTTTCATTGGAAAAATACAAAAAAGAGTTAATAATAACGGGATTATTCGTTTTGTTTCAATTAATTTGCACCAGGATGTAATCAGTCTATGAGCCGATTTGGAATCTTGAAACATTTTTTGTTGTTGTTTTGTTTGTTATTTGTTTTTTGTTGTTGTTTTTTGTTTTTGTCTTGTTTTTATAGACTTTGTGTGCTCTGCCCTTAAATCTGTTTCCATTAGAGAAGTATAGTCATTACTTTTCGACTCATTACATGGTTGTGAAAGGAAGGCTATGTTGAGAGAGGAATTTGGAATTCCGAGCATATTGCGTTACTTTTGTTGTGTCTTTATGTCCGTCTATGATTATTAGACCTGCTGCTACGGGAAAAAGAAGAAAGGGCGTAAATCTGCTGTTGTAGTTAAATAACAAATATTTAATGTTTTTGACCGACATTGTACTGATTTGGGAGAACAAAAGATACGCTCTCGCTTTCGGATGTGCTTCTTGGGCATTAACACTCGCCTGGACTCTAAGCATGCATACGATCTTACAAATGGTATTGCCATATTGCGATGCATTATTCCACGCTTTCTGCTACTTTTAAATCAATACAGCAAGAGCTATAGGTAAGCTAACTGATTATCAGCTATGGTTCTGTCATGTCCTATTCAATGGTATTCGATGCCGCGATTGAGCCGGACTTGCAGAACATGTTGAGTAACACAGGCGTCGTGTAGATTCGCATGATTCTACTGCAAACGCATGTCACCCTCTTGTTGTAGAAATAGCAACAGAACCAACTGAAAACTATTCTGGGTGTTCATTGGCTATGGTCAACTCTCCCTTCACAAACGCCAAATCTGATGGAACATGTGATTGAGCAATGTGGCACTTAATTCACCATGCATAAACTACGTCCAGCATCAAGGCTTCTGATCAGGAGTTTTTGAGTAGCATGGAACCACCTCTTATTTGCTGTTGTTCCCAGATTAACCCTGACCCGTGTTAGGGTTCCAGATATGGGCAAATAGTTAACCCTTAAACTAGGGTCAAAACACTATGAAAGTGTAAAAATTGGCTTTTTATAATATGTATATTTAATAGGCCCGTTAATGAAATTTGACCAATAAAATCTATTTCACGTCTCACTGAAAAAGGACACAGGCGTGTCCGAAATTTCCGACGTTCACTTCGTGCTTCAATTTAGTCAAAAGGCTAATATATAATAGATATCATCAATCTTATTACCAATATTGTTAGCATATTGGAGTATTTTTATACCTCAAATTTCATTAACCGGTCTATTAAATCTACACACGCACACAATCTCGCAATATATAAACACACACAGAAACACACAAACTCATATATATATATATATATATATATATATATATATATATATAGTGGTACTCGCTTAGAAAAAACTTAGGTGTTTCGGCTTGTTGTTGAACAAACCAGTACCCAAGGAAAAATGAGGAATAAAAAAAAGAACTAAGAACATGAAACTGAGGCGAAAACAATTATCCAGAATTCAAGCTCAGAGTTCAAAGAAAAAACCTCCAAAACGAGTAAACTAACACCGTAATGTGCTCAATACATGAAGTAGAGCAAACTTAATATAAACCTAAAGAGCCAGGTAAACCTACCTAGGTTTCACCTAAATGGATCGTCGGGGTAAATCTGACCAAAAAGGTAAAAAATGGAACAGAATATATAGCTTAGATGAAAAAAAACCATGACCACGTGACAAAAAAATAAAAAAAATAAGAAAGTCAAAAACTGTATCGAGGCGTATCTCGTCTCTCTATCTAGAGTGTTGTGTCGCATACTTAATATAGACCTGGAAGAGTCTATTGTGTAGGTAGTTCCGGTCTCACAATACCCCCCTTCCAAGAGTTTTCTTTTTGAAAAGGAGAAAAAAAATAAAACTGTTAATACTTTTTCCTCTTGGGATTTATTGTTTCTCAGCTGGAAGTAGAGATCTTGATGCGTGAGCCACAGCTTTTCGCGAACCATCTGGCAGTTTATGCAAAATGCAAGCACCAATGCCGTACGAGCTTGCATCACTTGCGACTATGATGTCGAGACTAGGGTCGTAATGGGTGAGGTAGAGGTCTGAAGTAAGAGTTTTCTTGATCTTCGCGAATGCGTCTTGGCATTCCGGGGTTCATGACCATGGTTTGTCCTTTTTTAAGAGTTGGTTGAGAGGCCCTCTCAAATGTTGCATGTTCTTAATGAACCCTCGGTAAAAGTTAGCTACTGATAGTCGTACGCGGCTCTCACTGTCTCTCTGTCTCTCTGTCTAGAGTGTTGTGTCGCATACTTAATATCGACCTAGAAGAGTCTATTGCGTAGGTAGTTCCGGTCTCGCAGCAAACCCACTTTTATGCATAAATTTGATAAATTTAAATTATATAAAAACTGTCAAAAAGTTTTATATATCCAAGAGCTTATGGCTATACATTAACCATTATCAAAGATGAATTTTATTTTTACTTTTAAGTGAAGGGATGGATTGATTTATGTATGTATCTAGAGTTATAGGAATCTTTTATTTTCCAAACACGGACAGCAAATTGTGGCCGTGTTTGTAGTTGATATTATTGGCTATTAGCTTTTTCTTCTTATTAATAATGCTTACATTTTAACCACAGGAATTTATCAGTCATCTTTTTTTTAATGAAACTTGCATATATATATATATATATGTATATATACAGTGTTGTTCGATAAAAGTGACTCACCTGATTTTTTACTTTAAAATTTTTTCGCTTATTATTTTTGGAGTCAAACTAATTTTTAATCTTACTAATATAAAGAACCCTTCCCGACCACCTAGTAAAAACGTTTACTCACCCTAGGGTATTCTATATATTAATAATTATAATTTTGGATATAAATGAGATTTAGGGAAAAACTCTATGCCAAAAAAAGTGACTCACTTATTTCCTGCAACTAGTAATCAATAGAAACATAACCGAACAGCTTTAAATAAAGAATAATAGAGGTATAATTTATTTATAATAGGTAATATAGTTCGAAATATTTAATAATCTATGGGTCCTCCTTTATTTTGAAAAACCTTTTCAACCCTTTTTGGCATTGACTTGATTAGGTTCTGGCAAATCTCATCTCCAAGCATTTAATTCCATTCGGATATGAAATTCATAATCAAATCCTCTTTGTTGCTCAACTGCTTTCTCGAGAGGCTGTACTTTATAATGCTCCATAAGTTTTCTATGGGGTTGAGGTCAGGAGATTGGGGCGGCCATGTCATAACACTCACATGCTTCTCATCAAAGTATTCCTTCATCAATTTTGATTTGTGTCAGGGAGCATAAAAATGAGCTTGGTAGGGGCGATTTCAGCAGAAGGGAGCAGACAAGTCTAAAAGTTTGTTGTACTGCTCGCTCCTGAGGGTCTTTTCAATAGGTTTTAAGAAACCAGTTCAATGAAAAGAAAAGCATCCCCGGAACATTATACTGCACGGATACTTTACAGTACTTACTGCTAAATTCAAAGAGCTTTCAAAGCTTCTTCTTCGGATTTTAGATCGCTTATCCTATGAATTTAGCTCAACTTTCGTTTCATCGGAGAAGAGAATATTTAGTAAAAAAATCAGGTGAGTCACTTTTATCGAACAGCACTGTATATATATATATATATATATATATATATATATATATATATATATATATATATATATATATATATTACATACGTGTGTGTGTATGTGTATGTGTAAAAAGTTCAGTTAGAGTATATCTGTAAAAAGACAATATGAATAATATAGATAAATTTTCCTTTTGAAAACTTTATCATTCATATATATATATATATATATATATATATATATATATATATATATATATATATATATATATATATGTAATGAAAAACAAACCACTTTAATGTACCATTGAGCTCTCAGGATTTCATCCTCTTTGGATTTACCAATTCGGTTTACCAAGTTCCTTATAACTTAATATATATATATATATATATATATATATATATATATATATATATATATATATATATATATATGGTGTGTGAGTGTGTGTGTGAAGACTTATCTTCCAAACAAATTTAAAATATGTATTATCTTACAAACGTTGTAAGCTGAGAATGTCTATAACGTAAAAAGCAATATTTGCACTAGAATTTTTCGATTTTCATTTTTTAATGTCATTTTTCATGGGTGTTGTTTTTTAAGAGAAAATGAACACACTAATGTTTGTCTTAGAAAAAACAATACCCTGATGATGACATTGTGCTCATGTCGAAAGTAGTCGGAATAAATCAATATGTATCAACATGGTAATTTTCTCCCTTTTTAATAAGGATAGTAAGAAGCTTGTCTGTGAATAGGAGAGTATCGTATTGAAAATAAGTAGACAAAACTTAAAATTAAAAAACTTAAATTATTCAATGAGTCATGTCTTAATGAAAACATACTGCCAATATATATATATATATATATATATATATATATATATATATATATATATATATATATATATATATATGAAGAAATATAGTGCTATATTCATGGGATAAAATGCTCAATATCAGAGATAGAACGTGCGTAAATATAAATATAAAAGTGAACATTGAAACCAACACTCAGAGGCGATAGGCTGTTTCATGCTAGACGCAATAGTCATACCGTCTCTCTCTCTCTCTATATATATATATATATATGTGTGTGTGTGTGTGTGTGTGTGTGTGTGTGTGTGTGTGTGTGTGTGTGTGTCTGTCATGTATTTCTGTTTATACGCTATTTTAATAAATACAATGTATTTCAGTAAATGCTCAAGTTTTTAATTAAACAGTATTAATTACATTTACCGGCCTGGATGAGCATTTGATTAAATAATTTGTATCTATTAAAATATTAAAGAAATCCTAGTATTTTTACTTTTGTATATAAGAGAGATTTTATCTGGTCCCAAATTAGAGCCTGTGTTAATGTATATATAATAGACCAAACCCGGATATAAGAGAAACCCGGATATAAGAGACTTATTCTCCGGTCCCGACAACTCTCTTATATCCGGGTTACACTGTATTAGAATGTAATATAAATTCCCAAATGTGTTTCTTCTTTTTCTCCATATATCATTTTCTGATGAAGCTTTAATAAAAGTGAAACATTTGTAAACCTTTCCTATTTGTTCTTTATCTCATCCTTCTGTCGGATTCCAATCTATATTTGATCCCATATATATATATATATATATATATATATGCAGTCAGATCAATGTAGATAGAATATTATATATTGAAATATTCAATATGTTTGCAGTGCATCCGTTTGACGGATGTATTTCTCTCTCTCTCTCTCTCTCTTCCTCTCTCTCTCTCTCTGTCCCTCTCTGTCCCTCTCTCTCCCTCTCTGTTGTTATGTTTCTCTTAATATATAAATGCATATTCCCAGTATAGTGAAGATTACACGGAAGACGTGTTTACGGCCAATGGCGACGAGGTGTAGTGTGGTGGGGGAGAAAGGAGATTTTTCGTTGTGTTAGTAAACGGAAAACTCTATGAAGATAATATCTCGGTTAGATAAGTGAAATAAATTCTTGATGCTGATGAATATTAAACTAAAAAAAAAAAGAAAGGAAAAAAAAGAAAAGACAGAAAAGGAAAAATAGAAAAAATGATTCCAAGGACTTCTTGGAATTCTTTAAATGCCAGTCTCATGACGAAAATTAATTTGAGTGTTACAAATAGATTTTCTTCAAATTGATTCTTCTGCACATCTACATCTACATCGCAAATACGCAAAAGCCAACCAGCACACGTGTGCAATACACACACACACGCACACACACACATATATATATGTGTGTGTCTGTGTGTGCGTACGTGCGTGTGTGTGTGTGTGTGTGTGTGTGTGTGTGTTAAGCAATTCTGTGGTATGAAACAAAAACCACCAGTCTACAAATTTCCAGAGAGACTATTGAAAGTAGAAGACAAAGCCCTGAACTATGTAAAGTCTTTCACCTATCTTGGTAGCAAAGTCAACTACAGTGGATCTTTAGATGATGAAATCATGCATCGGATTGCTAAGGCTACCAGTGCTTTCGGCAAACTTCGCCATCGCTTGTGGAATGAGCGGGGTATTCGAAAATTCGGGTTTACAGAGCTGTTGTATTCGAAAATTCGGGTTTACAGAGCTGCTGTATTCGCCGTCCTTTTGTATGGCTCAGAGTCGTGGACTCCATACAGGTACCATATAGGCCAGCTAGATGTTTTCCATAATAGCTGTCTGCGTGCAATCTGTGGAGTTAACCTTCAAGATAGGACATCTAACCTTGACCTGTTTAACAGGTGTAATATTGGACGAATCGAGACTTTTCTCCTACAGTCTCAGTTACGGTGGACTGATCATGTCTTGAGAATGTCTAATGGCAGAATATCCAAGATCCTAATGTACAGCCAGTTAAATCAGGGCTACAGGAATGTACGACGCCCATGGCTAAGATACAAAGACAAGCTGAAAAGCAGTCAATATACCACATAACACCCTTGAGCGCTTAGCCTTGGAGCGGGTAGAATGGAGATCAACGTGTTTTAGTGGACTCAGTAGTCTTCAATCTGCTTGTCTGAATCATCTTCAAGAAGTGAGAGCAAGATCAAAAAGGTCAGCTAATCTAACAGTAATCGCATCTCACAATCCTCACACTTGTGGCCTCCTTTGTAAATCACTTGCGGGTCTTAAATGCCACTTGTGGTTTCTGACAGCAACACCGACTTCGACAGTCTGTTTTAAACATTATTCTTTAACACGGTAACAACAGCTCCCGCATAAGTGAGGGTTATTTGTTACCTTGGTATTTTTTTGCTATTTTTACTACATCATAAAGTCGGTTACCAATAACAAACACTTGCCTCGTCCTGGACATGACGATAAACTACTCCCGCAGCCTGAGTATGACGTTAAACTACATCCGACAGCAAAGCCTCTGATCAGGAGGTTTTGAGGACCGTAGCACCACATCTTAATTGCTGGTGTTCCCAGATCCACCCTGACTCTGGGTGGTAGCACCTCATTGGCTGCTAGCTATGGGCAAATAGTTAACCCCCAAACTGAGGTAAAAACACTATGAAAATATAAAAATACGTTTTAATACAGCAATGCACTTTAAGAAAAAATTATTTCCAACAAGACGTTATTAGCAGCAATACATTTTTTTTTTAAATTTATTTACCAGCAATACATTTTTGGAAAAATATCACCAGCAATATTTTCGGGAAAAAAAATATTACCAGCAATGCATTTTTTGGAAAAATATTACCAGAAATACTTTTTTGAAAAAAATATTACCAGTAATAAAAATCGAGTCTGCATTAAATAACCCATTGAGGTGTTTATATGCCATAAAACAAATCAAACCAAACCAAACAATTTTATGTTTTTGAATATTTAATATACAAGTAGGTGAGGGATAATTTTCCATATGAAAATTGGCGATGGCACCAAAAAATGTTGGCAACTCCTGCAGTAAACAAAAGAAAGATCTATAAAATTGGTGTTTTAGTGTTTAGTGGTATGCTCTGTCTGCAATACAAATTCTTAGTAAATTGAACCCCTGTGAAGTAGGCAAACGTTAAAATCGGTTTCTAAAACTGATACAGTTACTGATATGTCCCGGAAAAGGATATATTTGTTCGAAGTAGCAAAGTGGTTTTGGACTACTGTAACCGAGTAGGACAATCTAGCAGGTAATCGTAATCGACTGGTCCTCATCGTAGTGGTAGGCAATAGGCGTAGGCAATAGGCGAAGACTGTAGGCGTAGCCAATAGGCGAAGACTATAGGCGTAGCCAATAGGCGTCTTTTCTGTACCTCCACACAGTCTGTATTTATGGCTGACACCAGCCAATCATATTACTGTGAGGGGGAACCCAGGTGTATGCATATTCATTACATCAGTTACGTATTCGATATATTTCAGAGTTGGAGTTTCCTAGTATCCCATAAGACCCGACATTATATGCAGAAACCTGAAGTAAGGTGGGTTTTAAGGTTTGCATCAAAAATGTACACAAGCAACGTCGATCATATACGATTGGTACCGCCAAGGATTTTCTAAAAAAATCAGAAAAAATTATTTTAAATAACTGAAATTCCTTCTTTGAACTTAAATTTCTCTCCTGCTTCAAAGATAATCGCCGAAAGCTAATCTGAATTAAAAGAGCAATTAATTTCCGTATACTAATTTGGCATTGATATGACTTTTTTCATTAATTGCGTACGAAATATGTAAACAACAAATTTAAATTTATTTTTGAAAATATCGTTTTTGTCATATATATATATTATAAAATGACACTTTCTAAAAATGGATATCCTTTGGATATTTTGGATTCTGTTAGCCATGATGTCATCAATAGATTTCATAGGGTTAAGCCGTATTTTGTTAAAATATGTCCAGTTTATTTGCGTCTTCCCTTTATTGGTTCAGAGGGTGAGTCTTTATCTAGACGTATTTCGCGTGCGATTAATAGCTGTTATTTTTCGGCTAATGTTCAGGTAATATTTGTTACCCGTCCTATTTTCTCTTCCATTCGTAAGGATGTCCTTTCCCCCATCATGTTAATTCGGTGATTTATAAATATGAATGTAGTTGGGGACTCGACTTCATAGGGAAGACATCTCAACGTTTGGATCTGAGAATAAAGCAACAGTTTACCACCCAGAATTTCGAATTACGGATGCCGGGAAAAGCCAACTAATTAATACTGCTGGCTCTTCAATTGCTGAGCCTGTTATAAATAGTAGGAATTGTGTCATTGATTTTAGGATAGGCCGTTTTCGATTTTATCGAAGTACCACTCCTCATATCACCTCAAGGTTCTAGAGTCCTTGTATATCAGATCCCGTGGGCCTTCCCTCTGTAAACAGAGGGAATACCTACTGGGCTTAAATGTTATTGGGCTCTAGCTTTCTTAAAATTCATTTTTCCCTCCATTGGTTATCATTAGTATCATTTAAATTTACACGTTTATATCCCAGAAATAAACTTAATAAGGTTGGGACGAAACCGGATGTTTTTTTTTGGGGGGGGGTGTTTTTTTTTTGTTTTTTTTTTTTGTTTGTTTGTTTTTTAGCTTTTAAAATATACATTAAAATAGCATATAAATCATGGTTATTCTTGAACTTTGTACTACAAAAAACTTATTTCAACATATATATATATATATATATATATATATATATATATATATAGTTTTAATTTTTAAATTTTAAACTTCAGATTTAAATTTATTTTAACCTTTATTATTGTTGTTATTTAAAATATTATAAATTTTTATAGTCTTCTTTTTAAAAAATTTTTATAATCTTTATTATATTGTCCTATATTAATTGCAATTGTATTAATCAGGATTAATAATATTATTAATATATCTTATTTTATTTTATTCCTACTTTGCTGGTAATCTTTAATACTTGATGTATTAATTATAAATTATATTGATGTGCATTTCAAGTGCCACCGTGATAAGCTTACATTTGATAACTCACCCTTCCTTCTTTCTCCTCTCCCTTGCTTAACTCTTTCTTTCTTCTTACTCCTTTCCCTTTTACTTTCTTTACAATTTGTCTTCCTTTTTTTCTCCTTTTCTCTTCCTGTCTAAAAATTATTTAAGAGGTCAAATTGTCTGGCCTCTTCACTGAGTACAATTGAACATAAGTAAATTATTAAAGATGGTTTAAAGAACAACCTTTCTTACATTTCCAAGATAGACCTTTCCATAATCCCCCGACCACCTCTGTCACATTATATCAATTTAAAACTATCCCTCAAAAACTTGTATTAAAAATAAAAGAAACTTAATTATTTTGTAACTAGAGATGTGACCTGATGAATCAGTAAAATATTTCTGGGGAAATAAATTATAGTTATAGAACCTTAAGGTTGTCTCTTTCTTAATTATTTAATTAATATATATATATATATATATATATATATATATATATATATATATATATATATATATATGTAACCGAATGGGTAAATATAGGTAGCTATGTGAGCGATCGTATACAAATACATATAGTGTAAGAATAAACAGTGCTCAATGTAAAATAGCAGAGCTATTTAATTTGATGTGTTTTGAAGTATATTAGCAAAGTTAAGACCCAATTAACTGGATTTTTAAAAAATAATGTTTATCTTTTACACAAAACTGAATGAAAATAACATTTTATTTAAACACTGCAGTCTGTGAGGTCAAAGGACAAATTAGAAACACTTTAATTCTACCGCATCTCCGAAAAAGCGCGCGTTGAATTAAAAATAAAACATGAAGAAATACGGAAGATCAGCAGTGCAATAATCAAGAATTTGTTATTTATGTTTAAAAATAGTTTCTTTGACCAAGAGTTTAAGAATATATGATTTTTTTTTATTTTTCATGCTTTTATTAAAAATAGGATAATTAATAAATTTGGAAGCATTGATTGTTTGTTTAACGACATATCAACACTTTACGGGTTATTTAATGCCGAAATGTAATTTGTTTGAGAGCTTGGAAGTAATAAAAATATTATATATGTTATTCTGTTTTCACAGTTGTATACATGGTAAATGATACTCAGCTTTTGTGCATATAAATGTTTGCGTGGACATAATTACTAGAGGCTATGATATGTGTGTTTTGTGTTATATTGTTGAAGTTATATTTTGGAATACAGTTCGATTTAAGAAATTGTAGGATATTATATGGCTTAAGCTTTTGGTGGTATTTCAAACACATTTAGGTTAAGTCGCTACAATTTTTCAATATGATATTACTGTTGCTAATTTTTTTATATAAAAAGATATTGCTAGTAATTTTACTATAAAAATATACATTTTATAATTTCATACAGTTTTATTTTTGTGTGGGAGGGGTACTTTTTTCCCATAGCTGGGACCCTAACTAGTCCTACCACCGTGAGTCAGGATGTACCTGGGAACAACAGCCATTAAGTGGTAACTTGCACTGTTTACATTATTCGGACTGTTACCCTCAGCTTCATTGCCACATTCACAACGTTTCGGCCTCTAGATCTCTGAGATGATGTATTATGATTACTT
This sequence comes from Acanthosepion lycidas, assembly GCA_963932145.1. Taxonomy (NCBI): domain Eukaryota; kingdom Metazoa; phylum Mollusca; class Cephalopoda; order Sepiida; family Sepiidae; genus Acanthosepion; species Acanthosepion lycidas. The sequence goes on from OZ010593.1 coordinate 89,304,806, forward strand.
GCATTATTTACATTATTCGAACTGTTATCCTCATCTTCATTGCCATATTCACAACGTTTCGGCCTCTATATCTCTGAGATGAGGTATTATGATTACTTGCATTATTTACATTATTCGGACTGTTATCCTCATCTTCATTACCATATTCACAACGTTCCGGCCTCTAGATCTCTGAGATGAGGTATTATGATTACTTGTATTATTTACATTATTCGGACTGTTATCCTCATCTTCATTACCATATTCACAACGTTTCGGCCTCTAGATCTCTGAGATGAGGTATTATGATTACTTGTATTATTTACATTATTCGGACTGTTATCCTCATCTTCATTGCCATATTCACAACGTTTCGGCCTCTATATCTCTGAGATGAGGTATTATGATTACTTGCATTATTTACATTATTCGGACTGTTATCATCAGCTTCATTGCCATATTCACAACGTTTCGGCCGTTGCATGCTTCGGACTTCTTCTCGTAATTGTAATTTCGAACCGAACCCATTATTACGTCCACCAGGGATAGATTGTTCTAGTTCCTCGTGCCATGCCTCTTCCGGGTGTCTTAGTTATTTCCCTTTAACACAACTCTCCAAGTTTTGGTTCACCACTGCTGTCGCCTGGTATTGAACTCACGACGCTTTGGGTCTAATCACTGGATCTAGCCAACGTCTTTATCTACTGGACCATGTAAATAGTAGAAGTAAACTTAATACCTCATCTCAGAGACATAGACAGATAATTAAGAGATGGTTCTACTCTCCTCAAAAGCACCAATCTCCAGATCTGAGGGCTTGCTGCCGGATGTAGGTTATCGTTATATTCAGGACTAGAAGGCTACCCAAAAATATATATAGCGTAACTGTAATTGCGTTAGAATAATACAGTTGAATCCCTGACAACCGCACAAAGAAGGCCTTCCGGATATGAGGAATTGGTTACAAAGTCCGGATATAAGGAATTGGTTACAAAGTCTGGATATGAGGGGTTATATTTAGATTAAAATAAAAGAAATGAAATCATGATTTTTTATTTCCTTGTTCATTGTGACAGTGTGAACGCTGGAGAATAGTTTCTTTGGAAGATTTTGTATCATACAATGTTGACTTTCCTATGTTGAACTCAGCCATTAGTTACAATGAACTTTCACCAGCGTCTAGTCTGTTTAAAATTTCCACTTTTTGCGATAACACCAAAGTTTTTCTTTTCCTCTTATTCCCATCATCTTTTGCGCCAATACAAGCCATTAGGGTGAAATAAGCATAAGCAATTATCCAAAGTAAATTTCCTGAAAAAGAAAGAAATTTCAACCAAATTGTTAACATATACACATCAAAAGCATGTCCCGATATGTAGCATTCCGGATATGTGGCATTCCGGATATGTGGCATTCCGGATATGAGTGATTCCGGATATGAGGGATTCCGGATATGTGGCATTCCGGATATGAAGGATTCCGGATATGAGGGATTCCGGATATGGGGGATTCTACTGTAATATGAAAAGAAAAATATTTATTCTAAAAGTAAATTTTATCAAAAATTACAGTAAAGTATACTTTTTTATATAATACGAATGAAATAATTTCGTCGTCAAAGATTTGTTTTTAAAACTATAAAACTTTAGAATAACAACTTACGTTTAATTATGAAAGCAAGTATTGGTTATTCTTGTATACAAGGATCTGTCAATAAATGCAAGAAAACAGAGACACGCGAAAAAAACAACAAATATCCGTAGCGATGGAACGGAAAACAGTATATTCAAGATGCAAAAACTGACTGAATATTTCTAAGAAATTACACTAATCCATAATGTTCTTCCGATAGTGAATAGAAGTCAGTCAAGGTGTGTTATCATAATTATGACCTTTTTGCACATCCATAGTATAAAGAATCTAACAGTTCCTAAAAGATAAAAATGAAATAAAATGCCTTTAAAAAAAATGGTTCACCCTGGAAAAGGGCATTACACTTTACAAAATTACTTCAAACATTTTTTAATCATCAAACATTTTTTTTATTTGATAAGAAAACAGCAAAAGATGAATTTAAAAACGGAACTGGAAAGCAAAAGATGAATTTAAAAACGGAACTGGAAAGTTACACGTAATCTTTTTTTTAAATAAATATTAACTGTGAATATTATTGTTCACCCTCTTTAATAAGATTTTCATTTTCTCATATTCTCAGTAACACCTTAAGTCATTTTAGCGCCTTACCTTACGTATAAATTTTAATTTTTTAAATTATTAAAACATATATATATATATATATATATATATATATATATATATATTTATATATATATATATATATATATATATATTTATATATATATATATATATATATATATATATATATATATATATATATGAAACAACGGATAAAGATGTACTCCCGTTAAAAAGACACTAGAGGAGTGTGAACTGGGCGATAGGCAGACCTATGTACTCCTATTGATGAGAAAATACATCAATAAATAGTAAACGGAACTTCACAGTTTAGGCGAAAATGCTAAGAAATATAGATTTGAAGCAGACTCTTGAAGAAACCGGAAACCCAATCCTAAACAGGAAACTAGGGATAAACCTTTACTCCTATTCAAAAATCTGGGGAAGTTTTTGAACCGGACATAGGCGAACCAATCTACTCCTATTTGTTTTTTGTTGTTTTCTTTTTGTTTTTGTTTTCTTTCTTTTTTTGTTTGTTCGTTTGTTTTGGGGTTTGTTTGTTTTTAACTGAACAAATATCTCTCATGATTTCCTCCTTGGCTTCCTGCATACTATTCTTGTTTTCCGGAGAATAATTCAGCTCAATGTGTTTTGGACTCGTTTTATGAGGATTACGTAAGAGGTAGAAAAATAAACCAGAACAAAAATAGGCGAGAATTACAGAAGAGGATGTAGAATAGACATTAAAAAAAAGCATACAACTGGAAATCTCCAGGAATAGATAAAATTCCTAACTTTTGACTTTATTATCTAAATACAGCACACAAAAATACTAGCCAAAGAACTTCAAGGAATCGTCAATGATTCTACTAATATTCGAACATGGGTAACAAAAAGAATTTCCTTACTTCTACCCAATAATGGCGACACAAATGCCCCAAAACTACAGACCAGTTACTTCCCACAACTTACAAACTGTTGAAATCTATTCTGATAAAACAGATATAGTCCTTCTTAGAAAAAATGGCATACTACGTCTTGAACAGAAAGTGTGCAAATGTGGCCCTCACTGATGTAAAACCAATTACTTATTAATATGATGATCTTGTAAAACTTTTTGACTACAAAGAAAAATCTCAGAAGTGTCTGGATAGATTACCGTAAGGCATTCGATAGTGAACCCCATTCCTGGATCTTAACGTTTTTAAATATATACAAGGTACCTTATGTGATCACTTCACCGCAATCATATAAATGGAATTTTGCATGTTCTTAATGAACCCTTGGTAAAAGTTAGCTAGGCCGAGGAAGCTTTGTAACGCTTGAACGTTATCTGGGGCCGGCATGTTTCTGATCGCGTTGGCTCTTTCTAGATCCGGCCGACGACCATCTTTATTTATGATGTGTCCTAAGTATTTAATCTCTGATAAGAAAAAGCCACACTTTGCCTCCTTAACCTTAAATCCGTATTCTTGTATCTTTTCGAATATGTTTATTATATGGTTCCGGTGCTCTGCCGTAGTTTTACTAGTAACTAGTATATCATCCAAATAGGCTGTTGCGTAGTCCAGATCGCCCAGCATGGCGTCCATGACCTGCTGGAAAATTGCAGGCGCAACCTTTACTCCAAAAGCCAGTCTGTTGTATTTGTACAACCCACTATGGGTGTTTATGCAGAGCAATTTGGAACTTTGTTCTTCCACCTCTATCTGAAGGTATGCGTCCGAGAGGTTGATTTTAGAAAAAAATTTTCCACCATTGAGTTTATTGAAAATTCCTTCAGGGCTTGGGAGAGGATAGTGGTGATCTTGCAAGGTATCATTTAACCCTGTGGAAAAATCTGCGCATACCCGTATTTGATTGGACTTCTTTTTTACGTAGACCGTAGGTGCTGCCCACTCGCTGAAGTCTGTTTTTTACAGAATACCTGCTTGTTCGAGTCTAACTAACTCTTTATTGATTTGCTCTAGAGCAGCGAAAAGAACATTCCGTTTCTTTTTGAATACCGGTTGTGCACCGTCCTTCACCTTGAACTTAGCTTTTATTTTAGTACATTTCCCAAGGCCGCCAGAAAAAACCTGGGGAAATTATTGTTTGAGTTCCTTTTTTAGATTTACCAAATTGGACGTTGTACTTTGTATCTTGCGACAAAATGTACTCATTGGGCAATCCCAAAGATTGAAGTTTTCTATCCAATCAGTTCCAAATAAGTTGTCTGAAGGTTTTAATACGTAGGCTTTGAGCTTTTTGGTAACTCCATTTAGTGTTAGTGTAAGTATTACCTCGCCTAAAATGTTAATATTTTCGCCAGTTACGGATTTTGCTGTTTTATCCATTTTTAATAAGGTCGGCTTGTTTAATTTTTGCCAAGTACGCCAGTTAATGGTTGAAATATCAGAACCCGAGTCATGCTGGAATTTAATGGAACTATTGAAAATATCCACTGTTACATATTTTCTTAAATTCCTATCAACAATATTGTCAGATTGAGCTTGCCTAATTTTATTTTTCGTTCTGTTGGCGTACCAGCACGAAGTTAAAGTATGCCCACTTTTATTGCAATTTTTGCAATATTTTTTATTCTTAACTGGACAGAATTTCATCCAATGCCATTTATCACAATGGTAACATGGTCCGGGCGGTTTCTTTAACCTATTTGAGTTTTGGTTACTGCGTAATTTAGGACATGAGATTTGCCTTTTGTCTTTTTGAGGGGAATAGGAGGTAGACTTGCTTCTGATTTTTATTAATCTGAGTCACAGCTGATTCCTCGATAGTGTTTGAGTCACGCTTTACAGATATTACTCTTTGACAGTCCTCTGCCAGTTTTTGGAGAGTCAATCCTTGTTCGTTCTCAAGCTTAGTCAGTACCTGTCGTCTGACTTCGGCGTCTTCTGCTGATACTAGACCTTGTGCGAAAATTAAGCACTTAAAATCATCGGCAGTCAGTTCGGCTAGTTTAAAATCATTACATAGCTTGTTCACCGATGCTGCAAACGTTAGAAAATCTTGCTGGTTGTCTTTGACTGTGTTCAGGCATTTCCAACGTTTGTGGAACAAGGTTGTGTTAGGCCCGAATAATTCCGATAGGAGCTTAATCGTCTCTGAAAAATCCAAGTCAGTCGTTTTCTTGGGTAGTATGAAGTCTACGAACCTACTATGTTCTGTAGTTCCCAGTTTTCTCAATAGTAGACGTACCTTTTTTTTTACTGGGCCATTGTTCACAGTCTACGTTGAAAATATCTTCGTAGCGCCTGTAAAAAACCTGGAACGTTTTGTCTTCCTCTGGTACGTATTCAAAGGTTTCCATTGAATTGTAGATTATACTCTGGGAGAATATTGTATCTTTTTCAGAGTTTGAGCCTTTTAATGCATTTACGATTAATTCTTTAAGTTGTTTCTGTTGTAGTTCAGCATTCTGAAGCGTAATTTTTTGGAATTCCATTTGCTGTTTATGTAAATCCAAAAATAGTTGTTGTTGTCTTTCTTCTGATTTTTGTTGCTGGTCCAAATTTAGTTTTAACATTTGGGCAACTACTTTTTGCAAATCTTCCATATTTAAGAATGACAGCGCTTTTTTGTTGCTTTGAAACACGTGTACTAAGAGGAGGTCCACAAAAAAAATCTTGATAGATTTTTGTTCCTTTTTTTTTCTTTTACAGAAATAAAATATGGACAGACAATAGTTAAACTAAACTAATTATGTGTGTTTAGTTTTTTCCGTGGTTCCGTTAATTTTAACGTAATTGAATAATTTTTCACCACACTTATGTATTTTTTTATTTTATTTTCTTTTAGAAAGGTACAAAAAGAAGAAAACTCACTTCAGTGAATTTGAGGGGAGAATAATTTTATGCCCGAGTTCAACTCAGTTACATAAAAAAAATTTCGATAGTTTTTTCCGAAAACTTGAGTATAATGGTAATACTTGATCTTGTGTTGTCAGTTTTTTTACGAACAACTGTTTTTTTTCTGTGTGTGGGTGTGTAGAAATCGTTCTCGTATTGGACAGACTTTAATATTCCGTCGATGTCGAATCGCTAGTTTGTCAATGGCGTTTAGTATTGGAATATATGTAGACGCTGGGTGTTTAGCTTTTAAATCGCTAATGTATTAATACCAGCTTTATTTCACGTTCAACACTGATGTGGAAACGCGTGGAGTTTGTGTATTTTTCGTGTACTGCCGCTATTGATACGGTGAGAACTAAATTCTCGAATCTTCTCTGTCGCCACTGTTGTGGGATTGGCAAGGTATTGCGGTTTTTCGACGTGAATGCGTTTCTAGAATTCTTCGTCGACCCAGATGTGGGATTGGTAAGGTATTTAGGTTTCGCCGTGAGTGCGTTTCTAGAATCCTCGTCGCCACTGATTTGGGTGCCAAAGTTGGGCCCACAGAAGTAAAACACGGAACACGGATTAGATGTAAGAAAGATATATTGACAACAGGTTACAGAGATAGTGTAAGCAGAGCTTACTGTAAGTTAGTGTCCAACACTGGTAGTCGTACTAGACTCTCACTGTCATTCTCTGTCAGTCTCTATCACTCTCTTATCACTCTCCTGTAGAGTGCTATGTCGTCTACTTAATATAGGCCTGGAAGAGTCTATTGTGTAGGTAGTTTCCGGTCTCACAATAATATCCTATTTTATTTTGACTATAAGATCAATCGTATGATTTAGTAGGAAATGATATCCTTTTTTATATTGACTATAAGACCAATTGTATGATTGAGTAGGAAAGGATATCCTTTTTATTTTGACTACAAAATTAAGAGCATGATTGAGTAGGAAAGAATATCCATTTTATATTGAATATAAGATCAATGGTTTGGTTACATAGGAAAGGATATCATTATTTTATTTTAAATATAAGATCAATGGTAAGATTGAGTTGGAAAGGATATCCTTTTTTATATTGACTATACGATCAATGGTATGGTTGAGTAAGAAAGGGTATCATTTTTTTTATTTTGACTATATGGTCAATGGTAACATTGAGTAGGAAAGGATATCCTTTGTTATTTTGACTATAAGATCAATGATTCATTTGAGTAGTAAAATACTTTTTTTTGTTTTGACTATAAGATCAATGGTATGATTCAAGAGGAAAGGATATTCTTTTTGTTTTGACTATAAGATCAATAGTATGATTGAGTAGGAAAGGATATCCTATTTTATTTCGTTTCTAAAATCAATGGTATGATTGAGTAGGAAAAGATATCCTATTTTATTTCGACTATAAGCTCAATGGTATGATTTAGTAGGAAATGATATCCTTTTATATATTGACTATAAGATCAATGGTATCATTGAGTAGGAAATGATATTCTTTTTTATTTTGACTATAAGATCAATGGTATGATTCAGTGGGAAAGGATATCCTTTTTTATTTTGACTACAAGGTCAACAGCCTGATTGAGTACGAAAGAATATCCTGTTTTATATTAAATATAAGATCAATGGTAACATTGACTAGGAAAGGATATACTTTTTTTTATTTTGATTTTATGATCAATGGTAAGGTTGAGTAGGAAAGGATATCATTTTATTTTGACTATAACATCAACAGTATTATTGATTAGGAAAGGATATACTTTTTATTTTGACTATAAGATCAATGGTATGATTAAGTAGGAAAGGATATCCTTTTTTTATTTTGACTATGTGATCAATGGTATGATTGAGTAGGAAAGGATATCCTTTTTTTATTTTGACTATAAGATCAATGGTATAATTGTATAGTAAATGATATCCTTTTTTATTTTCTCGATAAGTTCAAAGTTATGATTGAGTAGGAAAGGCTATCCGTATTTATTTTGACTATAAGGTCAATGGTATGATTGAATAGGAAAGGGTATCCTTTTTGATTTTTGACTATAAGTTCAATGGTATGTGGATAAAACAGAATCTGTCCTAAAGAATGAAACGCGCGTAAAAGCCTTTGGGATTTTGCGATTTAAACAAAGCACACGCTTCAAACCAGAAATCCCGATCTACTAAATAAAAACAATCATCCGAAATTATAGATTTCGATCGGAGAATCAAGAAAGATTTAAAAAAAAAAAAAGAAAAAAAAGAAGATATCTAAATGATTTGACCTTTACTTGAGAGGGGAACAAGTTGTGGAAATGTGTAAGTGGTGCCAGTCATTATCGAAGCAGTCTCCAAGACCCAAAGTGAAATTCTGTACGAACTATAACTAAGGCGTTTGCACTATACATAGGTAATTTTTTTTAAGAGATTAAAATCATGTCTTTTCAGTGACCAGTTGTATTAGGTTGGTGCAAAAATAATGTCGTTTTCTCACATAGTAGCATATGTGAAAAAACGACATTATTTTTGCACCAACCTAATACTATACGCACACACATTTTTCGAGAGGGGTTAAAATTAATGCATTTTCGGTGACTTTAACCCGCCTGATAGATTTACATTCTCACGATACCACATATGGGTTAAATAGCAGAACAGACTTGGATCTCTAATCGTGGTTATCAACTCTGAATTTAAAAACTCAGCCATCTAAATCTGTACAAACATTGTCAAGCATGGGGAAAAGATAATATGTCTCTATCTAACAAAAGGAAATAGATTTCGACAATTATGGACAGAGCTAATCCAAGGGTCCCTTCCCCGAAATCTATGATACGAGACCCCTACTCTACTAGGTCTTCCTATAAAAATACAAATTTTATTGTAACCTAATTATGTACAATAATGGATCATATGCAATATAGGTGAACAATTCAACTAGAAAAAATTGAAAATAAATACAATGTATCTAAATATAAATATGACATAATAGATCATTCCATCTTTTATAAATCAACACTGTTTTGCGGTAATTTTTAACATTAACTTGAGATTTTTCTTGTTAAAAAGTTGAATATTTTTAACACATTGAATAATTTTTTACCCATTCAACATTATGGATCAAAAATAGTGAATTTTATATCATGTTTTTTTTCGTTTTATTTTTTTATTTATTTTTTTTGGGGGGGGGATTTAGCATGAGCAAAATAAATTCACGGATTTAAGCGAAAAAAAAGACCCCCCCCCCCCAGAATGACATCAAAATCTGCGAAAATCTTTCGTCCTTTAATAGTTGGAGTTAGTTTAATTTTTAACGTATATAAATGTAGGAAGAAAAAGCAAATGTTGATAAAATAGCCAGAGTCAAAAAGTGCTGTCTGGGACTCCCCAATGAGGTTCCTCCCCGGTTGGTGTGTTCGGGGATAACCGTGATGTTGGATATGAATGATTAGGTATCTTACCCTAGTACTAGTGTCATGATTTCCAGGATTGACAAGTGATTACCACTTAAGATATAAGTTAAGTTTTCTTGTATTCTATAACATTTTTTTTTTTCGTCTCAAATACATTCCGAAATTTTATTTACTATTTTTTCTTTTTAAATTTATTTTTGTTTAATTATTTATATTTTTAATTAATTTAATTTTTAACATCATCTTGAATTTTTTCTTGTTAAAAACTTGAATAATTTTAACACATTCGATATTATGGATGAACAAATAGTTAATTTTATATAGTTTGCTTTTTTTCACGAGACAAAACAAATTTGGACGAAAAAAGATCTCAAAATGCTGTCAAAATCGCAAAAATACTCTTCCTTTAATAGAGAGTTGCGCATGGTTTAATTTGTGACGTATATAATGATGCCCAACTCCACGATAGTGTATGCCTGCTGCTTCCTGGTGTTATGCTTTCCACTGACCTGAGATGGGAAAACTACGTTGAATCAATAGCTTCATCTACCGCAAGGAAAGTTGGTTTTCTGTGTTGCGCCAGAAGGTTTTTCTCGCCTGTGTCCATCCTTCAAATCTATAAATCTACCATTCATCCTTGCATTAAATACTGCTGCCATACATGATCTGATACCCCCGCTATTCATCTCGAGGTCCTAGACGAATATGCAATGTGATAGGTCCTGATCTGGCATCTCGTCTACAGTCACTTTCTCACAAACGTGCTGTGGCTTCGCTCTGTCTTTTCTACAAATATTTTCATGGCAGCTGCTCTGACAAGATACTTTCACTCGTGCCCCAACTGCATGATTTAAGGGTGCTACTAGATTGGCATCTCGGTCCCACCTTTTCACTTTCGAAACAGTCAAATGTAACCGCCCCTTCTACTCCAACAGCTTCTTCTCTCGCACATCCCGACAGTGCATCTACCTTCCTCTTATTTGCTTCCCTGATAGCTATAATATTCAAATATTTAAATGTAATATCAATCGACATCTTCTGATGCCTTGAATTGAATCCCCGTAATCCGGAAATAATTATATGGTCGTAAATAAAATTCGGTAATAATTATATGGTCGTAAATAAAATTCGGTATTAAATATATGGTCGTAAATAAAATTCGGTATTAATTATATGGTCGTAAATAAAATTCGGTATTAAATATATGGTCGTAAATAAAATTCGGTAATAATTATATGGTCGTAAATAAAATTCGGTAATAATTATATGGTCGTAAATAAAATTCAGTATTAATTATATGGTTGTAAATAAAATTCAGTATTAATTATATGGTCGTAAATAAAATTCAGCATTAATTATATGGTCGTAAATTAAATTCAGTATTAAATATATGGTCGTAAATAAAATTCAGTATTAATTATATGGTCGTAAATAAAATTCGGTAATAATTATATGGTCGTAAATAAAATTCGGTAATAATTATATGGTCGTAAATTAAATTCAGTATTAAATATATGGTCGTAAATAAAATTCAGTATTAATTATATGGTCGTAAATAAAATTCGGTAATAATTATATGGTCGTAAATAAAATTCGGTAATAATTATATGGTCGTAAATAAAATTCAGTATTAATTATATGGTCGTAAATTAAATTCAGTATTAAATATATGGTCGTAAATAAAATTCAGTATTAAATATATGGTCGTAAATAAAATTCAGCATTAATTATATGGTCGTAAATTAAATTCAGTATTAAATATATGGTCGTAAATAAAATACTGTATTAATTATGTGGTCGTAAATAAAATACTGTATTAATTATGTGGTCGTAAATAAAAATTGTTATTAATGGGAGTTATGCTCACAACAACAGTATTACTTCAAACAACTAAAATAGTTAGAAAAGGGGTGTAGAGTTGCTGTCACTTAACATCCAATGCAAAGCCACCAGTTACTACTGGTCTGAACACTCAATGACTGCTTCATAATAATAATAATAGTAGTAATAATAATAATAATAATAATAGAAATTTCAATATCCGGTGCAGGGCGTCCAAATCGTTCAAGCGTGACGGAGATGATGCATGAAAAAAAAACATTTGGAACAATAATGTGTAGAAATCAACAAACAACTCTGCGAAAAGAAATGTGCTGCCAAGAGGGGTGTGGGGGGGAGAAAGAGAAATAGAAAGCGTGATATGATGGTGAGATGTTGGGGAAGAAGCTGAGCGATATCAGTGTCCTTCACAGACGATTAGATCGCTTTATGAAGAAAAGAAACGAACCAAATTTAACCCATTTCATACGGAAATAGAGATGTATGAGCCAAGGAAGAGAGACAACCTCGACCATGATCCGACGCGCGTGTGCACACACACATACTCACACACACAGACATATATATATATATATATATATATATATATATATATATATATATACCCTCACACACACAAAGATCAATCCGAATATATATATATATATATATATATATATACCCACACACACACAAAGATCAATCCAAATATATATATATATATGTATATATATATATATATATATATATATATATATATATATATATCTTCAAAGCTCGATCAAAATAATGCCTGCAGATTATGGTGGGGATGTATATTTGTATTAATTCAAATTCATATATATATATATATATATATATGATATATATACGTGTGTGTGTGTGTATCAGTATATATATATATATATATATATATATATATATATATATATATATATATTGTATTCAGAGAAAGAAACATTTTGAAAGCTACATTTCACACACACGCACGCTCACACACACATACATACACGCAGACACGCAGACACACAAACACACACACACACATATATATATACATATATATATATATATATATATATATATATATGTAGACACACACACACAACCTCAATCAAAAAATTGGCAACCGATTTTTCGGTGGTGTATTATATATATATATATATATATATATATATATATATATTTGAATTGGGATCACTTATAGATCAAATGCGTTTCCTATTTGTTCCTATAAATATATATATACATAGATGTATTGAGATATACCAGATTTGTGAAAGGTACAACTCATATACGCACACATACACTCATATATATATGTTTCATTAAAGACGACAGACAAGGTACTGCGATTAAGATTTTTATATAATTTTTCTTCTGATCGCAAAAGTGTTTTCTTTTCTGAATACAAAGTGTGTAGAAATTGTCCAAATGTCATGTAATTCCGAGCGTTCTCGGCTATACTTTTAGCCATTATCAAGGATGATTTTATTTTTGCTTTTTAATTTTGGATTCTGTGTATGTTTCTAGAGTTATAGGGATGGTTTTATTTTCTGAACAGTCAGCACATTATAGTTTTGTTAGTAGTTAATATTATTTTATGTTCGCTTTTTTTATTATTATTAAGGTTTCCATTATTTTAATCTTTTTTATATGTGGATGAATTTATGTTTGCATTTTCTACTAGGCTGTTTCGGATGGAATCTGTTAAATGTGTGTGTTTAAATGTGTCCTAATAGAGATCTGGTCGGATAGATGTGACTTAAAGCGTCTGGATAGGCATGTTGTCGTGTGACTGATGTAATTATTTATGAATTCGGTTTGATCAGAAACACCGTTCCTTAAGGACCATTTGAACTCAGAGATAATGTTCGTTCGTTGTAATTTTGATTTTGCTGGTGTGTTGTTATTTTTGAGGAGAAGGTTAGCTGTCTTAATTTTTTGTAGTCGATCATTTGTTTTTTGGGTTTTTTTGTTTTTGTTTTTTTTTTTCAGGTCAATTGGAGTAGTGTATTTCTTTATAATATTTCTAAAAGAAGATTCAATCTTGTTTTGTAGTTGAAATGCATTTGATTTTTGTAGAAAATATTGGTTATTTTTGACAGTGTGTTTACTCTCATTGTTATTCACTTTGAGAAGACATAGGCTAATTACGTAGTCTATAAAGTGGTTAGGGAAGCCATTGTTAACTAGTGCCTGCTTTACATTGCTGAGTTCTTTAAGGAAGAGTAGACGAGAGGATGGATTCTGGTGTGTTCTTTTAAGGAAGTTTTTTTATCACTGCTATTTTGTATCTAAGTGAGTATTCACTCTTAAAGTTACGGTGTCAAGAGTTTGTGCTAGTAGATTTTTATACAATACGGTGATAAAAGTGTTTTTACTGTATTCAACAACAACGTCAAAGAATGTGAGTTTTTTTTTTTTTTTGACTAAGTTCGTAGGTAAAATTAAGGACAGAGTTTTATCGAATATGGTCTTGAGAGTATCTATTTCTCTTGTGTTATTTGCTAAACTAAAAAATAGCCAATAAATAATGCCAATAAAACTCTAGAAAGAAAAGAGGTTAAAATCGTTTTATGTCAGCCACATTGTCTTCCTAAATGAGCAATAGTGAGAGGTAAATATCATTCAGGCCTTCAGTAAGGGTACCAACATTCATACTCTGGCTTCCATCTTCAAATTCATTTAAGAATCATCAAGCGAACAGCGATTAAGTTTAAAAAGAGCGAACAGTAGAGAGGAAAACTAGATCAGGTGTTCACACCAGCAAGATGGATCATCATTTCAACTTAAGAGCTAAAGAGATCAATTAGGAAAGATCCAACTTAATCCAAGACACGTTTGGCACGTGAGAGAGGGGTTTCAGTTATGACTGTCCAAAGAAGAGTGAAAAAAAACTTGAAAATTAAATCGTACGTGAAACCTGTGGAGCACTACGTTACTCCAGAACAGAAAGTTAGAAGGTTAGAGAGGACGAAGATCATCTTAAGTCTGTTGAAAAATGGCCCTGGAGTAATATATACATACATATATATATATATATATATATATATATATATATATATTAACTTTATTAAGAAAAAAAAACTTCATGAGCTTCCGATCCTTAGCTGTGATTAATTAATGAACATGTCATTTTCGTTTATGATCGATTTCATTACGATTCTTCTGTTAAGCTTGGAGAGTAATTATACATTCTTATTGCTCAATGTAGAGCCCAGTAGGGTTATAAAAAAAAATTCCAACAAGATATCTTTGATCATTTCTAAGATACAATGTGTCAAAGATTAATCTAACACTTAGACAATTTTGCTGTTAAAAGATTTGGACAATTTTGCTGTTACACCTGGTATATATGGGAGAAGATTATATATAAACTTTTATATACGTGAGCAATTTTAGGGAAACGCATTCGTTTTTCCTCATAATGAGTCTGACCATAATTTTGTATTTTAAAAATTCTCTTTTAATTGATAAAGAAAGCAATTTTCTAAGACAAAAGAGTATAGAAAATGCTTTAATCGTTAGATTATCGAAACTAAATTTGCGTCCAGGTTCCTTAGTGAGATTTCACATTACTTGGCAGGTCTTCTATTATCACAATGTGGGATGCTTAATAAAAAAAAAGGTAATAAAACAAAGAAAAAGTATCTAAATATAAAAAAAGTATCTAAATATTAAAATTAATGAGAAATTGAAAAAAATATCGGTTTGATGCGTTTTGCCCTTTAGGACTTAATCCGGTTAAAGTGATGTTTCCCTTTATGCAATTAAAGATGTGTATGAAGAATAGGGGACGCTGAAAGCTTATACTTTTAAATATTTATCTATCTAGCTATCTATCTATCTATCTATCTATCTATCTATATATATATATATATATATATATATATATATATATATATATATATATATATACATATATATATACAGGGTGTCCATAAAGTTCGTGTACACTTTAAAAAATTTATAACTTTATATTTGTATTTGCGATAGAAATAATTTGTAAAAAGGATTAGAAAGAAGTAAATCTATATTTTTCAAGGTTACATACATACATATATACTGCATAGATAGATAGATAGATAGATAGATAGATAGATAGATAGATAGATAGATAGATAGATAGATAATGAACAGACTGAATTAGATACATACATACATATGTATATATGAACTGAGATAGAGAGATAGACAGATAATTAACAGACTGAATTAGATACATACATACATACATACATACATACATACATACATATGAACTGAGATAGACAGATAGACAGATAATATACAGTCTGAATTAGATAGATAGATAGTATGAACAACATTTACTGGCCCGAATACTTATTATTATTATTATTATAATAAAATAGAAGACCACATCCTTAAATATTTGTATCTATAAAAATAACGTATAAACAGAAAATATATTAAAATAATTGTCAGACTTAGTCCATTTCTCATATATATATATCAGCTCAGGAGATTTTTGTGGCCTAGCATATGTGCTGATTCCTTAAGTTTACGAATTTTCCAATGGTGTTCTTTGTCTATGATCTCAACCTGATCCCAGAGAGGGCGATGATCTTGCTTCTCCCTTCATATGTGGTCAGCAATGCCTGATTTTTCCACTTTCCCTCTTGTTACAGATTTCTGGTGTTCTTTGAAGCCTTACCTTAAGGTGGGGCGGCCTGTCTCCCCATTATATTTCTTTCCGCGGCTGCACGGGATAGCGTACACACAGTCTTTAGTCATGTTCTCCTCTATGGTTCAATAAAGGTTCAATTCGACATTCCAACCACCTGAAGAAGGCCGGAGCGTACAACGGCCGAAACGTTCTAATAAATATGGCGACAAAGATGAGGACTATAGTCCGAATAATGTAAATAATGTATATATAAATATATTTACATTTTTTTTCTAAATTCATATTAGTGGTCCGCAAAATTTAAAATTATACATTTAGTGATCCATGAAGTTAAAAAGGTTGGCGACCGCTTGTATAGATAACATTTGAACAGGTTAACATTTCAGTGATCGGGAACCATCCCCACGGGAGTTTGTTCTACAAAGCGGTTCTTGCCGAGTAGAACTTCCTTCTTATCAATTGAATACGAAGGAAATGTGGAAGATTCGACCTTGTGTACGTGGCATGGAGTGTCTGAACTGTTGGCACCAAGGAATGTAGCTCGTTTGAACCTTTGACATGGCAGTAGCGATCGGGTAGCCACGGGACTGCGACATTTCCTCTGCGCGAAAAGGGACTATAGGGTTGAGAATAATTCATCACCCAAAAGGTGGAATAAATGCTTTTGAAGTCTGTCAAACCTGGAAAAGTGGAGATCAGGTGCGCTTGATTTTGGCACCAGCTTAGAGAGAATAATCAAACTGGTATCAAAATAAAGTAAATCCATTTTATTTTAAAATCACGAAACTTGGTTCTTAAAAAAAAAAGTGCGGGTCTATAATTTAATAGAAATGTTTTAGAATAACAAGAATAAAGGAAATGTTATCAAGATTAGGTAAATTTATTTCTCTTCCAAATTACAAGAGTTGATTGCTAAGTAAGCTTTCTAATCCGATAAAACAAGTTTTAGACCAGAAGAAATAGCAAAATTGGGACCAAAATAAAGTAAATCTATTTTGCTTTAAAATCACGAGGCTTGGCTTTTTCTCAGTTTTATTTTTTTCCTCGCAAGTTTCTTAATGTTTGGGTCCAGGTTGTTAAAATAGGACCCCAGTCGATAGCTTTCGGTTGTCCTCAACCGCCGTTATGGCTTTTGTTTTTATTTGGAGATATCTTATTGGTTGTTTTAGTTTTAATAATATTAGACGATATTATTGGGATAGTTTATTATTCGTAAGGAGGGGATTGATGTCTTTTATCGGAGGATTACTGATTGAATATGTTTAAAATATGTCTTCCAGTATTAAATGCTATTTTATTTATGTTGGGTTTTTGGTTTCTGATGAGGATCGCTTCCAGAATTTGTAGTTGTTTTTTGCAGTTGTTTTTACAGAGGATTTTGGTGATGTTAATTAAGATTTTTTCTTATGTCAGATGATTTGATTAGGTTTATGGTTGTGCTGTGTATTGTTTCAAGATGATTTTTTATGGCGCTAGTGTCGTTGGGGTGATATGTGAGTCTACGTGATAGACATGTGGTTGTGTGTCCGATTTGTATGCTAGGGTTATTACGTGCAAAGCATCCTCGAAACAGTCAAGTAAACCCATACACTACATTGGTTTTGTTTAGGAACAGTTTGGAGGGGGTAGTATTATTTTCGACAATTATGTTAGAGGTCTTAAATTTAATGTAGTATATTATTAATTTTATTTGTTTATGTTATTGGTCGGGTTTAGCATATTTGTGGCTGGTGTTTGTTATAGATTGTTCATTGAGTTTATAGTTGCAGTGCATTTGATTTTTATAGAAGACTTTAATAGTGTTATTGTTGTTAATCGCTTTTTCTTTGTTGTTATTATGTATATTTAATAGGTAGTGTTTTATATGTTGGTCGACTAGTTTATTACGGAAATTGTCTATATGTGTTTGTTTTATATTGGGGGGTTCTTTGTAAAATATTGTTCTAGATGAGGAGATGTGAAAGGCTCTATTGAGTAAGATTTTGATTAAAGCTATTTTATATTTATCAGGACATTCGCTATGGAATGAGAAGTAAGCAGGCGTTTTTACTTGTTGGGTTTTTAAATATTGATGTTGTCAAATGTGTCTTTGTTGTTGGAGTCTATGAGTACGTATAGAAATTGTAAACTTTTAAAAACCTGGACCCAAACAAGTCAGTGGTGCATTGTGGGTAGCCTATTTTGGCGGTTATTTTACCGGAAGTCTTTTATTTGTTATTTATTTATTTATTTATTTGAGTTAAATTATCTTGCTTGTCATTACTTTTTTTTTCTTATCTTATATATTTATTTTTATTTTAATCAGTGTTTTTATTAACGTAGTAAAAATTTGTTCATATCACTTATTTATTAGTTTTATTTTGGTTTGGGAATATAAAGCTTTTTATTCAATTTTCCTGTTGATTGTTGTAGTTTATTCTAACTATTATTTCAGCAGGAACAGTTTTTAATTTATTTATTACTTCATGTATTTATTTGGATTGATTATGATTATTTGTTTTTTTCTAAAGGTTAATTTATCGGGATCGGTTTGTTAATTTGTTTATTTATTTGGATGAATTTATTTTACTTGTTTTTTTACTATATATTGTTTTTTTTTTACTCTCTCTATATATATTGTTTTTTTTACTATATATATATATATATATATATATATATATATATATATATATATATGTAAGCAAATATATTGATATAGATCCGACAGTATGAAGAAAAATATACGGAAAAAAACAAACAAAAATCCTTATATGCAATTATGCTGTTTTAATGTTAATATAATGTCAACGTTTCGGTCTAATAAACCATCTTCAGGACATATTCATAAAATATAATTAACATTATCAATTCAACATGACAAAGACGATGGACATAAGAACAAGACTTATCCAAACAGATAACTGAAAGTTTTATATGATCAGCGTTCCATTTAAACATGGCCACGTGGGCGACGCTGTGAATACGTATTCCTAAAATTTGAGTATTTTAAATGAAAAATGAAAAGAATTCTATTTTGATCTAAAATTTATATGTACGCTTGTCGAGCATTAATCTCGCTAGAAAAGGGGAAATACTAAAGAAGCCAGGTCTAGTATTCACCGTGCGTGAGATGGATATTATGCCTGCTTCATAAATCCTCCTAAGATTTTTATTATGAAAATATTTTAAAATCTTCACGGAATCAAAATCGAAATTATGATCTGCTTTAGTTTTGTGTACAACTAAAGCATTGTTTAAATTTCCGAGGCGAATATCTCGTTTATGTGCACATAAGGATTTTTGTTTGTTTTTTCCGTATATTTTTCTTCATATGTATATATATATATATATATATATATAGTAAAAAAATACTGTATATATATATATATATATATATATATATATATATATATATATATATATATATATATATATATATATATATATATTGTCCCAAACGTTTTCGCCAACTTCTTTAGCCAATTTCAACGTGGTTTTTTTATTATTTATTTATTTGTTCGTTCGTTTAAGTTGTAATTTTGCTGTTAGAACGAAGTTACTAGGATCTACAAGTCGGGTAATCAAGTCCGCTCTGACGGTCTCCAATTTTAGTATAAAAATGTATTGTCAGTCATTTTAAGAATGATTGATGTGTTAAATGTGTCTTTGTTGTTGGAGTCTATGAGTACGTATAGAAATGGTAAACTTTTAAAAACCTGGACCCAAACATTAAGAAACTTGCGAGGAAGCAAGAAAAAACTGAGAAAAAGATCATGAAAAAGGAGTGTTCCGTAGTCTTTAATAACACATGCCTTAATACACACACACACGCACACACACACACATATATATATGTGTGTGCGTGTATGTGTGTGTGTGCGAAAATATATAGAAAATAGGAAAGAACTCGTGAGGTAAATAATCCAAAGTTCTTTAGTATTTTTGTTATTATTTTTAAAAAACAGTGTTTGATACAAAAGTAGAGCATAAATATAATTATTTATTTAAAAATATGATTCCATCGCTACATAAGAGTTCTCATGTTTCAAAACTAGAGCCGAAAACTTCAATATAATTATTTGAATTAAATTGAATTAAAGTACCAAGCTCTGAGCCATCTTCAATCGAAATTTTTTTGGAATAACTAATTCTTGAAATTTACACGTTTTTATAAGCATATTCATTATTAAAATTAAAATTACTATGGTAACGGCTAGAGAAATTATTTAAAAAAAAAGGGGGTGGCGTGCGGGTTAATAATTTGTATCAATATCTCAGTTACATTCAAAGAGGTCAAGTCAGGGTATGGTTGGGGTGTCTAAATTTAAAGCGGAAGATGACATCGTCTAGTCTTGTTAAGTGTCTATGGAGATTTATTTACTTTTTTAATTTTATTTTCTTTCTTGAATGGGTTTTGTGTATATAAAAAAACTGTGGTATTTATTTATTTGTTCGATTGTGTTGTAATTTTGCTGTTGGAACCAAGTTACAAGTACCTACATGTCGGGTAACCAAGTCCGCTCTGACGGTCTCCGATTTTAGTATAAAAATGTATTGTTAGTCATTTTATTATAAGAATATACAGTTGATTTTTGTTTTGGGGTTCACCCACAGCTGGGATCCCAACAAGTGCTACCATCCTGGGTCGGAAGTGGTTCAAAACTTCCAATCTCCCGATCAGAGGCCTTGCTGTAACTTATACTCATTTCCAGGACGATAGGCAGTTGAAACCAAGTTGCAACTACCTACAGATCGGGTAACCAAATCCGCTCAGACGGTCTCCGATTGAAGGCATTTCCTAGTATCGTCTGGGCAACCTGATCTTTCAAATGTAATAACAACCATATCGGCACTCGAACCATGACGCTCTCCAACTACTCCCGTCCTTGAACAGATATGCATAGTGAGTCAGCCTCCAGGAGACATGGCCCCACTGGTCATAATCAAACAACTGACCATATTTGTGGTACTGAACGGAGCATTTACATTTATATAAAGACAGAATGAAGAAGTTGATATTCTACACTACTTTAAACAAAAGGTTAGGAAGGAAACTCCCATTAATATTGGAAAGAGATATAACAGTTACCGGACTTGAGAAACTTATTTACCTCATAAATAGTTTTAAGAGAAAGATTTTATAAATTTCAACCGAAAGTAGCAGTGATAGTAGGATGTTTCCTTATAAGGAAACTGCTGTTAAAATTACCATATATTATCATAAATTATATTTTTAATTTTAAGGATTCACTATTTTCTTTGGATATACGAGTTTTCTTATTCTTATCACATCTTTTTATTCGATTTATTTTTCCCGATCTCAAATATTTAGACTTTCGATATTGATTTGTTCATCGATATTTAGTTTCAGATTTGTTTATTTGCTAAAATCTTTTAAATAATGTTTTTATTTAGGTAGAAGCTACATCTTGAAATGTGTATGAAAAAAAAAATTCAAAAATTAAGCTACGGGAGCCATAACGTCACATGCAGCTTTTTAAAGAATACCAGGATGCAGCCAACAGAATGAAGCGCCTATCAAACAGACAACACAGGGTTCTTGAAAATGACTAAGACAATCAGAAATACTACTAAGGCTCTTCCACTCAATATGGGATTGAGATCTCTTTCTCCGGTTTGTCTCTGTAGCAGACACCATTAGAAGAGGCTTCTTTTATTTGTATTATACGCTCTACCGTGGGGGGACTATGACAACCTGATAATGCTGAGCGCTGTTTTGCATTTAACAGTATGCGCCTTTGCTGAGGTCCTTGGGTTTCTCCATGATAGCGAACATTTTCTCAACATCGCCTCTCTCTGTCTTTTTTACAAATACTTTCATGGTAATTGCTCCGAGGAGCTGCATTCGCTGGTTCCCAGACTTCATGAGTTCAAGCGCCCTACGAGGCTGGCTCCCGCTCTCACCCTTTCACTGTCGAAACTACTAAATACAGCCGTCTCTTCTACTCCAATAGCTTCATATCTCCCACCTCTCGCCTGTGGAACTACCCTTCCCTATTCCAGTTTCCCTGAAAGCTATAATCTCCAACTATTCAAATGTAATGTCAATCGACATCTCCAGTTGTCTTGATATATCCACTATCCTCCTCCTCGTCCTTTCCTCTATCACTTCTATCTGATCTTGCTCCAAATCTTGTGTAACCCCTAGCGTCCTAGTGGCTTCCCGCCTTACTTGGGGTGAAACGCTTAAAAAAAAATGACTGCGAACATTTTCTGATGTCTGATTTTTTTTGCGTGTGATTTTACAGCATTTCCTTCTTGACAGGATGGGCATTACTCCCCCACCCCCCCCAAAAAAAACCGACTTCGTTGAGTTTGGTTGGTGTGTGGATGGTATGCACGCATCAACTACCTTTGTACCATCTTGAACTTGCCGAGCGGTTATAAAGTGCCCATTTTCTCAAATAATTGTTGATAGCGTAACAACGCGTGAAACTTTTAGTTGTGGCCGGCCAACGTTCACTTATTGATAAATATCAAGGCCCGCCAGTTAATATGGAATTGAGCTCTCTTTCTACGGCGTGCCTCTGTAAAGGACTCCGTTAGGAGTTGCTTATTTTATATATACAGGGTGCGATGGATAAATTTTCGTCTAAATTACGCCAAAATTTAAAAAAATACTGACCTCTCATTTTAACAGATATACCGTATTTTCCGGCCAAAAAGTCGGTGCAGCTTGGAAGACGCACCCTAATATTAAAAAGAAATTTCTAAGAAAAAAAAGTCATTCTCATGCAACAACACATTAACCATGCGTCCCTCACATACTGACGCTGCATATTGTTTACATTAATCAGTCGTTCGATTTTGTTTGTATAGCAATGACATACTAGTCAAGAGTAGAAAGGTTCCCGCTGCTTCCTAGTAAGCAGAGCATGTTTAAGTTTGTGGCTCGGCTCCTGGAAGGTTTATAGTCTTAGAAATACTTGCAACAGCTAAGTACTGAGATTACATCATTTAAAAGGCTGAATTAGATAGATAGCTAACATTATAGTGTAGTGACTTAACATACAAATCCACGTCCCTATCAGTCAAGCCAATTAGGTGACCGTCCAAGTTTACTTCAGCCTGGACGTTGCCTTACATTCGTTTTGGAAGACGCACACTTATTTTTCAGGTTTTATTTTTATGAAAAAATGCGTCTATATAAGCCAGAAAATACGGTATCTACCAAAATTATACCAAAATATCATGAAATACGAAAGAGCAAATTTATTCAATAAAACCGCCATTGGCTTCAACCACGGCCTCCAGACGACTTCGAAATCTCTTGCATCTCTTTGTTTAAGATAGTGAATACTGTCATAATCCTTGCCTTCTGTACATCTTTGGTGTTACAAGGAGTTTTGTTGGTCTCTAGCTCAGCTCCGGCCCATACATAATAAACAAGGGGGTTACAGTCTGGGGAGTTAGATGTAAGATGTGATGTGGTCGAAGAAATTGTCTGACAGCCATGACTGAGTTCTCCTGTTTGCGTTGCATATTGCGGAGTCTTCTTGTCAAATATAAGTTCTTCTATCAGCCACTCACTTGACCCAGGGCAGTACTACCCCCAAACCCTATGTAGGCCTCCGTGTCGAGCCTGAGACCCCGTGTGAAGATGAATGTCGCCATCCCAAGTAATCACTCCAAACACCTTCGTAATCACCCTTAAATTCATCCAACTCTTTCTGAATCCTCTTCACTGTCCTCAGATGGACACCTAAACACTTTTAAATGTTCGTATTTGAGTTTCCGGTGCGAATGCCAAGCAGTACAGCATGCCGTTTCCAAATTTCTGATGGAGTGAATTGCATTATGGTGCTCTTTTTCTCACAGACGATGCCCAACTGGCCCTACTATACTGTGCATTCTACAAAATAAAATACAATGCGCATGCGTGAAATTAAAAATATAAAATGGCGAAAATTTACCCACCGCACCATACATACATATATATATATATATATATATATATATATATATATATATAAAAGTGGACACTGAAGTCGACAGGCTGTTTCATGCTGGACGCAATGGTCAGGCCGCCAGCAACTGAATGAAATGCACCTTCAGTTAAGCAAATTGCGACCAGAACTGATTAATTCTCCTTCATGACAATGCTCGGTCACATATTTCTAGGGTAACACTGCAGATTTACACCGACTTGGGATACAATAACATCCACCAAATTACTCCTGATTTCTCGTCCACTGACTACCACTTTTTCAAGCATCTTGACATTTTTTAAGCCAAGATTCGTTACGTTGCAAAGATGCAGAAACTGCATTAAAAGATTTCTTGGTGCCCAAACCTTTAGTGTTTTAACGTAGAGGCTTAAAACAAACCTTATAACTCGATGGCAGAAATGTATAGATGTTCAAGGTCCCTGTTTTGACTGATTTCGGAATTTCTGTAGTGGGGAATATTAACTTGGTCGAGGACGTCGATTTGTAATTGATAATCAACATCAGAAAATAATAATCGAATAAAAACCACATTAAAGTCTCAACATTTCAACAATATCGGATCATATCAAGAAAACTGGCAAGGTGAAGGAACTCGATAAATGGGTTCCACGTCGAAAGTCAAAGAGTTCAACGTCTTGAAGTGTGTTCGATGCTAAATCTGCAAAATTCATTTTTTGAACTAATAGTGACTTGTAATGAGAAATGGATCCTTTATGGCAATCGTAAAAGATCGGCTGAATGATTTGATCACGAGGAAGCACCCAAACATTTTCCCAAACCGAAATTGCACCAACAGAATTGTGATTGTCTGGTGGTCCGCCATTGGCGTTATTCATTACAGCTTTCTGGAATCTAACCAGAGTATCACTGCCGAACTTTACTGCTAGCAACTGAATGAAATGCACCTTCAGTTAAGTAAAATGCGACCAGAAATGATTAATTGATGAAGTCCAATTCTCCTTCATGACAATGCCCGGTCACATATTTCTAGGGTAACACTGCAGATGTTCACCGACTTGGGATACGAGGCTTTGTAACATCCATCAAATTCACCCTGATTTCTCCTTCATGGACTACCACTTTTTCAAGCATCTTGATATTTTTTAAGCCAAAAATCATTCCGTTGCAAAGAAGATACAGAATCCAAACCTTTAGAGTTTTATCGTAAAGGCATAACAAAAAGTTGTAACCCGATGGCGGTACATATAGATATCAGAGTTCCTATTTTAACTGATTTAAACAATGTTTAACACTGTAGGAACAGTGGATAGCGGCTCGGATTGAGGAATCGGAGAGCAGAATTTGAATTCCAGTCGAATCCATTACATTCACTTATGTTCTATTACTCTTTGGAAAGGTATGAATCCTCTTCTTCCTCCCCTAGCTATGGGTAAATATCAGAGCAGACTGAGTTATATAGCCTTGGGTGGCAACCGGTCTAGGAGAAAGTAACTCTGAATTGAAAAACTGTATGTACACCTGGTGTAGCACATACTATAGAGATAAAGAAAGGATAATTCCGACTAAAGTCGAATTATATTTTGTTGTGTGTACGTAAACACTGTTTAAATACATTCATTCGTTAAATTTTTCTAACATAACTTATATTCCAGGTACACAATAGTCCAACGTAGATTAATCCCTAGTATACTCTGAGCTAGTTGTATACACCGGGCTGTTTTATCGGCAGAATTTCTTTTTTTTTTTCTTCAGCACAGTTCTTATTTTGCATGGTACGCTTATTATTTTTAAGATAATTTTCTACAAGGTAACGAAAAATTCCAGGAAGAAAATATTCCGAGTTTATATTATAAGTTAAAAAATTCCCGCCAATATGGCTTTTACCGCCAATATTTGTATTTAGTACAAACGAGCGTGTGTATGTGTGTGCCAGTGTATGTGTGTGTCAGTGTTTGTGTGTGTCAGTGTTTGTGTTTGTGTACCAGTGTATCTAACGTGACATCTTCGTATATAATCGACATTTTTCTTTTCTTTCTCTTTGTTTTATTTTTTTTTTTTTATTTATTTATTGTGACAGGGAGGTTGGATTTGGGTGTTGTCTTTTTAAAGGTTTCCTCTTTTTTTTATGACTACTTCCATTTTCGTTTACTTGTGAATAATTCCTTTTTAATTCCCTGTTTCGTTTTCCTTTTATTTACTTTTGCCAACTTACTACAGATTCTTTTTGTCTTTGTGTAGGTTTTTATATACATATATATCGTTTTATCCTCTTGTGTTTTATAACTTTTTATTTGCATTCGCCTTACCAGAGCCCATTTGCGTGAATATCATGACGCAAAAAAAAAAAAATCCCAAAAAAACATACAAGACTATTTACGGCAAGTAAAAGGAGAAATGGATGAACCATGTAAAAAAAGAAGGCAGAGGAGAATAGAAAAGAACAACACTGTTATCACCGAGCCACGACAATTACATGTTTCTGCCATTACTTTGGTTTACAAGAAAAAAGGTCTGTGGCTGTTACTATGGCATTTTGCGAAGGTAGCACCTCTTACTCCTGCATCACGTTTCTCTTTATCAAATTGAGAATCTTACTTAATCCCGTGTTATACACACACACACAAAAAAAAAACATATATGTTTATATCTTTATATGTATACATATTCATAGATATGTCTATGTACATACAAATTTTAATATATTTATATATGCATTTATATATTCATCAATATATATGTAGATGTATGTGATGAAATGATGAAATGCTAGATAAATAGATAGATATGGATAGAAAGCGATAGATATAAACAACCGAATTAGATAGATAGATAGATAGATAGATAGATAATAGATAGATAGATAGATAGATAGATAGATAGATAGATAAAAAGAAAGAAAGAAAGAATGAAAGAAGGAAAGAAAGAAAGAAGGAAGGAAAGAAAGAAAGCTATAAAATTATATACACATATATAAAATGTGAAACAAAATATATGGATGTACATATATTTAATCATATATTCATGTATATATATATACATATATATGTCGATGTATATATGTTATAGGATTATATATAGAAACACAAAAACATACATACATACATCCATACATATATATATATATATATATATATATATATATATATAAGACAATTTGCTAAAATACTATTATACATACATACATATATATATATATATATATATATATATATATGCGTGCGTTGGTATGTATATCTATACATCTGTATGTATATATCTATATATAGATAGATAGAAATGAACTGAATGAGATAGGTATCCTTACAAACATAAGAACTCATTTATAAAGGTTTAACATTGAAAATTAACATATATATGCATATAAATGCACATATTGAAAATTATATATATATATATATATATGTATACTTATCTTGAAACGAACATATACATGTGTACCAAGTCACATAAGATTGCATATAAAAATATATATGAACATATCATTATATATATATATATATATATATATATGTGTGTGTGTGTGTGTGTGTGTGTGTATCTGTTTGAGTGTGTGTGTATGTTAATGCAGGTATCTCCCTAAAAAATAGCTGGATGGGTTCTTTCATTTTTTTATATTTCGACGGCCATTTTTTCCCGCCGTTGTGGTGATGAGGCGGGAATCGATGTCCGTTCGATTAACAGTGATTCATCATTTTCAGTCTTGATTCATGCAATTCTTTCAAGTGATGTCCGCTTCAGTTGTCAACAACTGCCAGTGCTTCCGCGCTTCGATTGATTCAATATCGACTCATCATCATTACAAAATCTCATTCTATCTATCTATCTATCTATCTATCTATCTATCTATCTCAGTCTGTTCCTATCTATTTATCTATCTATCTATCTCAGTCTGTTCCTATCTATCTATCTATCTATCTCAGTCTGTTCCTATCTATCTATCTATCTATCTATCTATCTCAGTCTGTTCCTATCTATCTATCTATCTATCTATCTATCTAGTTATATATCTCTGTATCTGTCTCCCCGTCTCAGTTTGTTTATATATTTCTACATCAGTGTTCTTGCATTATTTTCATTTTCGAACTGTTATCCTAATCGCCAATCCTATATTCACAACGTTTCGGCCCTTTTACGCTCTGGCCTTCTTCGGGTGATTGGAATTTCGAACCGAACCCTTTTATTTTGTCCACTGGGGTAGATTGTTCTAGTTCTACGTGCCATGTCTCTTCCGGATGTCTCAGTTTAAATCAACTCTCGAAGTTTTTGGTTCACTACTGCTGTGGCCTGGTATTGAAATCACAACACTTTGGGTCTAGTTACTGGATCTAACCAACGTCTGTATCCACTGGGTCATGTAACCTTGAAGAAGGCCGAAACGTTGTGAATACGGCAATGAAGATGAGGATAACAGTCCGAATAATATAAATAATGCAAGTAACCATCTCAGAGATATAGACCGATTAGTGTTCTTGTATCTATCAATCTATCTGTCCATACGCACATATATATGCTCATTCATGCATGCATGCATGCATATATATATATATATATATATATATATATATATATATATATATATATATATATATATATATATATATCCGAATGTAATGAGAACGAAAATAATATATAAATTCTAACGTTCACAGCATTGATTCAAAATAGGGCTCAATACCGATAGTAGAGCAATAGTTATTTATTATAATTTTTTCATATAGACAAAAATAGATTTTTCATAACAATTTTGGTTCTCACCAGTCGAAGTGCAATTTTAAATGCACTGAAACGATCTTTGTAGCGAGTAAAATGATTTTGTCTATATGAAATAATATATATATATAATTAAAAAATAAATCTAGAAGAAACCTCGACAGAAGGCACTGGACGGCCATTTCGCCCTATAATTGGGACTCATCAACAGTGTGCATCCACTACCGAAAATTGAAACCCGAAAATAGTTACGATGGGAGGCAAACGACATGCCGACTGTACCAACGAGCCTCTGTGTCGCAGATGTAGCGAATCAGACTTGATATAGCGACGCTCGTCATATATTCCGTGGTGGAACTCATCCGAGTTTCTCTTTATCCATAGGACTATGCCTCTACGAGCTACGACTACTATCCCCCAGCCGCTCAGTCTGGAGCATTAGAGGCCCGTTCAAGCAAGGATATACAGATATAAATAATTAAGAGGATTTGAAATAATCATAATTAAGTAATTCGTCGAGTTTAGAAGAAACCTTAACAGAATGCAGAAATGCATATAATCTAGCCAATGACATTAAGATTATTTTCCTTTTTATTCCGATAAAAGCAGATCTGCCAAGTATCGTGAAACTTTGTAAGAACCTGGACGCAAATATACTTTGGATGAACGAGAGATTAAAGCATATTTTCGTCTTAATGAATTATTTTTCTCTTTTAATTGGACTAGAATTTTTTATGTCAAACTCTAGTCAGTCTCGTTACGGTGAGCAACTAATGCGTTTAATGTTAAAATGATTCTTTTGTGTGCATATAATCTTATATTTAAAATTCTTGAGGTTTCTCCAATATATTCTTTCTGACAATTCTAGCTGGTGATAGAGAAAATTCCTCTTTTAAGTATTGGCTTGTTGTTTTGTTTTATATAGATTAAGTTTTTATTGTTTAAATGTAGTTGTGACAAATTTTATGTTGAGTTTAGATAAATTCTTTCGATCGTAGTTGTGATAGAGTTAGCGGGTACAACATTATATATATATATATATATATATATATATATATATATATATATATATATATACTATTTGTGCATTTAGGAAGGAATCCTTTTATCATGCACATTTCATTGAATACGACAGACAGGGGAATTTGATTTAGTTTTTTTATACAATTTCTTATATGATCTAATAACTTTTTCTATTCAAATGATAAATTATATAAAAACTGTCTCAATGTTCTTTTTTTCCAAGCGCTTTCGGCTGTAAATATAGCCATTTTCAAGGATGAAATATTTTAACTGTTACATAAGAAATAGTTTGTTGATTTTATGTATTTATATGTTTTCATTTTTTAAATCACGGCCAAGATAAAAATAATGGAAGCCTTATTAATACAACAACAAAAAAACAACACTCAATAATATCAGCTATGAACATGGACACAATATCTTTTTTATATATGGTATAAAAAATTAGTAGATGAGCCGATTCCTCTTTCTTGGTTTCAAGCTTTCGGTAACTACAGGCGATTTTGGTCAATTGATTTCTTAACCATTTTTTTTTTAAATATAAATTTATGAACGGTATATTTTTTAAAAATAAATAAAGGAATAAGTGATAGAAGGGAAACTGGATTAGGAAGACGATGAGAAATGCAAGTGTATTGGTAAGGTATTGGTAAGGGTTAAATGAAATATAATATACAGAATTTCTTTTCATCCCACTTCATATGAACTCAAAAAGAACTTTTTGGTACAACGTGTTATAATTTCCGATTTTTGATTCAAAGTTTGTTTTTTTTTGTCTGTAAATGTTATTTTTATTAATTTTTCTTGTTGACAAAGGTTACAGATGATATTGTGATTGTTTTAAATATATATATATATATATATATATATATATATATATATATATGATAAAAAGGCTTAGGCACTAATATTCTATGGTTACAATTTATTACATTGGAATCGTAATTACGATCCAATTCAACAGACCTACAAATTCAAAAAGAAATCGGAAAAAATAACTCCGGGAATAAAAAATAAAATTTAATGAGAGTGTATGTATGAGAGTGTGGGACGAATGTGAGAGGTAAATGAAAGCTATAGGGAGGGGTAATAGAAGATGAACAGCAAGGCCTAAAAATTAAGTTGTGGATTAAAATTAAGCAGAGAGAATTTTTAAAAAGAAGAATCTAAAAGACGGTTTAAATGAGTGAGCTAGAGAAATATTTGTGTTTAAGCCTTTTTATTACATTCTTACTCTGTCCTGGACATTAAGTCCTACGTGGATTCTATCCTCTTGGAAATTTTTACATATATTTGTATGTGTATGTATGCATGTATGTGTATGTATATATATATATATATATATATATATATTAAGAAATGGACAAAGTTCGACAATTTATTTATTGAAAACATTTTTTTATGTTTAACGTTCTTTTTATAGATACAAGTATTTAAGTAAATGCTCTGTTTATAATAAACAAAGTTAAGTAATTACTTAATTTATATTTAAACATAAGAAAAAAATGAATGAAAAATTAAATTAAACGCATGTGTAGCAAGAAAAAAAAAAAAAAAAAAAAAAATGGCCGAAATAAAACGAAAAGTAAGTCGAAGAAAGTCTACAGTAAAATTAAACTGGGAATTAAAATTTAAAAAAAATTGGGCTTTAAAGGCAGGGTTTTAAGAATAAGGAAAGAAAAACTTAACACAAAATTAAAATAAAGAAAAATAAATCAAAAACACTAGTGCAACAAATAAAAGGATGTTACACCAGAAAAATAAAAATAATAAAATTAGCGTATTGCAGGGTGAGAGTGAAAGAAAAGTGAAAAATAAAATACAAAAATCGTAACGGATGCATTCAATGTAAAATAAGTGTAAGGAAAATAACTTAAAAATTTCTTTTAGTAGTCTTTGAAAAGGAAAATATAAGAATGTGAAATCAGTGGTGTACTCTATGCCAGACTTGAACGGTCAGACATAATGCCCAAAGGTAAATCGTCAGGCCATGTGTGCTGTGTTCTGTTTCGACTATTTATATATGCTAGTTATTCGTCCATTATGGGTAGCAAGGTCTTTTGCAAGGTCTGACGGTTACTGAATGGGAGGTAACGGTCATGTTTCAAATTATTCTGAAAATTCTATAATTGAGAATCTGAATGCAATTATTTGTCAACATTTTACTTAAATAAACGATTTTAAATATAAATTTTATATAATTTGTATATAATCAAGTTTATTATTATTTATTATTATATATATTATAATTTATATTGGTTGTTTATATATAATATTATAATATATATTAATTAATATATAATTATAATATTAATATATATATATATATAATATATATATTATTTATAATAATATAATATATATAATATATTATATATAATATATTATATTAATATATATTAAAATTATATATTATGTAAATATAAAATTTATATAATATATAAATATAAATTTTATATAATTTGTATATGAATTTATATATTTATAAGACACATTTATATTTATATAAAACAAATTTATTATTATATATATTATTATTATTATATATATTATAATTTATATTGGTCGTTTATATATAATATTATAATATAGATATTAATTAATATATAATTATAATATTAATATATATATATAATATATGTATTATTTATATAATACATATATAATATATTAAATTATATATAATATATTATATTAATATATATTAAAATTATATAATATATAAATATAAAATTTATTTAATATATAAATGTAAATTTTATATAATTATATTATAAATATAATAATAAATAAAATGATTTTATTAATAAAAAAATAAAATTTTATTAAAATTTAATAATTTTATTAGTTTATTTAATACATGGAATTAAACATTAAACTGGACAACACGATTTTTGCTGCCAAGAAACAGTACACGTTTTTTTAACTAATTTGATGGTGCTGATTTCGAAAATGACCCTATTTTTTTCATGGTTAGCTACCGATTATTGCTGTACTGAAATTGCCCATTTTTGGAAAAAAGATAAATTTACAATCTTGGTCGATCGCAAAATTTAGTTAATAAATGTCGTAGAAGCCCGTCAATTTTCATGTAGGCCGAACAATTTATGTCAGCAACCTGAAAGAAACTATTTTATAAGAGAAAAGTGTTTTGGAGTCAAAATAAAAGTACCGAAAGTTTCCAATTTATCGACAAAATTCAAATTAACTGATAAATTTTATCAGTAATACAATTTAGTAAACCTGTTAATTAAGGTGACATAAAAAAATGAAACCCTAAAATCTTCTGTTTGATATTCATGAATTTATCTCTTTTTATCTCTTCACTACGGAAGGAAACCAAGCATATTGAGAACATTTTCTTTTCATAGTTGGAAAGAAACTTCAACTAAAGACATCCTAATTGAATGCACCTATTCCATTGTACATGATACTGCTGGAGTATCAAAAGGGACTTAAATAACATTGAACATGACAGACAATCAAGAAAGAGAAAATTTTTACCATCGTTCTTATGTTCACAAAGGTTTTCTTTCTGCTGTTAGTTTATTAAATGATTTGATGAAAATACTTGTTGGTCTTGGTATATTCATTCGTGTTATTTTTAAAGACTTAGGATCTGATTGTTATTGCAAAAATAGTTTCTCAATAAGCAGACCAAAATTTGTTGGTTTAAATACGAATTGAGAGATTTCTACGATTTTACTTTGAGAAATATTGCCATCGGTCAATATCATATTTACAGAAAACAAATGGAAAAACTGCTTTTTTTCCTCCAAAAATGAGGCATTTTTGTACAGCAAAAACAGTAGCTAAACAAGAAAAAGTGAGGTCATTTTCAGATTCAGCGCCCTCAAATTAGCTAAAAAAGATGTTTGGTGTCTAGACAACATTTCAAATTATGTTTTTTTGTTGACAAGTGTTATAGACCGCGCATTCCCTTTATAACCAAAGAAACTAACTATTATTTTTTTAATAGCTTTTAATTTGTGTTGAAATTGATTTTTCTTTATTCGCATTTTTTTTTTTTTTGATGAAGACATTAGGTTTATAATACTCAGAAATTCATATACAGATGTCCACAAGGACACATGGGGCAGTGGATAAAGTCGTTTGTTAGTGACGGTGATAGGATCCAAAGAGTGTGAGTTCAATACCCGGCAGAGGGAAATTAACAGGAGATCTGATAACTGACATCCATTAAACATGGCACATGGCCAGTGACACAATAAAGTGTTGACTTCAATGATATTCGTCCTTTGACAGGATTCGAACCATTTATCCAGGCGTGCCTAACCGATTCGGCCACAAAGGAGCGTTCGATTGACAAGGTCGAATTTACTGCTTATAAAGCCGGCAGTTCCGTATAGGATGCAGATTCGAATCCTGTCCAAGGACGAATATTTTCTATGAAAATTTTTCGGACATTCAGGCCGGTAAATGTTATTTTGTCATTTTTATTTGTTTTATTTAAAAGACCCCACCTTTCTGCATTGGCTTTTATTGTTTGTTTCTTTGAAGTAAATTTCTTTTATTTTTACGTTAAATCTTTTTTGTAATTTCCTTCGTCTGCTGGCAAAACCAGTTTTTCGTCTTCTGATGGATTTTTTTATTGTTATTGTTTGTACGTTAAACTAGTTTTATTTTATTTTATTTTCCCACACTTTGTAGAAATACTTTAATTTATGTCTTAATTTGTTCTTTACTATTTCTGTTTTTTTATCAATTGTTTTTTTTTAATTTCTTTGTTTTGCCGATAGAAAAAACACAAAACAAAAAAGAGTACAATCTTTTAAAAAATGGCCGACAAAAGTCAGTCCGTTAAAAAGAGCCTGTTTGTTTCGATAAAAAATGCAACCAATGGATAAAGAAGTAAGAAACCAGCAGTATATTACCATCGACGACAAAAAGAAAAATAAACACAATATGGTGTATACAAATGGACAAAATTCCGTATCCGAAACCAAAATAATGTACACCAACCGAAAATAAGACAGCCCAAAATGAAAAGGGCAATAAAACAACATCAACAGCAGCAACAAATATAATATAGTGGCCGGAGATTCGCTCTCTTGTTGGAAATCACCCCATTGAAGTATATAGTCAACATTACAGAGTTTCTGGAGAGAGCCAAGTGTTACAAACATCTTATCAAAGAAGATGGGCTCTTGACAGAACTACTGGAATTACAGAGGGTTGAGAAAAGAATTTTGTCTTTTTTTTTTTTTTGTTGGTTGACAAGCGTTCGCACAAAAGTTGTTCCATTAAAGACACATTGATAAAGTCTTTGACGTTCCTGGGTGTTAAACCCTAAAGCTTAATCAACGGTAAAGGTTAATTCAACTGGGGCATACTTTTACCCACTGGTGACTGTGAGGACGCCTCCAGTCGAGATCTTATAACCAAAGACTTCATAATCCACACAGAATATGAAGATAGTCAAAGGACAATAAGATCAGTATACGAGGTTGCGCCTCAGGTCTTAGGAGAGAACTTGGCTGTCTATGTGGTACAGTACGGTCAGATACTGTATACTACCTCTGACGACCTGAACGTTGGATAGTGTTTTGAGCTAATGCTGGATCGAAAAGCCTTCATCTCCGTTCTAAGTGCCTGGATGTAGAGGGACATAAAATGCCATTCATTGTGACCGGCTGAAAACCAACCTGATGGAAGTGTGGAGAGACTAGTCACTTCTCCATTTTCTGCCGAGAGATGAAGGCCTCTGCAGTGTGGACCCTAATGACCCTCTGGCTGAGTCTGCTATTTCCGTCTCGCCTGTGATGAGCATGCCAACGATTAGGACCGGCCTAATAAAATTCCCGGTTGGGTCCAATGCTCGGCCTCCATTTCCCGAAAAGCCTTAAGTCGTGGAGAAGGAAAAGGGAGAATGGTTGGTCGTTGGCTATACCAAAGGGAAGCTCCGGACAGCGGGATCTCAGTCCCCAGAAGCCATCAGAGGTAAAGACGGGTAAAGGGGAAAGATCGAGTACTAAGAACACAGATGTGAAGCCATTTTGGGACTTTATCGACAAGTTCGATTTTGTCGATAAGTAATGTCCACTCCCGGGAGGTAGTGTGGACTTCGATTAATAGGGGTGGCTCGGCTTCGGTGGTGCTTTTTAACTACCTCGACCGAGTTCTAGTTAAGAGTGTCGATGTAGGGCTCTTAATTTGACCAAATTTTCTCTCTACAGTTTACTCTGGTTATAGGATCGTCGTGTAAACTTAGATAAGCCAAAGGTTAGGATGGCTGGCTACTGGAAATTTAACGCATCATTATTTGTTACGTGATATTTCCAGGACCAGTTGCTACTAATGCTACAGCGGGATCTAGTTGGGAATAAGTGGTGGGATTTATTGGAATCTAAAGTTAAATCGTTTGCTGCTGATTATAGTCGCTGACTCAATCTAATTAGGTTAGCTGTACAAACGGCATGTAAAGCAAAAGTTGATCGAGTGATTAAACCTCGTGCTAATGGGGACTTAGCCTTATCAAGAAGGGTCAAGCACTTATAGTTAGGACTAGGTTAAAAAGAATGTCATCTGAGGCAACGAATATGGCCGCTAAACTGCGTGCAGAGGAAGTTAGACGTGCATGCAATAGGCAAATAGCATACGTCACATTGCCAGGTAAGGGAGCCATGATTACAAACGCAGGCATATACACAGGAAGAGTAAAACAAGAAAGAGTAAGAACAATTACGTACATTTAACGGAAAGAGGTGGATGAGTCTAATGGTGATTACGAAAGTACGGCAGCTGGGAAAAAATCACTCTGATTGTTCTGATAAGAATAGGGCTCCCGAATTGGTTGGTGATAGCCTCAGACTTAACATGGAGGCCTACATCAAATGCCTTGAGAAGTTAGGGCAGCTCTGAGTTAAAATGGTGTCTGCTGGGAGATATTCCATGACTACTTTCAGGGTCTGTTCACCAGGGAGCCAGGTCTGAGCCCTGCTAATTTCGACGAATATTTGGCCGACTTTCCTCGCCTCGATGCAGTGGAAGCGACTGGAGGAAATAGTCCCGTTACAAAGTCTGACACCTGGGAAGCGCTGACTGGGACAAAACTTCAGGATTAGGTGGTCTTCCTTACAAACCATACTTGAGAGAATTGTCCGTTCCCCTTGCAAGAACTGATGTACAACAACTGAATGAAGCAGGGGTCTATACCTCAACGCTTCACCATAGGTATGATCAATTTGCTATGCAAAAACAAGAACGGTGGGAATGGGATAAGTAACTTTTGAAGTAGTGAAGATTTTAGCCAAGATCTTAGCCATTTGCAGGCTGTCCTGTCTAGTCTGACTGGTTCTGAGCAGACATGCTTTGAAGGGTAAGCCTGTTCAGGATAACCTTCATTTGGTACGCTTGATCATCGAGTAAGACGACAATGAAGCCGCGCTGATCTAGATCAGTCCAAGGTATCTGATAGAGTTGACCACCGTTTTCTGGAGGCTGTCCTTTCAGCCGCCGGTTTCGGCCCGTACTTTCACACTTTGATCCGACTTCTGTACGCGTCCTCCTGTACGCTGGTTGGAAGTGAATGGGGTTCGAACGGAGACTTTCGTATTCCTTCGCTCCATTCGTCAAGGTTGTACGTTTTCGCCATTGCTTTACATTCTTGCGTTGGAGCCTTTCTTTCGTAAGTTAAAGGCGAATCCACTCCTACGCAGAACCTCCTTACCTGGTGCTACTAACCCCTGCCAGGTACTCCGTCTATGCTGATGATGTTTCAGTTCTTGTTTTGACCAGAGCCGAGATTGATGAAGTTGACAAAGAGATCAGTGGGTACGAGACAGTGACAGACGCGATATTTCTGTTGGCTTGCGGTTGGGCGCATGGAAGGTAGTTTCTCTTCCCGGACATTTCCTCTCGACAGACAGGCCGGTCAAGTTACTCGTTGTCTGGTTTGGTCACGATCTCTTGCTGGAAATGCAGGAGGAGGTCGAGGGCGTAGTTCGTCTGTGGTCTCGAAAGAATCTTTTCTTAAAGGGGAACGCGGACGTATGTGTTTCGTACATCTACCCAATTCTCCTTTACCGGATCTGTGCGTCCACTCCCGTATGCCATACCAATGCAATTAGTTAGGGTCTTGTCCTCCTTCTCTTTGGGAGGTAAGTTTCCCAGCATGTTACCTCCAACCCTCTGAAGGTGGTTTGGGCATGTCTAGTGTTGAGATTCCGCAACATATGCCTCGCATCGCGTTCGCCGATCAAATGTGCTCGCAAGGGGGATGGGAATAGTGAAATTTGGAAGAAAGAACTCCCCGTCCCTAAGATGTGTGCTCTCGTGCGAGAAGGAGCACCACCATTTACCCTGGGGATTCTTCTATCGTAAATGCCGGTTAGCTCTCTAGTTCCTCTTACGGGCGACGGAAGGCATTATATCAGGTATTATGGAGGGGTTCCATTTAAGATGGTCTGACTGGCGAGCTGAGTTTAACGAAGCAGGAGGCTCGCTTCATATAACCTTCGGCGCTTGGATTGAAATACCTCACTAATGATGAGACATCACTTACGTGGCTAGTGATGCAAAGTGCCCTCTCGGTCGGAAAACCTTTGGTAAATTCTCCCAAAATCTTTCGCTGTGGTTAAGTCGTTAAGTAAGGCTCAACACTATGTGTTTTTATGTTATGTGTGTCGTAATCCATTACATTCACTTATGTGCTAATACCCTTGGGAAAGGTATAAATCTTTTTCCTCTCCCTCCAGCTATGGGTAAATAGCAGGACAGATCGGGTTCTATAGCCTTGGATGGCATCTGGTCTACCGCCGAAAGAAATGGCAACCTACTGCAGTTAAAAGATCTGCCTCGTCAGTCGTGCATCGAAAGATAAATGATCGCCGACGCGTGTATCACGCATGGCACATAACTGACCCGATATTCACTTACGTGCTAATACCCTTGGGAAAGGTATGAATCCTCTTCTTCTTCACACCCAGCTATGGGTAAATAGCAGGACAGACCGGGTTCTATAGCTTTGGATGGCCTACGCGTGTATCACACATGGCATATAACTGACTGATATATATGAACGACAGGCAGAAGGAATTCTATGGAGAAGATAACTACCTCTTACCATCTGATTTTGTTCTTTGGACATCAGTTTAAAGTCAAAATCAAGACGGAAAGGCGACGACTCCCTCCATCAAACTTTGGCAAAATGTGAGTGACTCTTGCACGAATCTGTCAAGTGAAAGGAGCCGGCTTAGAGTGTCATGTTGAAGACGGTTAGGCATCAGAATATTGGGAACCCTGTATTAAACTTTGACAACCCTGCCCAAAATACGTTAGCTTAGGCCTTGGCCACTCTAAAAACTAATCCTCTTCATTTATACGATAAGGTCATATCGGCTTAACTGAGCTACAGTCGGAGTTGGAGTGATAAACAGAGATACCTGTCTATGTTTCTGAGATGATGTATTATGTACACTATTTACATTATTTGTACTATTGTCCTCGTCTTTCTCGCCATAGTTATGGCAACGTTTCGGCCGTTGTATTCTCCGGCCTTCTTCAGGTGGTTGGAATGTCGAACTAAACCCTTTATTTCGCATCACTGGGGTAGACTGTTCTAGTTCCACGTGCCATGTTTTAATGGGTGTCAGTTATCAGTTATCCCCTGTTAATTCCCCTTTCAAAGTTCTCCACCGCCTTCACCAGGTATTGAACTCACACACTTTGGGTCTTGTCACTGGATCTAACTAACACCTTTATCCACTGTGCCATGTGTCCTTGAGGCCGAAACGTTGTAATAAATATGGCGACAAAGATGGGGACAACAGTCCGAATAATGTAAATAGTGTAAACAGAGAAAAGCATACTCATACAGGGTGCGATGGAAAAATGACGTTTAAATGACGCAAACATAAAAATAACACTGACATCTCATTTTAACAGATATTTTTACCTAAATTACATAAAAAATATCTTGAAATACTAAAAAGTAAATTTATTCAATAAAATCTACAATGGCTTCAACCACGGCCTCCAGACGATTTCTGAATCCCCGCAGCTCTTCTGGACGGTCTCTTTGTTTAAGTTGGGAAATGCTGCCATAATCCATGGCTTCAGTTCATCTTTGGTGATACAAGAAGTTTTGTTGATCTACGCTTAGGAAATCACCATACACGCTATATATTACTTTTCTCTTCCTTCCTGGTCTTTAGAATTTATAAAATATTTATTTTTCGGTAAAATCCTTTTGTCGATTTTATTTTCTTTTTTAAAATCTTTTTTTTTCATTAATTCATGTTTTTGAAATGTTCATTAAGTACAGGGTGCGATGGGTAAATTGCCGTCTAAATTACGCAAAAATGAAAATAACACTGACATCTCATTTTAACAGATATATTTACCAAAATTACACAAAAATATCTTGAAATACTAAAAAGTAAATTTATTCAATAAAATCACCATTGGCTTCAACCACGGCCTCCAGGCGATTTCAGAATCTCCTGCATCTCTTCTGGACGCTTTCCTTTTTTTAAGTTAGTGAATACTGCCATAATCCATACCTTCAGTTC
Organism: Acanthosepion lycidas; assembly: GCA_963932145.1. NCBI lineage: Eukaryota > Metazoa > Mollusca > Cephalopoda > Sepiida > Sepiidae > Acanthosepion > Acanthosepion lycidas. Next base: position 89,344,853 of record OZ010593.1, read on the forward strand.
ATCTTTGGTATTACAAAGAGTTTTGTTGATCTCTCGTCCAAATGCACCCCACGCATAATAATCAAGGGGTTGCAATCTGGAGAGTTAGGTGGCCAGATATAAGGGGCGGTGTGGTGGCAGAAATTGTAAGACAGCCATGACTAGGTACTCCTGTTTGTGTGGCATGGTGCAGAGTCCTGTTGCCAGATGCAGACTCTTCCAGCAGCCACCCTCTTAAACCAGAGCTGCACTAACTTCTCAAGGCACTTGATGTAGGCCTCCATGTTAAGTTTGAGGCTCTCATCAACCAATTCGGAAGTTCTATTCTTATCAGAACAATCAGAGTGATTTTTTCCTAGCTGCCGTACCTTCGTAATCACCATTAGACTCATCCACCTCTTTCCGAATACTCTGCACTGTCCTTAAATTAAGATCCAAACTCTCTGAAATGTTCGTATTGAAGCTTCCGGCGCGAATGCCAAACAGTACAGCAGGCCGTTTCCGAATTTCTGACAGAATGAATTGCACCATGATGCTCTTTTTCTCATAGACGGTGCCCAACTGACCTTACTATACCAATTAAATATATTATTGTTAAATGTACCTAATTGTTCTTACTCTTTCTTGTTTAAGTTTCTTGTCTATAACGATAAACTACATCCGGCAGCAAGGCTCTGATCGTAAGATTAGAGGTTTTGAGAAGATCTTAATTGATATTATTCTCATGTTCACCCTGACGCGGGGTGGTAGCACCTGTTGGGGACCCAGCTTTGGACAAATAGTCAAACCCCAAACAATAGCAAAAGACTATGAAAGTAAGAAAAATAAATTTCCATACGAACCTATCCTAAATATCTTGTCGGTACTCAATGACAAATTAAGGTTGATATACCGTAAAACAAATTAAAACAAACCAAGCCAAATGAAAGGTATAGAGATTTCCTTATTTTCATTTACAGATGATTTTTATAGTAAAAATGCCAGCAATACATTTTTCTATAAAAAAAAATCGTTTATAGCAGAATGACCAACAATATATTTTATCTCTAGTTGACGGCATACAATTGCATTCAAAATATTTAGACTTCAGCATTAAATAACCCCTAGAGGTGTCCATATGCCGCTAAACAAAATCAACCAATCAATCTTGTTTTAAGAACCAACAATGTGTCCACTATCAACTAATACAGGGTGTTCATAAAGTTCATGTGCACTTTAAAAAAACTATAACTTTATTTGTATTTGCGATAGAAATAATCTGTAAAAAATGTTTTAAAGTTTAATGTACCTAGTTTTTTAAGTAGAGCTAAAATAATTAATGCGATTTCAAGCATTACTGTAAATCAGTTGGCAAATGTTTTCCGTGAACTGCAAAATCGTATTACCCTTTGTATTGCCAATGATGGAGGACATGTGGAAGCTTAAATAAATTTTCAATAAAACCTTAAAAAATATAGATTTATCTTCTTTCTAATCCTTTTTACAAATTATTTCTATCGCAAATACAAATAAAGCTATAATTTTTTTAAAGTGCACATGAACTTTATGGACAGTCTGTATTATTTATTTTTCTCACTAACCCGTTACAAATATCGTAATACTTGCAACAAAATGTTCCTAGAAACTTAGAGATGAGTAAATGCCAAATGCTGATAGAAAGCTCTACATAAATATAAATTTGAATATTCCAGTTGAAAACAAATTCAAGAAACGAACACGCCGTGAAAAAAAATTATTACTAAGATGTTATTGAAACCCTCTTTTTCAAAAGAGTTCTATGAAGAAGATATCCTTGTATGGTTTTATGGAGCCAATATACTTCGCAATGTGAGTAAAATTCCAAATTATAGGTGCTTAAAGTTTAAAAAGAAAAAGAAATTCTTTAGCAAAAAGGATCGTTTCCATAGTTAAAAAGAAAACGTTGCAAAAAGTATTAATTGAATTATACATTTATAAGACCAAAGCCTGGCATTCTTTTACCTTTTGTGTTTTTCTTTATTCACTTACAATTTTCTTCAACATATTATTTTTTGTATGAATTTAGCTGCTTGGAAAATTACATTGAATTACATTTTTTTAGTGATTTATCTTGATTTAAGGTTTTAGATCAGAAAGCTTGTTATCACAATGAATAGTTGAAGAAATATTTGACATATCTTTCGGCAAGGGCCATTCATTTTTTCACTTGAATCAGTAAAAAAAAAAATGCTATTTTTATTCCAAAAGGATTTTAAGGCATCAACAAATAACTAATAAAAGTTTTTGATGATAAAATATTTGATTTTACAAAAAAAAAAAAGGCTTAAGTCTCAAAGGTATTTCGGTGTTTATCTAAACCATCATCAGAACAATTAAAGAAAAAAGGATAATATCTGACCACGTAACCATAACAACACACACACACAAACAAACACAAACAAACACAAACAAAATGAGCGACGATAGCCTAGGGGTAGTATCTCTGACTGATGCCAAATAAGTCGGGTTTCAATCCCGCCTTGAAGCAGTCGGACGTCTTGCCACACTGAAGAGCTGTGATACATATATATATATATATATATATATATATATATATATATATATATATATATATATACAGTAGCGGCCATAATATTAGGTTGGTCCAAAAATAATGACGTAATAATGTCGTTTTTGACGTTAAATAATACGTCAAAAAACGACATTGTTACGTAATTATTTTTGCACCAACCTAATATAAGGAACGGAAACAACAAAGACATAAATATGTGTATTACTCAAAAAGTAATGCATGATTAGTAAGAAATTTTTTACCGAATACAGATTAGGGTGTAATGCATAAATATTATACAAAGTTACAAAAATTTACATAATAGTTTTTTTTTTAAATTTCATTGCTAATCATGCATTACTTTTAAGTAATACACATATTTATGTATTTGTTGTTTTCGTTCCTTATATTATGGCCGCTACTGTATATATATATATATATATATATATATATATATATATATATATATATATATATATATATATATATATATATATATATATGGGCGCGTGGTTAGAACGTTCGCTTTGATCGAGGTCGATCCCAGCGTGCGGCACCTTTGGAAAGGGCCTGAAATCTCCATATATTTTTAAAACATTCTTGTTTGTCTCAAGGTTCTTGATAAGATCCAGAGACGGATATGCAACGTAATTGGCCCTTATCTGGCATCTCGTCTGCAGCTGCTCTCTCACAGACATGCCGTCGCCTCCCTCTGTCTTTTTTACAAATACTTTCATCTGTAACTGCTCCGATGAGCTGCTTTCGCTGGTTCCCAGAATTCATGAATTTAAGCGTTCTACTAGTCTGGCATCTCACTCACAACCTTTCACTGTCGAAACTGTTAAATGTAGCCGTCTCTTCTACTCCAATAGCTTCATGTCTCGCACTTTTCACCTGTGGAACTCCCTCCCTCTTCCTGTTTCCCTGATAGCTATAATCTCCAACTATTCAAATGTAATGTCAATCGACGTCTCTAGATGCCTTGATCTATTCCCTAACCTTCTCTTCATCCTTTCCTCTATCACTCCTCTTTCCTCTCGCTCCAATTCTCTGTAACCCCTTGCGTGCTAGTAGCTTCCCGCCTTGCTTGGGGTAAAACGCTTAAAAAAACTGTTAAAATCTAGATATTGTAAACTATCTACTGTAAACATTTATTATTTTCATGAAATATATATATATATATATATATATATATATATATATATATATATATAGGAAAAATCTGAATGGCCCTTTCACTACAGAATTAATAATTATCGCAATCGAATTAAGTCGACTCTCCATGAAAAATTATTACCTGTAGAACAATATTTCCATGCCAAATTCACTATAATTGAGAGAATAGAAAAGTTCAGAGCAGATAACATTTGAAAGATTTTAGAGTTACATGAAAATAAGTGGATACAACGTTTAAAAACACACTATCCAGACGGGCTAAACCATAAATTTTATTAATATAGATAGTATTAATATATAACCCCACAAATCAGGACCTACCCACATTTTTCAGCCACACAAGACAGACATGCTTACGGAGGTGTTTAGGCCTCACACTTATACACACACCCACACGAATATACACACTTACACACATCATACTCACTCACTCCCTAATGAGCCAAATGATAACAAACACCCACAGTAATATACACGCTTACACACATCTTACTCACTCACTCCCTAAAAGCCAAATAACACACACACACACACACACACACACACTTAATAGAGACACATCCCCTTTCCAGGAACCAATAAAACTGTCAAACTGACCAGGGGAATTCAGAGCCGTATGGATCCATCCAGCTCTTATCTCAAATAACAACTTAAAAGAGACTGTTTGACCAACACAAGGAATGTTAAAATATTCGTGTTAAAAAGATAAAAAAAAACAAATGAAAACTACAGACAAAAGTTCATTTTCTCCATCAAGACATTCATTTCTGTCGTTCACTGTTACCAGAAAGCAGAATTTTTTTTTCTCCTGATGATGGCCATGTTGGTCGAAACTAGTCGAGGAATCTGAATGAAATAATAATAAAAAAAACGAAAGAATATTAATCTACAACCCAGTGTATCTGAAGATTTTAATTTTTAATATTTTTTATTGTTCAAAAGCCACAAGTCATCGTGGGCGAGGACTTGACCGCGCTGGCCTTGTACAAATTGTTGATCACGCCAGATAACACGCTCTCTCCCAGAAATTGTAACTATGGTCTGCACAACAAACACAAATGTGCCTGAGCGAGCATCAGGAACAGGGATTAACAAGCTGCCCTAGTAGACGGGTATCCTCGAATACGAGTGGACAGCTATATATATATATATATATATATATATATATATATATATATATATATAAGTAGAGTAGATAAATTGGTCAATAAAACAAAGTCAAGCGAAAGGGTACCTATGTAATTAATACGAAAAACATTTATTGATATTAACCCGTAACAATGATTTTCTAATCATATATATATATATATATATATATATATATATATATATATATATATATATATATATATAATATCTCTAACACACACACACACACATATGTATGTGATATTATCTGTACGCATAACATTAAGTTTATATCAACTTATCTATAATGACATCCTACACATGCGCACATACGTACACTTACAGGCATACACGCATACACATGCACAGACACCCACACGTATACACACACACACACATATATATTCACATATATTTAGAATATTCAGGCCAGTAAATGTTATTTATACTGTTTATTATAAACTGAGCATTTACTTAAATAGTTGTATGTATAAAAAGAATGTATAAACATGAAAATGTCTTAATATATATATATATATATATATATATATATATATATATATATATAAGACATTGAATAATTTAAACAAATTTTGTCTACTTATTTTCGATAGGATCCTCTCATATTCACGGATAAGCTTCTTAGTATCCTTATTAAAGGAAGAGAGAAAATTACCATATTAATACATATTAATTTATTCTAGGTAATTTCAATATTATCAGAATGTTATACTTTTCCTTCTAAGACTAAATTTTTGTGTTCATCTGAAAGGTAAAAAGTGAAAGCATTGAAGTACGTTTTCAATTTCACACTGTGAAATTCAAGGGAGATAACAAGGTTCGAAATCTCCATATATTTTTTAAAAATCTGTTAAAGCCTAGATATTGTAAACTATCTACTGTAAACCTTTTAAAACAATTGTGCAGTAATTATAATTAATTTTATTAAGGGTTTGTTTCAATTTTTTAATATCGATAGCTTCAAGAATTTCTAGTTTATGTTTATTATTTCCATGATATAGATAGATAGATTTGAAATAATCATAAACTTAGCAATTCATCGGGTCTAGAAGAAACCTCAACAGAATGCAGAAAGCACTGAACGGACGCTTCGTCCTATATTTGGGACTCATCAGCAGTGCGCATCCACTACCGAGAATTGAAATCCGAAACGCCATACCAACTGTACCAACAGGCCTCAGTGACGAAGAGGTAACGAATTAAACTCGATATAGCGCCACTCGATCACATATTCCGTGGTGGAATATATATATATAGATAGATAGATAGATAGATAGATAGATAGATAGATTGATTTAGTAGCTGGCCACTCATATTTCGAGGAAAGCAGTCTACTAGGGCGGTTAGCTAATCCCTATTGCAGACGCTAGTCCAGTCTTATTTGTATTTGTTCAACAGCCGGCCTGTGGATTTTTACTGCAACTATGCTGAGCGGACCTTAGTAACAGTTTCTGGGAGAGAGCCTGTTATCTAGCATTGTCAACAATCTGAACGTCACCAGCACACTCAAACACTCGGTCACGATGACTTGCGACTTCCTACTGGTATAGCTATTGACGGTACCCAAGTGTTCCGTTTGTTCACACACAAGACCTGGGTCAACCCGAGGTATGGTTTTCAAGCACTTTTCGCACGCTACATATATATACATATATATATATATATATATATATATATATATATATATATATATATATATATATATATATATATGTCTGTTCATATCTATCTGTCTCTGTTTGTATGTATGTCTGTAGTTAATTAGGTATCTCTCTTTGTCAACGTGATCCTATCTATCTATCTATCTATGTGTGTGTGTATGCATATATATATATATATATATATATATATATATATATATATATACACACACACACACGAGGATGTCCGTCTTCAAGGGCGGCTGGCGCTTGTCTCCTGTATTTTTTATATAATAATAATAATAGCTGGCCACTCGTATTCGAGGATACCCGTCTAGCCAATCCCTATTGCAGACACTCGCTCAGGTACATCTTTGTTCAACACCCACAGAGCCCGGCTATGGTTTATACTGCAACTATGCTGAGCACACCTTAATTACAGTTTCTGAGAGAGTACGTGAACAACAGTCTGAACAAGACCATTATGCTTAAACCCTCGGTCAGGATGACTTGTGACTTCGTTCTAGCATACTTATCGGCGGCTCCTCAAAGAGTACCCAATTTCATTCACGTGGCTTTCCAAAGGTGCCACACGCTGGGATCGCCCCCCCCCCGACGGATAACAACAAGAAGTCAACTTCCTGGTAAATCGAACATGGTGATATTCGAACCCGTGTCTCACGGTCATGCCAGAGAGGGCTGGCCAATCTCCTCAAAGATGAAGAAGAGACTTCAAGCAACAGAAATATGTTTCTAAAAAAGGATGCTGGGAAGAGCTTGGACCGAACATGTGAGCAACAACAAAGTTTTAGATAAAACGGAAACAAAAAGGAAGAGACAGTTGAAATTTCTAGAACAGGTAATGCGGAAAGAGTGCTTGGAAAATTTGATACTCACAGGTCAGTTTGAAGGCAGGAGGGACAGAGGAAAACAGCACATAACATACTCAGTGAACTTGAGTAAATGAATTGCGGAGTTTAGGAGAAATAACAAATAGACAAAATTTATTAAGAACTACAAAAGACAGGAAATTGTGGAGAGCAGTGATCGCCTAAGTCCTCAGGGGACACAGCTCATAAAGAAGAAGTGCTCCGTTTAAAAATCTGAGCGGGTTGAAATGATTACATCTACAGCTGATATTTGAACAAAGTAGACTGCGGGAGCTGCAAAATGTCTTTTTTTCATTCTTTCTTTCTTGTCTTGATTCGAATTATACGGGCACATTATTTGCTGCTTCGACTATTACGTCAAAGCGCCTCAATTCTCTCTCTCTCTCTCTCTCTCTCTCTATATATATATATATATATATATATATATATATATATATATATATATATATATATATATATATATATATATATTTATATATATTAAGTCCCCGGGTGAAATCCAATAGATATAGGGGAATAGATTCATTATTAAAAGACGAAGAATGAAAAATATAAGAATTGAACTTTTTCCCCGAATGTGTAAAATTTAAAGATGATTTCCTTCGTGATTATTTAAAATGAATCTTGCAACTGTGAGATGGACGAAAAAAAAAAGAGAGGAGGGAAACAGACAGATAGATAGATAGATAGATAGATAGATAGATAGATAGGATCACACTGATATAGATGCATACCAAAACACATACATACGAACAGAGATAGATATGAACAGACAGATATATATATATATATTTATATATATATATAGATAGATAGATAGATATAGATAGATAGATATGAACAGAGATAGATAAATGTGAATAGACTCGGATATATATATATATATATATATATATATATAGATAGATAGATAGATAGATAGATAGATAGATAGATAGATATATAGATAGATAGATAGATTCACACTAATATAGATATATATCAAAATACATACATACATATGAAGATAGATAGATAGGATCTCGTTGATACATACATACGAACAGAGATAGATATGAGCAGAGAGATATAGATAGATAGATATTAGATTGGTGTAAAAATAATGACGTAATAAAGTCGTTTTTTGACGTATTTTTAACGTCAAAAACGACATTATTACGTCATTATTTTTGCACCACCCTAATAGATAGATAGATAGATAGATAGATAGATAGATAGATAGATAGATAGATAGATAGATAGCCTAGAAGCAATTTAAAGAAGCTTTAGAGAAATTGGTGCCAGGTAGAGGAAAGGATGGCTATAAATGGCTTTATATATATATATATATATATATATATATTTGAGTCAATTTTACTGATAAAGTGTAGAAAAATCTACAAATTATCAAAGCCAAATTGCCTGCTCAACTTTTTCTTTGCATCTTTCACTCGCCTCGGTTCATATCTATCTATCTATCTATCTATATATATATATCTATATCTATATCTATATATATATATATATATATATATATATATATATATATATATATATATATATATATATGGCTTTTTTTCTGCTTTAATCTATGATTGTGTGTGAGTGTGTGTCTGAAAACTTGTACATGGAAATAATTTGTCCTTTTTTCACTTCTTTTCCAAGAGAACCTTCCGAATAAATCACGAAGACAATATTTCCTCACCTCCGTTGTTTTCTGAATTTCGGTTATGTAAGCCTTAAGAAAGAATTTACGACAAAACAATACTAAAAAAAAACAACAATAAAACACACAAGGCGGAAAAAAAGAAAAAAAGGAAATCCTAAAATAATTCCTTCTATCCGATTTTTTTAAAAGTAAATAGTTAAAAAGATAAAGAAATATATTCGCTGTAAGTGGATAAGCAAATAAAATATTTTAAAGTTCGTTTTATTTTTACAAATATGTGTGTGTGTGTGTGTGTATGTGTGCGTGTGTGTGTGTGCGTGCGTGCGTCTGTCGAAAAGAAAGCTGATAGTGGCAAGTAAAGAAGAACAGGGCGATAATCGCAATTGCCCGGATGTAATGAGCCTCGTTTTGAATCTCCACCTGGCATTATATGAATGTATAAAAATGTCAAGTTTATTATGGGTTTTTTTTTTTGTTTTCTTTTTTACATTTTCTTTTTTTTCCCTCTTTTTCTTTTTCTAATTCCCTATTCCTTTTTTTTTTTTTTTTTTTCAGCGGTTCGCTCAGAACAAACCTATCACTTCGGATATGCAGAAGCCATTTTAAAAAATATATTTTTCATCATTATTGTTTTATTATTTTATCTGTGCTTCATTTTCCTTTTTTTTCTTTTTTTTTTTTTTTTTTTGCCTATTCGTATCTGGTTGAATAATCAAAAGAAATGCGGACAATATACACACACACGCATTATATATATATATATATATATATATATATATATATATATATATATATATATATATATATATATAAAATATTTCTTTGAATGGCTTCCGGGCTATTCATATATACTTGCATATACATATATATATACACATCAATATATATATATATATATATATATATGTACAAAGATACTTAAATGTTTGGATCCCTATTAGAGTGTGCGATTTTTTTCTAATCTGCAGTTGTGCACTTAAATATCTAAGTAACGTACGTATGTATTTATATGAGATAAAGTGGAAAAGTTTTATAAACATCGAGTTTCGCTTACGTGCGATGGTAAGCGTCTTCGGGTTGGAATGAAAGACTAAACTATGCGCAAGAAAACTATGTCGGGATTTTTATGGAAAGGAGCAATAAATTAAACTCATCACATCTGACAACCAGAAAGTGTTGGGGTTTTTTGCTGGGGTGGGGGAGGTTCCAGTTTTGAAAGCGTCAAAGTTGTCATATTGAAATCACCGCATTCCGAGCAGGTTTTTTTTTCTCTGTTATCCCGTACACTGAATTGTGCTTCTATTGTTTTTAGCGATGATCAGTGATGATATCTATCAGTTAGTATCTGAATGAGACTGCGAAGATCAGTGATGATATCTATAGGTTAGAAACTGCATGAGACAGCGATGATCAGTGATAATATCTATCGGTTAGGATCTGAATGAGAAAGCGACAATTAGTGATGATATTTATTAGTTAATATCTGTATGAGACAACGACGATTAGGGATGATATCTATCAGTTAGTATCTGAATGAGACAGCAATGATCATTGATGTTATCTATCGGTTACAATCTGAATGAGACAGCGACGATCAGTGATGTTATCTATCGGTTAGAATCTGAATAAAACAGTGATGATCAGTGATGATTATCGGTTAGAATCTGAATGAGACAGCGATGATCTGTGATGATATCTATCGGTTAGGATCTGAATGAGACAACGACGTTCAGTGATATCTTTCAGTTAGAATCTGAATGAATCAGCTAAAATTTCTTGGACGCATTTATGAGTTAAAATGGCTTGGGGAATTCAGTACTCACAGAACAAGCAGTATATAGCCGGTAACCTACTTAAAGAGCTTGTGTCAATGAATTTTAGAAAGGGGATTGTGAGGCAAAGTGAAAAGAAAAGCTTTACTAAGAAACAATTAGAATAAGGAAAATTAAAAGCACACTTCACCCCATTCCACTGAGATGGTGATATTTCTCCCCCATAAAAGTAAGATAATTCATTTGTAGTAGACGCTATATTCCACCAAGAAAATTCCGTCTAGTTTTGACCAGAAAATGGCAAGTTTGAATTTTTGAGAGTCCCGTTGAATTATTAGGTTGGTGCAAAAATAATGACGTAATAATGTCGTTTTTTTTTACGTTAAAAAATACGTCAAAAAACGACATTATTACGTCATTATTTTTGCACCAACCTAATACTATATGATTCTACATGCAAGTAATTTACAATGTTTGTCCTTTCTTTTGCAACTACTTAACTTTAATTGTTTGGTCTATACTATTTTAAGTGATGCGCATAGATAGATAGATAGATAGATAGATAGATAGATAGATAGATAGAAACACTTATATATATATATATATATATATATATATATATATATATATATATATATATATATATACAAATGCGAGAAAGAATAGATGGGGTAAAAATCTACAGTTCGTAGCATTTACTTTTTCAAAAGTTCTCAATACAATGTAAAGCAAAATATTATTATAATATTTTTATTAAAATAAATTACAATAAAGACATTTTACATCGCTACACAAAAACTTTCACGTTTCGGTACTAAGATGGTAACTCTTCAGGCAATGGTAGATAACTTGTGATAAAAATGATTTATTAGGGAAACTTAAATAAATCTTTACCACTTTTCCTGAGTTAAAGATGGGAGGCTTAAAATCAGAATCAAAAATATACTTATGGGTATGTCTAGATTAACCAATGAATGTCACGTCTACACTAACATATAAAAATAAGGTCAGAGGGTAAAGGTGGGACGGTTATTATTACATGTCAAGAAAACTGATGCTTAGAGATGTCATTCGACTATACTAGGGAACAATTACCGCGAGAAATGTATTATTGGTGTATCCTAATATGATTTAGCGATTTGGTAAAGTAGGCATAAATTTATCAGGAAGGGATTTTTTAATATACTCAGGAGCTTCTTATAAGTAGTAGGTAAAATTAAAAATGCAGAAACTACATAGGTTGTTAATTTTACTGAATAGACGGTGAAACATGGGAATATTATAGTTGAATAAATTAAATAAGTCTTGGATGGACCATTATATACTTATGGCTATACAATTATAATATATAATTTATGAAAAAAATTTTTAACTATATTTTAACGTGAAACCTAGACCATGAAGGCATAGCACCGTTAATTAATTTCTTTGGTTTGACAGGTTTTTATTAAGAAAATTTTTAATATGCAATTCTTTTTGTAAACATAGGGGACATGGATCATGTAAAGATTTACTTGTTGTAGTTATTTTTAATATTTTCCATTTTACCGTAGGAGTTTTGTTAACTTCTTTTAACTGCCAAAAATATTTAGAAAGGGACGTTCTGTCAAGATGTACATTGCTGTCGAAAGATATGTATTGATACCACCGACTTTTAAAGAATTTTTGGTACTACCGATATAAAATTTTTTAACTGTTGAATTTTTTCTAGATGAAATAGTACTTAGGTAAACAACGGAATCTGTTAGACTTCTATTTTGTAATAGACAGTCGTTAGGATTTCTACAATTACAGATGTTTGTATCATTATTGTTTGTTGCTTTGGGGTGACTATTGTTACTTAGGTTTAAGTATTGATTTAAAATTTTATTATTGTGCTTTTTAATATTTTTTCAATGGTATCTGCATAGCTATAGCTTACTTTAAGTGTATCTTTATTTAAAAAATCTTACTAAGAGGATTATTACTAGGGAAGTGTTTATCAATTAAATTGAAAAACTTCTGTTCTAGTTTAGTAATAACCATTTGGTTAAATAGGAGAGTGTACCAAATGATGTCTGGATACTTATAGCCACTATTTTTAAATCAACTTTCTAAACTTTGCTATGTTCATATGGAGGCTTTATGGTGGTGAAAAATTCTACAAAAATTAAAATTGACAAAATCAGAAAATTAATACATAGGGGAATTAAAAGTCTAAACCTGAAAGTTATTATAAACATCAATTTAAAAAAGTAGATTTCCTTGATGTAACACTAGACATATTCAATAATACATACCAACTCTACATGAAAACTAATGCAAATATATCCACCGAAATTCAAATCATCCTCCATCTATAATCAAACACATACCCTCCTCCATAGAATATATTAGGTTGGTGCAAAAATAATTTCGTTTTCTCACATAGTAACATATGTTAGAAAACGAAATTATTTTTGCACCAACGTAATAGAATCAGTAATAATTCTTTCTGTTAAGATGTATTTTATAAACACATCAAATTTTGCAACATATTTCGTTATTTTTTTATGTTTTTTTTTTGTTTTTTTTTTTAGATCGGCTGTTAATTTTACTTTATCGATGTGATCAGATTTACAATTTGGTGGGGAATTTGTGCAACAATTTAGTGAGTACGTAAAATCTGATAGATTTCTTCCCCAGCAAATGCTTAAATGGCAAAAAAGACGTACATCACTGAAGAGGAGAAAGCACTACCAGGATACATACCACTTAAAGCCAGATTAACTCTTTTGGTATGTGGAAACGCAAATGAAAACTAAAGTCTAACCATTATTTGTGAACCGCTCGGAGAATCCGACTGTCTTTAAGAAAAACAATGTGAAAAAGGAAATTTCCCGTTATGTGGAATACCAATTGTAAGCATTGGTCGACCAGGTAATTTAATTTTTTTTTTTAATGAGTGAATTCATAAATGTTTTGCCACAACTGTGAAGAAATAATTGCAAGAAAACAGTTTGCCACTGAAGTTCCTTCATGTGGTGGATAAGCTTGGATATGCAGGTGGTTTAATAGATAAAAGAATTCCAGTTCCCTTAATTCCTGTTATGTTCCTTATATTCACTTGTCTGAGAAAGGCGTGAATCCACCTTTTCCCCCAGCTATGGGTTAAATACTAATACTTATATCACTAAACCATTATTATCTCAGTATTTACATTTCTGAGATGAGGTATTATGTACACTATTTACATTTTTCGGACTATTGTCGTCATCTTTGTTGTCATATTTATCACAACGTTTCGGTAGTTGTACGCTCCGGCCTTCTTCAGGTGATTGGAATGTCGAACTGAACCTTTTATTTTGCTCGCTGGGGTAGACTGTTCTCGTTCTACGTGCCATGTTTAATGGATGTCAGTTATCAGTTATCTCTTGTTAATTCCCCTCTCCAAGTTCTTCACTGCCTTAACAAGATTATTTGAACTCACAACTCTTTGAAAGTACCGTGTCCACAAAGTGAGGGATCAGTTTATATATTGATTGTGATATAGAATTGATTACTCACTTGATGTCCACCTTAAAATTTCTTATTTGTTTGTCAAATTCTGATTTTGCATTAATCCATCCCTTCTCCCCCATCTATGGATTAATTAGTTAAACTTGTATCGTTAAACCACTATTATCTAAAAAAAAAACTTTTACAATATAAAACTCATTTCTGGTTTTAAATAACTGCAATGGGTTGATAAACTGTAAAAAACGAAGCACCCACCAAAATCACACCTTCAACCTACGCCATAAACTCCCCCCGCTCAAGTACGGTAAAATTTAATTATGTTTTCGTCAATATTTTAATTACAATTCCCGTTTGTTCTATTGCATTCACTTACACGCAAATACCTCCCCCAAAATTCTTGCAAGCTAAAAATATTTTCTGACTTTAAATAAACTGCAAAGGGTTGATAAACCGTAGAAAATGAATCAATCGTTTTACTTATTTCACACTCAGTAACCCCTTGTGTCTTAGTGGCTTTACTGCATTGTAAGGGGTTGACTGTGCACTCTCGCTATGCAAGCAGCTAGAGTATTGGTGACAGGGCGAGAATAAATGCCAGCGCTCGTTTCAATGTCGAGGACGTTGTTAGATGGATGTGCTTACTTGGTCCTATTTTTTTTTCCAATTTATTTCTGATCATTTACAGTGTTTTAGAGCCGGTGTAAACCTGCTGGGTACCTAGCTCCCCTCATCACCAGAGAAGATTGTGAATGGGCGAACCAGTTTAGTCATCGGGGCTCCGACCATTGCTTCAGCTACTACTGGCTTACATAGAATGTGTATCACTCTTTAAGTAATCTGAAACTTTCTATATGATCAACAGCCATCTTGCCAAGGTTTAGTAATCGATTATCCGACCATTGTATCAGGTAATTCTGGTTTACAATGGAATGAGTATCACTCGCTAACTGATCTAAAGTTTCTTGTAAGTTCAACGGCGATCTAGCCCCAGTTTAGTCACCGATCACTCGACCATTGCCGCCCAATGAAATCAACGTCAAAATAACCGGATTTATCTGATTTCTCTCCGGTATCTCCCTCGAGACTTCCATAAAATCACCATGTGGAGGATAGTGCCACAGCCTCACACAAATTAGGTGGTGGTACTGGGGCTTCCGTTGTAAGGGGGTTTCTGTTGGTTAGATTCGCAATCCCCACGTAAATCACGTTTTGAATTCATAGTTGTGCTTCTACTAGATTTTTAACCTTTATATCATCTTTAACGTGCTATAAATTTCGTAAAAGGCTCGTATTTGATGGTTGGTAAGACTGTAAAGAAAGGAATGCACGGTGGATTAATGAATAGCGACTCGGATTGAGAAATTCCAGTCGGATTCCTTACATTCGTTTACGGGAAAGGTATGACTCCTCTAAATAGCAGGACAGACTGGCTTGGATTGTAACCGGTCTAGGAGAAGAAAAAACTCTGGCTTGAAGAGGATTGAGTTCCATCAGGCTATCCCGCCCAAGAAACACCACTTCTACTACGACTGCAGTACACATGGTGTCCTTACGGGTCACGGAATTAAACAAAACTACAAATTAGAGACATGTTATAATAGATCATTGCATCTTAAATAAATCAATAATGTTTTGCGGCAATTTTTAACATCAACTTGAGATTTTTTTTTTTTTTTTTTGCTAAAAAGTTGAATAATTTAACAAATTCAACATTATATATAAAAACAATGATTTGTATATCATTTTCTCGTGACTTAACATGAACAAAATAAATTCACGGATTTGGACGAAAAAAAAAAAGAATGACGTCAAAACCCACGAAAATTTTTCAGCCACTAACAATAAATTGTGTTTAGTTTAATTTATAATATAAATAAATGTAGGAAAACTTGGTTGTATAGCCTTGGGTGGCACCCGGTCTAGGAGAAGGAAAAACACTGAATTCAAAACTGTCCTGAAGAGGGTTGGGCTCCGTCAGGCTACCTTGCCCATGAAACACCTCTCTTGCACAAATACCCATAGAAAAGGTATGAATTCATCTTAAATAGTAGGGCAAACTGGGATCTTTAGCCATGGCTAACAAACCGTCTAGTAGAAGGACAACTCTGAATTCAAAACACATGACATGGGGCTAACAAGTGTATCCTATAAAAACTTACTTGCTATGGAAACCACAGTAACACTACAGAAAAACTTGAGACTGGCGATACAGGGGAGTGTACAATATATAAGTAGGTTCAAGGTGAACATATTTCTGGTCACTTATTCCATCTTCAATATTCTTAACGGTTAAGCCAATCTTGCTTTCATACCATTTCATCGTAGAAGTTAATTCTAGACTGTCAAAGAATGTTTGTGCTTTTATGTTTACTAAAATATCACTGCTGATCAGTTACATTTGATACAATGAATTTTTGGCCCTGTCTGTTGTCCATCGTATGAAGCATTGGCAGACTTACAGGAATGCTTCTTGATTGGTTGATTTTGTTTAGCCGCATATCAACCTCTACGAATCGGAGAGCCGAGTTCGAATTTCAGTCAGATCCATTACATTCCCTTACGTGCTAATACCATTGGGAAAAGGGTATGAATCCGTTTCTTTCCCCCCCCCCCCAGCTATTGGTAAATAGCAGAATAGACTGGTTTCTATAACCTTGGGTGGCAACGGTTCTAGGCCTGGAGAGGGTTGGGTTTCGTCAGGCTATCTTGCCCAAAGAACACCACTTCTACTGCGGATGCAATACACATGGTATCCTTACGGGTCACGGGATCAAACAAAAATACAAATTAGAGACATGTTATAATAGATCATTGCATCTTAAATAAATCAATAATGTTTTGCGGCAATTTTTAACATCAACTTGAGATTATTTTTTTTTACATTCACTTACGTGCTAATACCATTGGGATATGTATGAATCCTCTTCTTCTCCACCCAGCTATAGGTGAATAATAGGACAGACTGGGTTCTATATCCTTGGGTGGTAACCAATCTAGAAGAAGGAAAAACTGAATTCAAAACCGGCCTGGAAAGTTATCTTACTCAGGATGCACCACTTCTGCTGTGGCTGCAGTACACATAAAAAGAAACTGTAAAGAAAACTCTAGAAAGTGAAGAAGGGTTTAATCACATGAAAACATGGATTGAGAATACAGTAGTTGAGTACTACAACTTAGCGACCAACTTTTTTCCACTGTCTCATGCGCAGATGTTTTCTACTCATAGCGGATGGACGATTCCATGTTTCAATATGTGTAGGCAAGGTTAGACAGTTTTTCTACACGACAGAACGTCTTCCTTCAAAATCACCTTAATATGGAAAACCAAACCTACTTTATCCCAAATTTCCTTAATGCAAAAAGCAAAACCTAGCGTATGTATAGCTGTAGCGATATGCTCCACATGGGGATTTTATGGAACTCTGGAGAGAGACAGAGTTTGGAATAAGATGATTCCGGTTGTTTTAAAGAAAACCCAACAACCTTTGTAATTATCTAGAAAAAAAAAAGCTAGAATTCTTACACACACACACACACATATATATATATATAATTAAGCAATTCATTGAGTCTAGAAGAAACCTCAACAGAATGCACTAGATGGCAGTTTCGTCCTATATTTGGGACTAATCAGCAGCGCGCAACCAATGAGAATTGAAAACCAGACAGTTACATAATCAGGCAAACGTCATACCAACTGTTCCAACGGGCCTCGGTGACACAGCGATAGCGAATAAGACCCGATATAGCGCGACTCGCTCACACATTCCGTGGTGGAAATCATCCGAGTTACACTTCAAACATAGGACTGTGCCTCTAGGAGCTACGACTACTCTCCCCAAGCCGTTCATCCTCTCTCTCTCTCTCTCTCTCTCTCTCTCTCTCTCTCTCTCTCTCTCTCTCTCTCTCTCTCTCTCTCATACATGTATATATACATACATATACATACAGCGATTTTCAGAGCTTAGCTTAGATGTGGCACAAAGCACGTATATATATATATATATATATATTGTTTAAACGTTATTTTTATGGATACAACTTATTTTAGTAAATGCTCTGTTTTTATTAAACAACATTAATTACATTTACCAGCTTGAAATTTCTAGAAGTTTCGTAGAAAATATGCATTCTACGACAGGAATCGAATCTGTATCAACATGGAAACTGTCATTTGGCATGACGTACTGCTAACCATTCAGGCAGAGAGAACTTTCCGGTTAGCAAAGTCTAAGTTACTGCTTATAAACACACAGAATTTCTCGAACATTCAGCTCAATAAATGTAATTAATGCTATTTAATTGAAACGGACCATTTACAAAAATAAGTCGTATCCATAAAAATAATGTATAAAAAATATATCAAAATAATTGTTGGATTTAATCCATTTCATTTAATATATATATATATATATATATATATATATATATATATATATATATATATATATAGTAAGGTAATGAAGGTTTTGGTAATCCGTGAGGATAATTCCAAAGAGGATGTAATCCAGAGAGCTCAATATATATATATATATATATATATATATATATATATATATGAACATTTAACTGAATACGACAGACAAGGTGCTTTTATTTAGCTTTTTATAAAATTTATCATGCGATGTAATCATTTTTTTCAGATGATAAACATTTTATAAAACATACATGCAACAAGCTATTTCTTATTTAACAGTTAAAATATTTATCTTTGAAAATGGCTAAATGTATAGCCGAAAGCGCTCGGATAAAAAGAACATTCGGACAGTTTTTTATATAATTTATCAGCCGAAAAGAAAAAAATTATTAAATCGCATGAGAAATTGTATAAAAAACTAAATCAAAACACCTTGTCTGACGTATTCAATGAAATGTCCATGAAGAAGGATTGCTGGATAAATACATTTCATTTGCTGAATTTCCCATCAAAATAAGGTTACTAAAGAACATTATTATTATTATTATTATTATTATTATTATTATTATTATTATTATTATTATTATTTCCTTTGATTTCTGGTGTACATTCATTTCTTTCCGGGTCCCGCCCAGAGACCTAAGGTTAGAAATGGCATCATGACACTTTCCACTGACAAAAAAATGTTACATAGATAAAGACCTTCGTAATGTGTAGGCTGTACTTGTGAGAACAATTTTTCGTATTTCTTTGAGGCATGGACTTCCACGAATCCCTTCAATTAGTCTACTGCAATCTTTTCCAACCAATCCTAGGGCTCCAACTACAACAGGGATTGTTGATGTTCCCATATGCCACATTTTCGAGACTTCTATTTCAAGGTCCTTGTATTTTGACAGATTTTTGAATATCTTCAAAGATACATTGCATTCTGCAGGGACTGCCATATCAATAAGGAGGTACCTTTTTTGTTTGTGGTCTTTAATAACAATGTCTGGGCGGTTGGCTTTGATTGTTCTGTCAGTGTGTATTGTTTAGTCCCATAGAATTGTAACAGGTCGTATCTCCGTAACCGGGTGGTGTTCATACCAGTTTCTTTCAGTTTCCTTCCAGTAAAAGTTGCATATTTTCCAATGCAGATATTGGCCCACTCTGTCATTCCGGGTTTTATACTCAGTGGGTGCCAATATCGTGCAACCTGATACAAGATGGAAAGAGCAACATTATTATATTAATTTTTTAGATTTTACTATTTTTTATCTAATTATTATCATTCTTTTTATTATTATGATTAATAATATTAGTAGTATCATTAGTAGTAGTAGTGTGTGTAATCTGATTATTAATATTAAATTAATATCAAATATTTAATAATTATTAAAAATATTTTTTATTTGGCATTTATAAACTTTAATTTGAATTTTAAATTTTAAAATTTTAAAGTACAAATTCAAACATATTTTAACAATATTATTAATTTTTATAACATTTTTAAAATTTTTTTAATAATCTTTAATATACTGTCCTATATTAATTACAATTGTATTAATCAACATTAATAATATTATTAATAATATTAATTTTTATATCATTTATTATTTTTTTAGTAATCTTTAATATATTATCATATATTAATTACAATTGTATTAATTATAAATTATATTGATGTGTTTTTCAAGTATCACCATGATAGGCCTATATATATAAAATAAAATAAAAATAAAAAATAAATAAATATATACTACGTTACTTAAAAACCGAAAAGAGAAAATATACAAGTAAAATAAATTGACCTAAATTCATCCAAGTAAATAAATAAACTAACCAATTCCGATAAAGTTACCGTTAGAAAAAACAAATAAAGATAATCAAACCAAATAAACACGAATTAAAAAACTCTTTCTGCCGAAATAATAGTTAGAATAAACTACAACAACCAACCCCCAAACCGAACAAATAGCTTTAATTAAATTCTCAAACCAAAACAAAACTATTAAAGAAGTGATATAAACAAAATTTACTACGTTAATAAAAAAACACCGATTAAAAAATAAGTAAATAAATAAATAAATAAAATAAGAAACAAAACAAAAATTTAAAAAAATAAAAAAAATAAATAAATAAAAACAAGCAAAATAATTTGACCCAAATAAATAAATAAACTACTTCCGGTAAAAAAACCGCCATAATAGACTACCCACAATGCACCACTGACCCGTATATGTATAAATAGACGAGAAAAATAACAGCATACGTGGCCTGACGATTGCATATAGCATGAAACAGACTGTCGCCTCTAAGTGTTGACTTCTATGTTCACTTTTATATATATATATATATATATATATATATATATATATATATATATATATATATCAACTCTTATCTAAGCATGCCTGTCTGCAAGACTGGAATTAGGATTCCAGTTTCGACGTATGAGGATCTGACAGCTTAGTTGATTCAGTTATGAAATTTTCTGCGATAATCTTAAGTAGCATTTAAGACCCACTAGTGATTTACAAAGGAGGCCACATATGGAGCAATTGTGAGGATTGTGAGATGAGATCACTGTTAGATTGGCTGACCTTTTAGATCTTGCTCTCGCTTCTTGAAGATGATTCAGTGCCCATTAAGGATTTGTGTTCTATTCAATCAACATTCGTAAATAATTATATAGGCCAGACTACAACATGTTTGACACGCAGACTCACTCTACACCTTTCTGACCATAGCTCAATTAGATCCCATTTAAATATTCATGGAGACCTACCGGACTATTCGTAACATACTTGTTGACAACACAAATATAATAGCATCATCTACATGCAAAAAAGTCTAAAAATAATGGAAGCCTTATTAATAAAAACTAAAATCAAACGCTCAATATTATCAACTATGAACATGGACACAATATCTTGACGGTGTTTTGTAAATGAAAATATTATATGGATACATACATGCAACAAGCTAATTCTTGTTAACAGTTAATGTATTTCAAACTTGAAAATGGTTAAATGTATTGGCGAAAGTGCTCGGAACAAAAGAACATTCGGACAGTTTTTATATAATTTATCATCTGAAAAGAAAAAATATATTAGATCACATGAGAAATTGTATAAAAGATTAAATCAAAGCACCTTGTCTGTATTCAATGAAATGTGCATGAAAGAAGCATTGCTGCCTAAATACACAATATATATATATATATATATATATATATATATATATATATATATATATATATATATATATATATATATATATATATATACATACATACATACATATGAAGTAATATAGTTTTAAGGTGTGCTATATTTATGGGATAATTAATGGCTAAACGTCCGGTTTGTTTCCATTTTTAAATATACTGAAAAATTAAATATCTTAATGAAATATATGTACACCATACATTGAGACTTTAATGGATAATATGATACAAATTTTCAAATGAAAATTACATAGTGATGTCTTTAATACGAGGTCATTTTATACACAAGGTTGTAAATTATTCCCTGTTCCTAACTTCAGAAACATGAGGTCGTATTATGCTCAAGTTTTATTGTATACAAAAAAATACGATATTTGTAAATATAAAATTTTCACATGTACGCGAATCCTCCTTTGTGTATGTAAAAATATATAGACAATAACGCGTGCATTTAGGTATGTCAGGACGAGTGTTTACATATAAATGCGTGCAGGTGTATGGGGGGTTCGTGGTTGGTTATTAAGGGTGATGCTAACAAAAGGAAACCTAATTCTTTTGTTTACTCTTAACATATCAAGATTGAAACTAATGCCGACAAAAAGCTCTTCAAATTTTTATAAGATATCTCTTAACAATTCGTAGATAGATAGATAGATAGATAGATAGATAGATATGAAGAGTGAATTAGAGATAGATAGATAGATAGATAGATAGATAGATAGATAGATATGAAGCTTGAATTAGATAGAGAGAGATGAACAAATTGAGAAAGATATGAACAAAATGCGATAGAGATAGATAGATAGATAGATAGATAGATAGATATGAAGAGTGAATTAGAGATAGATAGATAGATAGATAGATATGAAGAGTGAATTAGAGATAGATAGATAGATAGATAGATAGATAGATATGAAGCTTGAATTAGATAGAGAGAGATGAACAAATTGAGATAGATATGAACAAAATGCGATAGAGATAGATAAATAGATAGATAGATAGATAGATAGATAGATAGATAGATAGATAGATAGATAGATAGATATGAAGAGTGAATAAGAGGGAGATGAACAGATAGATAGATAGATAGATAGATAGATAGATAGATAGATAGATACAATTATTTTACAATAAGCAGTTGATATTTAGTTTCATACGCTTTTTGAAATTTCACAAGTGTAGCCAAATATTCGCCATTTAAAATTAAAAAACGAACAAACGAAAACTCAAATCGAAACGTTCACCTGCCCCCCACCCAGGTAAAGAAAAGAAATAAGAAATAAACATGAAACCTTAAAATAGAAAACATCTTATTTACGTCATAAAAAAAGGAAAAGAAAAAAAAATCATCCCTTTAAGGAAATCTTTAACACAAGGAAAATCGTTTACATTTATAATGTTCCACCAGCAGTGTTATTTATACAAAAAACAAATGGACGAAATCTCTTTTCAAATAATTGACAGAGGATTTTCGTTTAATAATAATAATAAAAATAATAATAATAATAATAATAATAATCGCTCAATATGTACATATGTATAACTCAATGAAATTTAAAAGTTCGATACTCCCGCAATATTGTAGAACGAGGTATCAAGAAAACTGTTCCAAACATAATACAGTAGAATCCCTCATATCCGGAATCCATCATAACCGGAATCTCTCATATACGGAATCTCGCATATCCGGACATGATTTGGATGTGTATATTTAACCTATTTTGGTGATATGTAACTGATTTGAAATTTCTGTTTTTCAGGAAATTTACTTTGGATAATTGCTTATGCGTATTTAACCCTAATGTCTTGTATTGGGGCAAAAAGATGATGAGAATAAGAGGAAAAGAAAAAAAGAGTTATCGCAAAAAGTGGAAATTTTAAAGAGACTAGGCGCTGGTGAAAGTTCATTGTAACTAATGGCTGAGTTCAACATAGGAAAGTCAACATTGTATGATATAAAATCTTCCAAAGAAACTATTTTCAAGCGTTCACACTGTCACAATGAACAAGTTAATAAAAAAATTGTTTGTGATGAAACCTGGACTGAAATTGAAAAAACTATTGAAAAGGTTGTCAGTTTTATGGAAATAAAGCCAGCATTCAGCTATGGCAATTGCATGCAGAGTTAAAAATTGTCTTTCGTTTAAAAAATGTCAAGAACAAAAGCAAAATGAAATGCGGGAAAAGTTGAGAATGACATTAGAAGAGAAAGAATCATCATGCAACAGCGATTAAAAAATCCTTGTTACATTATTTGTTTTGCATACGTCGCATACTTAATTTAATGAATTTTCATTAACTTTACATAATTTATTTCTTTTTCCTTAAAATCAATTACATTATATTTCACTCACCATTAGCTTATTTTGTTTACTATAAAACATTGAAAATAAATGTTAAAACTGATTTCAGTTCTTTTATTTTAATCTAAATATAACCACACTTATGCAAACTTTGTAACCAATTCCTCATATCCGGAAGGCCTTCTTAGTTCGGTTGTCAGGGATTCTACCGTATAAACCCTCATATCCGGACTTTGTAACCAATTCCTCATATCCAGAAGGCCTTCTTAGTTCGGTTGTCAGGGATTCTATTGTATAAGCCCTCATATCTGGACTTTGTAACCAATTCCTCATATCCGGAAGGCCTTCTTAGTTCGGTTGTCAGGGATTCTACCGTATAAGCCCTCATATCCGGACTTTGTAACCAATTTCTCATATCCGGAAGGCCTTCTTAGTTCGGTTGTCAAGGATTCTATCGTATAAGCCCTCATATCCGGACTTTGTAACCAATTCCTCATATCCGGAAGGCCTTCTTAGTTCGGTTGTCAGGGATTCTATCGTATAAGCCCTCATATCCGGACTTTGTAACCAATTTCTCATATCCGGAAGGCCTTCTTAGTTCGGTTGTCAAGGATTCTATCGTATAAGCCCTCATATCCGGACTTTGTAACCAATTTCTCATATCCGGAAGGCTTTCTTAGTTCGGTTGTCAGGGATTCTATCGTATAAGCCCTCATATCCGGACTTTGTAACCAATTTCTCATATCCGGAAGGCCATCTTAGTTCGGTTGTCAGGGATTCTATCGTATAAGCCCTCATATCTGGACTTTGTAACCAATTCCTCATATCCGGAAGGCCTTCTTAGTTCGGTTGTCAGGGATTCTACCGTATAAGCCCTCATATCCGGACTTTGTAACCAATTCTCATATCCGGAAGGCCTTCTTAGTTCGGTTGTCAGGGATTCTATTGTATAAGCCCTCATATCCGGACTTTGTAACCAATTCCTCATATCCGGAAGGCCTTCTTAGTTCGGTTGTCAGGGATTCTACCGTATAAGCCCTCATATCCGGACTTTGTAACCAATTCCTCATATCCAGAAGGCCTTCTTAGTTCGGTTGTCAGGGATTCTATCGTATAAGCCCTCATATCCGGACTTTGTAACCAATTTCTCATATCCGGAAGGCCTTCTTAGTTCGGTTGTCAAGGATTCTATCGTATAAGCCCTCATATCCGGACTTTGTAACCAATTTCTCATATCCGGAAGGCTTTCTTAGTTCGGTTGTCAGGGATTCTATCGTATAAGCCCTCATATCCGGACTTTGTAACCAATTTCTCATATCCGGAAGGCCATCTTAGTTCGGTTGTCAGGGATTCTATCGTATAAGCCCTCATATCTGGACTTTGTAACCAATTCCTCATATCCGGAAGGCCTTCTTAGTTCGGTTGTCAGGGATTCTACCGTATAAGCCCTCATATCCGGACTTTGTAACCAATTTCTCATATCCGGAAGGCCTTCTTAGTTCGGTTGTCAGGGATTCTATCGTATAAGCCCTCATATCTGGATTTGTAACCAATTCCTCATATCCGGAAGGCCATCTTAGTTCGGTTGTCAGGGATTCTATCGTATAAGCCCTCATATCTGGACTTTGTAACCAATTCCTCATATCCGGAAGGCCTTCTTAGTTCGGTTGTCAGGGATTCTACCGTATAAGCCCTCATATCCGGACTTTGTAACCAATTTCTCATATCCGGAAGGCCTTCTTAGTTCGGTTGTCAGGGATTCTACCGTATAAGCCCTCATATCCGGACTTTGTAACCAATTCCTCATATCCGGAAGGCCATCTTAGTCCGGTTGTCAGGTATTCTACCGTATAAGCCCTCATATCCGGACTTTGTAACCAATTCCTCATATCCGGAATGCCATCTTAGTTCGGTTGTCAGGGATTCTATCGTATAAGCCCTCATATCTGGACTTTGTAACCAATTCCTCATATCCGGAAGGCCTTCTTAGTTCGGTTGTCAGGGATTCTACCGTATAAGCCCTCATATCCGGACTTTGTAACCAATTCCTCATATCCGGAAGGCCATCTTAGTTCAGTTGTCAGGGATTCTATCGTATAAGCCCTCATATCTGGACTTTGTAACCAATTCCTCATATCCGGAAGGCCTTCTTAGTTCGGTTGTCAGGGATTCTACCGTATAAGCCCTCATATCCGGACTTTGTAACCAATTTCTCATATCCGGAAGGCCTTCTTAGTTCGGTTGTCAGGGATTCTATCGTATAAGCCCTCATATCCGGACTTTGTAACCAATTCCTCATATCCGGAAGGCCATCTTAGTCCGGTTGTCAGGTATTCTACCGTATAAGCCCTCATATCCGGACTTTGTAACCAATTCCTCATATCCGGAAGGCCTTCTTAGTTCGGTTGTCAGGGATTCTACCGTATAAGCCCTCATATCCGGACTTTGTAACCAATTCCTCATATCCGGAATGCCATCTTAGTTCGGTTGTCAGGGATTCTATCGTATAAGCCCTCATATCTGGACTTTGTAACCAATTCCTCATATCCGGAAGGCCTTCTTAGTTCGGTTGTCAGGGATTCTACCGTATAAGCCCTCATATCCGGACTTTGTAACCAATTTCTCATATCCGGAAGGCCTTCTTAGTTCGGTTGTCAGGGATTCTACCGTATAAGCCCTCATATCCGGACTTTGTAACCAATTCCTCATATCCGGAAGGCCATCTTAGTCCGGTTGTCAGGGATTCTATCGTATAAGCCCTCATATCTGGACTTTGTAACCAATTCCTCATATCCGGAAGGCCTTCTTAGTTCGGTTGTCAGGGATTCTACCGTATAAGCCCTCATATCCGGACTTTGTAACCAATTCCTCATATCCGGAAGGCCATCTTAGTTCAGTTGTCAGGGATTCTATCGTATAAGCCCTCATATCTGGACTTTGTAACCAATTCCTCATATCCGGAAGGCCTTCTTAGTTCGGTTGTCAGGGATTCTACCGTATAAGCCCTCATATCCGGACTTTGTAACCAATTTCTCATATCCGGAAGGCCTTCTTAGTTCGGTTGTCAGGGATTCTATCGTATAAGCCCTCATATCCGGACTTTGTAACCAATTCCTCATATCCGGAAGGCCATCTTAGTCCGGTTGTCAGGTATTCTACCGTATAAGCCCTCATATCCGGACTTTGTAACCAATTCCTCATATCCGGAAGGCCTTCTTAGTTCGGTTGTCAGGGATTCTACCGTATAAGCCCTCATATCCGGACTTTGTAACCAATTCCTCATATCCGGAAGGCCATCTTAGTCCGGTTGTCAGGTATTCTACCGTATAAGCCCTCATATCCGGACTTTGTAACCAATTCCTCATATCCGGAATGCCATCTTAGTTCGGTTGTCAGGGATTCTATCGTATAAGCCCTCATATCTGGACTTTGTAACCAATTCCTCATATCCGGAAGGCCTTCTTAGTTCGGTTGTCAGGGATTCTATCGTATAAGCCCTCATATCTGGACTTTGTAACCAATTCCTCATATCCGGAAGGCCTTCTTAGTTCGGTTGTCAGGGATTCTACCGTATAAGCCCTCATATCTGGACTTTGTTACCAATTTCTCATATCCGGAAGGCCTTGTTAGTCTGGTTGACAGGTGTTCTATTGTAATATGAAAAATCCGCGCGCAAATAACCATCAAAATATCATTCTGCAAATATACCAAACTAATCACCCTACATCAAGTAAAACAGTAGTATAAAAGAAATAAAAATACTCACCGTCCTTAATCTTCTTCCTTCTTTATGGCAGCGAATGTTGGACGATTTCCTCAAAGATAAAGAAGAAACTCGAGGCGACGGAGATGTGGTTCTACAGAAGGATGCTGAGGATATCATAGACCGAGCGTGTAAGCAACGA
Source organism: Acanthosepion lycidas (assembly GCA_963932145.1). Taxonomy (NCBI): domain Eukaryota; kingdom Metazoa; phylum Mollusca; class Cephalopoda; order Sepiida; family Sepiidae; genus Acanthosepion; species Acanthosepion lycidas. The sequence goes on from OZ010593.1 coordinate 89,372,950, forward strand.
TGAAGTCTTAGATAGGATGCAAACAAGGAGGTGGCTTATACTTAACATCAGGAAGAGGTAGCTGAAGTTTCTGGGACACGTAATGAAGAAAGAGGGCATGGAGAATCTGATACTCACGGGTCGAATAGAGGGAAAGAGAGACAAGGGAATACAACGCATGGCATATCTGTCGGGCTTAAGCAAGTGGATGACAAAATGTGGTCTGAGGGAGATGGCAGAAGGAACTTGTTAAGAGCTGCAAGGGGTAGAAGGAGGTGGAGAGCCATGATCGCCTACGTCTTGAAAGGACATTGAACGCTAAAGGTCAAAAGAGCCTACCCGCTGACATACACCCCGGTGTAGATTCTAGAACATCGAGGAGACCCACAAACAAAAATATAGACCTTATAAATTATCGAAAAGGAACAATCATAAATAAAACAAATCTAGGGATTAAGAGCAGAATATCACCCAATATAATGCCCAAGAGCCACACAATGTAGAGTCGAAATGAAAATGGTGGGTGAAATAAGGGGAAGAGATGATTGTAGGAAACGGGGATTATTCGGGTAGGAAGTGGGGTTTATGAGGACGTAATAACGATTGACCTTTGACTTGAAGAAGTCAAGATTAAAGCATCCACGTGGGAGTCTGCTCCACGAAGTGGCGGTTTTCGAGAGAAATCCGTCAGAATTGAACTTCCTTCTTATATTTGAAACGCGACGGAAATAGGGGTGATCGATTCCGTGGAAGTAGCGTTGCGTGTCCTACCCCGGTGAACGAAATAAAGGGTTCGGTTCGAAATTCCAATAACTTGAAGAAGGCCGGAGCGTACAAAGATTGAAACGTTGTGAATATGGCAATGAAGATGAGGCTAACAGTCCGAATATTGTAAATAATGTAAATTACAGCCTTTGTATGATAATGTTTAATTGGATGTTGTGGAGGGCCATCAAGATCTACGTATAGAAGTTTATAAAAATATAAATAATGGTATGAGATATAGAATGCCATAAGATCAAAGAGTATCTGTCTATATCTCTGAGATGAGGTATTAGGACTACTTTGCATTATTACATTATTCGGACTGTTATCCTCATCTTCATTGCCATATACACAACGTTTCGGCCGGTGTACGATCTAGCCTACTTCAGGTGACTGGAATATCTGTCTAGATCTCTGAAATGAGGTATTATGATTACTTGCATTATTACATTATTCGGACTGTTATCCTCATCTTCATTGCGATATTCACAACGTTTCGACCTCTAGATCTCTGAGATGACGTATTATGATTACTTGCATTATTTACATTATTCAGACTATTATCCTCATCTTCATTGCTATATTCACAACGTTTCGGCCTCTAGATCTCTGGGATGAGGTATTATGATTACTTGCATTATTTACATTACTCAGACTGTTATCCTCATCTTCATTGCTATATTCACAACGTTTCGGCCTCTAGATCTCTGGGATGAGGTATTATGATTACTTGCATTATTTACATTATTCAGACTGTTATCCTCATCATCATTGCTATATTCACAAGGTTTCGGCAGTTGCACGCTACGACTACCTTGAGCTGAATTAACGGAAAATAACAGAGACATCCGGAAAAGGCAAGGTACGTGGAACTAGAACAATCTACCCACGGGGGACGAAATAAAGGGTTCCGTTCGAAATTTTAATCACCTGAAGAAGGCCGGAGCGTAATTATAATACTTCATCTCAGATATAGAGTATTTCCGTATTTCCTTCTCTCTTTCTTTCTTTTAAACATATTTTTTAAATTCTTTCTTTCTTTTTCTTTGAGTTTTTCTTTCTTTTAACCTTACTTTTTAATTTTATCTTTCTATTTTGTTTCTTCTTTATTTCTTTTGCCTTATTTTTCGTTCTTTCTTTCTTTCTTTCTTTCTTTCCTTTCTTCCATCTTTCTTTCTTTCTTTCTTTCTTTCTCACTTTTAATATCACCTCTCTCTCTCTCTCTCTTTCGTTGTTCTTGTCTCCATCTTTTCTTTTATTTTTTGTATTATTTTTCGTCCTCTCTCTTATCATTCATTCTTTCCTTTCTTCCGCATTTTTTTTCTTTCTTTCTGTTATATACCGTACCTATGAACACTAATGGCTATGTCCTAATCCTCATAAATACGTTGGACACTATTGTCAGTGGGGGTAATATGCTGTTTAAGTAGTCCACCACTAGCAGTGATTTACCTACTACGCGCCGCTGACGAGTGTTGTATTTTGTTGATGTTATAAAGATTACCATTTCATTTCCAACCTCTGTTTTGGTTATTCCTCATTCAGTAACCTTTTCTGGGTTACAACAATATCTATCTAGATTATCTCGAGGTTTGATTGGCGGCCTGTCTAGTGGAAGAACTCTGAATTCAAAACGGCGGCAACGGAAACCACTCTATTATATTTCCCAAGACATCATAGCAAGTCACAGGCAATAAAAAGGGAATCTGTGGAGAGCCATAATCACCTATGTCCTGAATGAATGGTGCTTAAAAAATGAAATAAGTACTATTTTAAATAACTTTTCGGTGATAGTTATTTCTATCCACAAACCCAACACCTAGTGAAAGAGGAAAAAACATCTTTGTGCCGCATCCATTCAATACTTGGATGATCACAGCTCACAGCGATAGCGTCCTACGCTTCGTAACTCTTAGCATTGCATTTTAAGCATTTCACTCCAAGCAAGGCGGGAGTGCCACTAGCACGCAAGGGGTTACAGAGAGTGAGAACAATAGTAAAGAGGGGTGTTTAAGTAAAGGATATAGAGAAAGCCGGGGATCGGGATCAAGGCATCAAAAGATGTCGATTGACATTACCTTTGAATATTTGAAGATTATAGTTATCAGGGAAGCAAGTAGGAGGAAGGGAGTTCCACTGGCGGGAAGTGCGCAAAAAGAAGCTATGGGACCGAGATGCCAACCTAGTAGCACGCTTAAATTCATGCAGTTGGGGTAGCAGTGGAAGTAGCTCGTCAAAGCAGTTGCTATAAAAATATTTGTAGAAAAGTCAGAGGGAAGTTACATCATGTCTGTGAGAAAGTGACTGTAGACGAGATGCCGGATCAGGACCTATCACATTGCATATCCGTCTCTGGATTTTGTCTTGGACCTTGAGATGAACAGCGGGGGCACCAGACTATATACAGTATTCCATCCAAGGATGAATGGTTGATTTGTAGATTTGAAGGATGGATTCCGGCGAGAAAAACCCTCTGGGCCGACACAGAGCTTATTTTCATTTTGTAATCAATTATTGTGCGCAGTGACCTGCACGGAGAAGCGGAAAAAGCATACCGAGGTCAAACACCCGCTTAGTCTGCTGCATTCACTTTCACACTGATGATCTTAGGAAAGACAAGAATCCATTTCTTCTCCCTAAGAAAAGGCATGACAATCTACTCCCCCATTAGGAAACGCGTAAATCTGTCTCTAAACTATCAGCTACATCGTCTCTTCCCGTTCAGATATGCCCTTGGAAAAGGCATGTATCCGTCTCTTCCCGTTCAGCTATGCCCTTGGAAAAAGGCATGTATCCGTCTCTTCTCGCTCATCTTTGACCTTGGAAAAGGCATGTATCCGTCTCTTCCCGTTCAGCTATGACCTTGGAAAAGGCATGTATCCGTATATTCCTGTTCAGCTGTGACCTTGGAAAAGGCATGTATCCGTCTCTTCTCGCTCAGCTCTGACCTTGGAAAAGGCATGTATCCGTCTCTTCCCGTTCAGCTATGCCCTTGGAAAAAGGCATGTATCCGTCTCTTTTCGCTCAGATCTGACCTTGGAAATGGCATGTATCCGTCTCTTCCCGTTCAGCTCTGATCTTGGAAAAGGCATGTATCCGCCTCTTCTTGTTCAGCTATGATCTCGGAAAAGACATGTATCCGTTTCTTCTCTCCCAGCTCTGACCTTGGAAAAGGCATGTATCCGACTCTCCCCGTTCAGCTATGCCCTTGGAAAAAGGCATGTATCCGTCTCTTCTCGCTCAGCTCTGACCTTGGAAATGGCATATATCCGTTTCTTCCCGTTCAGCTATGACCTTGGAAAAGGCATGTATCCGCTTCTTCCTTTTCAGCTATGATCTCGGAAAAGACATGTATCCGTTTCTTCTCTCTCAGCTCTGACCTTGGAAAAGGCATGTATCCGCCTCTTCCCGTTCAGCTATGATCTTGGAAACGCATGTGTCGGTCTCTTCTCACCCATCTATGACCTTGGTAAGGGCATGCATCTGTTTTTGTCCCTTAGCTATGACCTTGGAAAAGCCATGCATCTGTCTTTTTTCCCTCAGCTATGGCATTGGAAAAGCATGTATTCTTCACTTCACACTCAACTATAACCATGATAAACGCATGTATACGTGCCTTTCCCGTCAGCTATGACCTTGGAAAAGCATGTATCCGTTTCTTTCCTTTCAGCTGTGACCTAGGAAAGGTATGTATCCGTCTCTTCTCGCTCAGTTATGACCTTTGTAACAAATGTGGTCTGAGGGAGATGGCAGAAGGAACTTGTTAAGAGCTGCAAGGGGTAGAAGGAGGTGGAGAGCCATGATCGCCTACGTCTTGAAAGGACATTGAACGCTAAAGGTCAAAAGAGCCTACCCGCTGACATACACCCCGGTGTAGATTCTAGAACATCGAGGAGACCCACAAACAAAAATATAGACCTTATAAATTATCGAAAAGGAACAATCATAAATAAAACAAATCTAGGGATTAAGAGCAGAATATCACCCAATATAATGCCCAAGAGCCACACAATGTAGAGTCGAAATGAAAATGGTGGGTGAAATAAGGGGAAGAGATGATTGTAGGAAACGGGGATTATTCGGGTAGGAAGTGGGGTTTATGAGGACGTAATAACGATTGACCTTTGACTTGAAGAAGTCAAGATTAAAGCATCCACGTGGGAGTCTGCTCCACGAAGTGGCGGTTTTCGAGAGAAATCCGTCAGAATTGAACTTCCTTCTTATATTTGAAACGCGACGGAAATAGGGGTGATCGATTCCGTGGAAGTAGCGTTGCGTGTCCTACCCCGGTGAACGAAATAAAGGGTTCGGTTCGAAATTCCAATAACTTGAAGAAGGCCGGAGCGTACAAAGATTGAAACGTTGTGAATATGGCAATGAAGATGAGGCTAACAGTCCGAATATTGTAAATAATGTAAATTACAGCCTTTGTATGATAATGTTTAATTGGATGTTGTGGAGGGCCATCAAGATCTACGTATAGAAGTTTATAAAAATATAAATAATGGTATGAGATATAGAATGCCATAAGATCAAAGAGTATCTGTCTATATCTCTGAGATGAGGTATTAGGACTACTTTGCATTATTACATTATTCGGACTGTTATCCTCATCTTCATTGCCATATACACAACGTTTCGGCCGGTGTACGATCTAGCCTACTTCAGGTGACTGGAATATCTGTCTAGATCTCTGAAATGAGGTATTATGATTACTTGCATTATTACATTATTCGGACTGTTATCCTCATCTTCATTGCGATATTCACAACGTTTCGACCTCTAGATCTCTGAGATGACGTATTATGATTACTTGCATTATTTACATTATTCAGACTATTATCCTCATCTTCATTGCTATATTCACAACGTTTCGGCCTCTAGATCTCTGGGATGAGGTATTATGATTACTTGCATTATTTACATTACTCAGACTGTTATCCTCATCTTCATTGCTATATTCACAACGTTTCGGCCTCTAGATCTCTGGGATGAGGTATTATGATTACTTGCATTATTTACATTATTCAGACTGTTATCCTCATCATCATTGCTATATTCACAAGGTTTCGGCAGTTGCACGCTACGACTACCTTGAGCTGAATTAACGGAAAATAACAGAGACATCCGGAAAAGGCAAGGTACGTGGAACTAGAACAATCTACCCACGGGGGACGAAATAAAGGGTTCCGTTCGAAATTTTAATCACCTGAAGAAGGCCGGAGCGTAATTATAATACTTCATCTCAGATATAGAGTATTTCCGTATTTCCTTCTCTCTTTCTTTCTTTTAAACATATTTTTTAAATTCTTTCTTTCTTTTTCTTTGAGTTTTTCTTTCTTTTAACCTTACTTTTTAATTTTATCTTTCTATTTTGTTTCTTCTTTATTTCTTTTGCCTTATTTTTCGTTCTTTCTTTCTTTCTTTCTTTCTTTCCTTTCTTCCATCTTTCTTTCTTTCTTTCTTTCTTTCTCACTTTTAATATCACCTCTCTCTCTCTCTCTCTTTCGTTGTTCTTGTCTCCATCTTTTCTTTTATTTTTTGTATTATTTTTCGTCCTCTCTCTTATCATTCATTCTTTCCTTTCTTCCGCATTTTTTTTCTTTCTTTCTGTTATATACCGTACCTATGAACACTAATGGCTATGTCCTAATCCTCATAAATACGTTGGACACTATTGTCAGTGGGGGTAATATGCTGTTTAAGTAGTCCACCACTAGCAGTGATTTACCTACTACGCGCCGCTGACGAGTGTTGTATTTTGTTGATGTTATAAAGATTACCATTTCATTTCCAACCTCTGTTTTGGTTATTCCTCATTCAGTAACCTTTTCTGGGTTACAACAATATCTATCTAGATTATCTCGAGGTTTGATTGGCGGCCTGTCTAGTGGAAGAACTCTGAATTCAAAACGGCGGCAACGGAAACCACTCTATTATATTTCCCAAGACATCATAGCAAGTCACAGGCAATAAAAAGGGAATCTGTGGAGAGCCATAATCACCTATGTCCTGAATGAATGGTGCTTAAAAAATGAAATAAGTACTATTTTAAATAACTTTTCGGTGATAGTTATTTCTATCCACAAACCCAACACCTAGTGAAAGAGGAAAAAACATCTTTGTGCCGCATCCATTCAATACTTGGATGATCACAGCTCACAGCGATAGCGTCCTACGCTTCGTAACTCTTAGCATTGCATTTTAAGCATTTCACTCCAAGCAAGGCGGGAGTGCCACTAGCACGCAAGGGGTTACAGAGAGTGAGAACAATAGTAAAGAGGGGTGTTTAAGTAAAGGATATAGAGAAAGCCGGGGATCGGGATCAAGGCATCAAAAGATGTCGATTGACATTACCTTTGAATATTTGAAGATTATAGTTATCAGGGAAGCAAGTAGGAGGAAGGGAGTTCCACTGGCGGGAAGTGCGCAAAAAGAAGCTATGGGACCGAGATGCCAACCTAGTAGCACGCTTAAATTCATGCAGTTGGGGTAGCAGTGGAAGTAGCTCGTCAAAGCAGTTGCTATAAAAATATTTGTAGAAAAGTCAGAGGGAAGTTACATCATGTCTGTGAGAAAGTGACTGTAGACGAGATGCCGGATCAGGACCTATCACATTGCATATCCGTCTCTGGATTTTGTCTTGGACCTTGAGATGAACAGCGGGGGCACCAGACTATATACAGTATTCCATCCAAGGATGAATGGTTGATTTGTAGATTTGAAGGATGGATTCCGGCGAGAAAAACCCTCTGGGCCGACACAGAGCTTATTTTCATTTTGTAATCAATTATTGTGCGCAGTGACCTGCACGGAGAAGCGGAAAAAGCATACCGAGGTCAAACACCCGCTTAGTCTGCTGCATTCACTTTCACACTGATGATCTTAGGAAAGACAAGAATCCATTTCTTCTCCCTAAGAAAAGGCATGACAATCTACTCCCCCATTAGGAAACGCGTAAATCTGTCTCTAAACTATCAGCTACATCGTCTCTTCCCGTTCAGATATGCCCTTGGAAAAGGCATGTATCCGTCTCTTCCCGTTCAGCTATGCCCTTGGAAAAAGGCATGTATCCGTCTCTTCTCGCTCATCTTTGACCTTGGAAAAGGCATGTATCCGTCTCTTCCCGTTCAGCTATGACCTTGGAAAAGGCATGTATCCGTATATTCCTGTTCAGCTGTGACCTTGGAAAAGGCATGTATCCGTCTCTTCTCGCTCAGCTCTGACCTTGGAAAAGGCATGTATCCGTCTCTTCCCGTTCAGCTATGCCCTTGGAAAAAGGCATGTATCCGTCTCTTTTCGCTCAGATCTGACCTTGGAAATGGCATGTATCCGTCTCTTCCCGTTCAGCTCTGATCTTGGAAAAGGCATGTATCCGCCTCTTCTTGTTCAGCTATGATCTCGGAAAAGACATGTATCCGTTTCTTCTCTCCCAGCTCTGACCTTGGAAAAGGCATGTATCCGACTCTCCCCGTTCAGCTATGCCCTTGGAAAAAGGCATGTATCCGTCTCTTCTCGCTCAGCTCTGACCTTGGAAATGGCATATATCCGTTTCTTCCCGTTCAGCTATGACCTTGGAAAAGGCATGTATCCGCTTCTTCCTTTTCAGCTATGATCTCGGAAAAGACATGTATCCGTTTCTTCTCTCTCAGCTCTGACCTTGGAAAAGGCATGTATCCGCCTCTTCCCGTTCAGCTATGATCTTGGAAACGCATGTGTCGGTCTCTTCTCACCCATCTATGACCTTGGTAAGGGCATGCATCTGTTTTTGTCCCTTAGCTATGACCTTGGAAAAGCCATGCATCTGTCTTTTTTCCCTCAGCTATGGCATTGGAAAAGCATGTATTCTTCACTTCACACTCAACTATAACCATGATAAACGCATGTATACGTGCCTTTCCCGTCAGCTATGACCTTGGAAAAGCATGTATCCGTTTCTTTCCTTTCAGCTGTGACCTAGGAAAGGTATGTATCCGTCTCTTCTCGCTCAGTTATGACCTTGAAAAAGGCATGTATCCGTCACTTCTCACCCAGCTATGACCTTGGTAAGGGAATGTATCCGTCTCTTCTCGCAAAGTTATGACTTTCTCCCTCAATGCTCTTGGGAGAAGGTATGAATTTCTCTTTTGCCTAAGGTATACCATTTGTAAACACATGAATCTGTCTCATCTGAGCCTTTTGGAAAAGGCATGTTTCTATCTCTACTCCCTCTGCTATGCACCTGGGAAAGGTATTTATCGTCTCTTCTCCCTCATATATGCCCCCGGGAAAGAATCACTCACCCTCAGTTATGCCCTTAACGATACGCATGAATCTACCTCTTATTCCTCAGTTAGGCCCTTGGAAAAAGTTTTGAATCCCATCACATCATCAAGAGCAATGCCCTTGGGAAAGACATTTATCGTCTCTTCTCCCACAGTTATGCCATTTAGAAATGTTTTAAATTTGGCTCTTCTCCCTCAGCTATGCTCTTGAGGAAAGTCCTGAATTTGTTTCTTCACCCCAAGCAATGGAGACTTTAATCAGTCTCTTCTCCAGGAGCAATGCCTTTGGGAAATTTTTTGAATCAGTCCCTTTTCCCCGGGATCCCCCTCCTTCAGTCCGAGCCAGCCTAAAAGATCTGTTATAAATTGAAAACTATGGAGAAGGCAGTGGGAAAACAGTTCTCTATATTTCCCAAGTAGCTATGGGAAAGGAAGCTGTGGAGAACCATGATTACGCATCTCCTGATGGGACATGCTAATTAAGAAAAGAAAATGCTAGTTCGAACAATTTGTTCTCTTAGATGACTTGCATTAATAGAATTCTTTAATTGAATTCTTAAGAAATTCTTTAACGCACAAACAGGGCCGGAACTTACGATGGAAACCGAACTTCTTTGAATGGAACATTTAAATCTGAGACATTTGTTGCATTATCATCTGAACATTCGGAAAGAAATATCCCAGTCTGCTTCATTAGGGAGGCAGGTTGTTAGTAAGTACAGTGATGTAATGAATATGCATACACCTGGGTTCCCGCTCACATTAATATGATTGGCTGGCGTTAGTCATAAATACAGACTGATGTGAAGGCACAGGAGGACGCCTATTGACTACACCTATAGTCTTCGCCTATTGCCTACCACTACGACGAGGACCAGTCCATTACGGTTACCTGCTAGATTGTCCTACTTGGTTGCAGTAGTCGACAACTATTTTGCTACTTCGAACAAATATATCCCTTTCCTGGACATATCATACAGAATATATTTTATTATGATTGAAAAATAAGAATAATAAAAATACATCCTTTTAAAATTCAGTTTTACTATCAAACCCCACCCCTCCCCTGACGAACGGAAACTGTCTCCGCAGAACTCAGAATTTCGACAGATAAGTGACGGTTCAATTTTAATTGTTAAAAAGAGAAAAGATATAAATGGTTCTTTTCTGTTAATTCACCCCAAATAATGAAAAGTTACTTATCGCAAATATTAATTCAACCCAAGAAATTTATCAATTTTAAATGAAAGTTTGTTTGCGCTTTTATTAAATTTTTAGCACTATTTTGAAATTATAATTTTTAAATCAAAATTTGTTTAGCTTGCCTCGCAACAAATTCAACCTTCAGAATAAAAAATTACCAAAAATCATGGAGTTATTAACATTTCTTAAGTGCAGATGGTATTTCAGGTAATTACAATGAATTTTTATAATTTAAAAAGGGTACTTCGATGTTGTGTAATGGTCAACAAGCTTGTCTTGCTAGATCAGTTATCAGTTATTGTGAGTTCGCTCCAAATTTTCGGCCTATTGACACATCTAAGCTATGATAGAAAATCTTCAGGGTACCTCGAAGTGGTGTAATTTTTAGCAAGCTTATCTCGCTAAAACAGTTACGACTAAATAGTGAGTTCGATCCTCAATGGGTATCCCATACTTTCGGTCTTGTGTCGCATCTAAGCTACGCTTAGAAAATCATTTTAGGCACCCTGAGGCGGGGAAATGTTTAGCAAGCTTGTCTCGCAAGAACAATTATGAATGAGTAGTGAGTTCGATCCTCAATGGGTGCCCCATACTTTCGGCATTGTGCCACATCTAGGCTATGCTTGGAAAATTACTTTGCAATTTAAAAAAAGAAAGAAAAAAAATCTGTTTTTGGCTTGTTTATCGAAGTGAGCGCGAACGTTGACCGCACACTTGGAAATAGCACACCTGCGTCGCCCACATTTGGGGCGACGCAAACGTTAAGCCAGCCGGAGTGCAATGGAAGGGCCTCACCCTGGTATAAATTTTAGTAAATATAATGGTTTTTTTTTAAATTATTTTGGGGTGAATTAGTAACCTGAGTTGAATTAACAGAAATTGTTTGATAGCATGTGAGTGCATAATTTTTACCAAGGCGTAAAGCTGTTCATTTTTTTTTCTTCCGCAAGAAATTGCCGAATAAATAATGAGGACAATATTTATTTATTTTCGTTGCGCATATTTCAAACCGATGGCGTAATGGTCATCAACGCTAATAATGAGACCGCCTATCTGTGTTCAAATTCAAGCCTTTTTCTTTCACGCTATATATTATTATAATAGTTGCACAGAAATATATTACTGATTTCTAATGATTAAAGGCTTCTCTTCGTTAATTTTATATCAATCTCTTCAAGAATATTGTTCTCAAATACCTGACGCACCCCCTGTATACGCTGAAAAATGATATTTGTTCAAATTCAAGCCTTTTTTTCTTTCACGCTAATAAGAAGGCAAGACTCTATTTTATCTCACTCCAGCTATGATTTAGATCAGACATCGGTAACCTTTTTACGAACGGTACCTCGTATGAGGTACGATACATCATAATCTAGTCGCGCTATTGAAAAGAGAATGTAATTTGCATCAAAGATACCACGGACATTTTCCCAGCAAAAAGGCATACGTAGAAGCATTTGCCTTAGTAAGGAATAAAAGTTGATTTTTTTCATTGGAGAAAATATTCCTCCTATAATTAAAAAAAAAAATGAAATTTTAGTATATTATCACTGATGACGGAGTTATTAATGCACTTGCGTGTACTTTGTTTCTAAGTTATTCATTTCACAATGCAAAAACATTTTTTAAAAGAAGTATATTTATTCTCCAGGGGAAAATAATTATCATTAATGTTTTGTGTTTCTAAAATGAAAGGTGTTTACACTCAGAATCTTCCTTAGTAAAAACCGCAAATGATTTAAAATGCTGACAACGTTACCGTCAGCGAAATGTTACAAATTCAAGAAACATTGTACTTGTCTATGTATGTTGTTAAATCTATCAAGGCACGGAAGTGAAGATTAGACAGTACCAGGCGAGAAGTAATACTCCATTTTTGTTCTAATCTGAGTTTTGTATTAGTTTGTTCTGAAAATAATGTCTGATTTTAGAATCAACATTTTAATTGTATTCTAATCTATTATTATAATAATTGTACAAAAATACATTTACTCGTTTCTAATGATTAAAGGGTTCTCCTTGTTAATTTTATATCAACTTCATTCAGAATTTAACTTAGAACATTATATATCTGTCATCTTTAACATGAAAAAAAACAAGAGATAAGTTTACTTTTTGAAGAGTTTAAGCTTCGTATAATTCTCCTGAAACTGCTGCCGACATTAACAAAGTCTAGGTTGAAGGATCCACTTTGGATTGAATAGTATGGCGTAGTGGGGATACGAGTCTTGAAGAACATGTTAGAAGGGGACGTCCATCTGCAACTGACAATCAACAACTGAAAACACTAGTCAAAGTTTCAGAGAAATGTCTCAGATAATGGTTGCCATCATTTCAACCATATCGGACGAGCTGAAGAGAATTGGTAAGGTAAAGAAATTCGATAAATGGGTTCTACATGAACTCAGGAAAAATCAACGGAATTCGAATGATCCAGTTCTAGCTCGAATAAGGGTTTAAGGTGAGAAATGGATGATTTAAGACAGTGACTATGGGTCGTGACCCCAAATGGGGTCGAGAAGCCAAATGATGGAGTCGCGAAAATTAAATTCAAACACATGAATTCGCTGAGTAATCGCGTGTTTCAAACTTGAATTTACAAAAAAAAAAATCTTTGACTGAATTCTGGATCGGAACAATACGCAGAGAGTTAGAGAGAGCGGAATTATGAGAAAAAGCTGGTTATGGGGTGTGAGATTGTGGAAAGGATAAAAAGAAGAACAGGGATCAAGGCATCAGAAAATGACAATTGACGTTGCATTTAAATTTTTATAGATAGATAGATAGATAGATAGATAGATAGATAGATAGATATGAATGGAATTGGATAGATAGATAGATATGAATGGAATGGGATAGATAGATAGATAGATAGATAGATAGATAGATAGATAGATATGAATGGAATAGGATAGATAGATAGATAGATAGATAGATAGATAGATAGATATGAATGGAATGAGATAGATAGATAGATAGATAGATAGATAGATAGATAGATAGATAGATAGATAGATAGATAGATATGAATGGAATGGGATAGATAGATAGATAGATAGATAGATAGATAGATAGATAGATAGATAGATAGATAGATAGATTTTTAAAGCATTTCATCCCAAGATCAAGGCCGAAAAGGATGTCTATCTGAAACTGACAATCAACATCTGCAAACACTAGTCGAACCAAATGCCACGTCAAAGTGTCAGAGAAATGTCTTAGATAAATGTTGCCAAAATTTCAACAATATCGGACCATCTCAAGAGAATTGTCAAGGTGAAGAAATTCGATGAAAGGGTTCCATATGAACTCAGGAAAAGTCAAAGAATTCAACGTTTTGAAGTGTGTTTGATGCTTCATCTTCTAAATTCGAATTATTCATTTATTGATCGGATATCGACTCGTGATGAGAAATGGACTCTTTATGGCAATCGTAAACGGTTGACTCAGTGGTTTGATCATGACGAAGCACTTTTCAAAACCGAACTTACATATAGCCAATTCAACTACAAATTAATGAGACTCTGCGCCAGTCTAATAATGAATTTAAATTCATTGTCTAAATATCAAAGAGAAAACTTTATCGGAACAATTACCATGAAAGTATTTATAGAAATGCTACACGGAAGTTCTGTTACGGGGGTGGGAAACTGACTGAAGCCGAGATGCCAGGTCAGGACCAATAATATTGTTGATTCTTCTTTAGATTTTATCAAAAAGCTCTAGATAAATAGCAAGAGCACCCGGTCATATGTAGCAGCTATTTCCTAAGCATGAACGAATGGTGGACTTATAGATATGTAAGACAAATTCAGGAGAGAAAGATTATCTAAGTGAACCAACCTTCTTAGCAGTTGACCTCTCAGTGGATTAAATTTAGGCTTTCCACTTTTCGTCAGTTAAGAATGTTAGCCCGGGAAGGTGAAACGGGTTACTCTCCTGAAGGTTAGCATCAACCATCGTGATGGAAAGCGGAAAGAGATCTCTCAGATGATACAATTTTCCAATTTACCTGAATTAAACAGTTTATATACATTAATTCTGGAATAAAAGTTGATTATAAAATCGGTCATTGTTTACTGAACAGCCTATTAAAAAGTCCCAGTACGTTTAACTGTTACAGCATGCTTATTATTTTCCAAATAATTTCCTGCACGGCACGACATCCTAGGTAAGACAATAAACTACATCCAGTAGCAAGACCATTTCTGGTGTCTCCAGGTGCACCCTAACCCAGGGTGGTAGCACCTGTTAAGGTCCCAGCTATGGGCAAATAGTTAAATATTACCAGCAATACTCTTTTGAAAAAAAAATATTACCAGCAATACAATTTTGAAAAAAAAATATTACCAGAAACAGATTTTTGACAAAACAAAATATTACCAGCAATAAAAGATGTTGTCCGCATTAAATAACCCATTGAGGTTGATATGTCGTAAAACACAATAAACCAAACCAATCCACGGCACGACTATTTTGTCACACATTTATTAAACTTATGCAAACCGCTAGGTGTTAAAGAATTGAATCCTTCATCAAATTTTATAGACTGGCGCTACATAATCACAAACAAAGAGCTTTAACAAATAACACAAAACGCAGCATTTAGAGACTGCCAACAG
>OZ010593.1:89392782-89495282 GCA_963932145.1 Acanthosepion lycidas
TTGGTGCAAAAATAATGACGTAATAATGTCGTTTTTTGACGTATTTTGTAACGTCAAAATACGTCATTATTTTTGCATCAACATAATGCCTATCTCTCTCTCTCTCTCTCCCTATATATATATATATATATATATATATATATATATATATATATATATATGTATATATATATAAAACTATATATGTTTTTCTATCTATCTATGTATCTAATTCTCTTCATAGCTACTTTAATCTGTTCGTATTTATTTGTCTATATTCTGTTTCTATCTATCTTATTCTGTTCATATCTATCTACCTAGCTATATTTATCTCTCTCACTCTCTCTCTCTCTCTCTCTCTCTCTCTCTCTCTCTATATATATATATATATATATATATATATATATATATCTGTTTGTCTATCTATCTATCTATCTTATTCTGTACATATCTGTCTATCTATCTATCTATTTATCTATTAATCTATCTTACTGTCAGTCTGTCTATCTATCTATCTATCGATCTGTTTATAAGTAATTTTATTTCATTTTCGATCACTTTTCATTCTTTCCTTGATTCTTTCTTTCCCCACTCCATTCTTTCTATTTTTTTGCTTCTATATTTATGATTTAATTTATTTTCTATCTTTAATTTCTTTTTCTATCTATCTATCTAAATCTATCTATCTATATCTATCTATCTATATCTATCTATCTATCTATCTATCTATCTATCTATCTATCTATCTATTTATCTATCTATCTATCTAAATCTATCTATCTGTATATCTATCTATATCTATCTATATCTATCTATTAGGTTGGTGCAAAAATAATTTCGTTTTCTCACATAGTAACATATGTTAGAAAACGAAATTATTTTTGCACCAACCTAATATATCTATCTATATCTATCTATCTATCTATATCTATCTATCTATCTATCTATCTATCTATCTATCTATCTATCTATCTATATATATATATATATATATATATATATCGATCTATCTATCTATATCTATCTATATCTATCTATCTAAATCTATCTATCTATCTATATCTATCTATATATCTATATCTATCTATCTGTCTATCTATCTATCTATTTATCTAAATCTATCTATCTATATCTATCTATCTATATCTATCTATCTATCTATATCTATCTATCTATATCTATCTAAATAAATCTATCTATCTGTCTATCTATCTATCTATCTATCTATATCTATCTATCTATATATCTATCTATCTGTCTATCTATATCTATCTATCTATATCTATATATATATATATATTTTTTTTTCTTTCTTTCTATATATATATTTATTTATTTCTACGTTCATTTTGTTCTACTTTTGTTTGCATCTACCTATCTATATATACATCTATCCATCTATTTATCTATCTACCAACTTAATATTTTTTCATTCTATTTATTTTTTATTATTTTTGTGATCTTACGTGCTTAATCTATATGAAAAATAATTTGATACAACAATTTCTGCTCGCAATGCTTATTATATAAATCCACCCCATTTGATACAAAATAGTACATATTTGCATTTATGTTTTCGCGGGCTCTTAAATTATAACTGATACAAGGTCTTAATCTTAATCATACAGAGATGATGACCTTACCTTCTGTCCATTCGACAGGTACGAGGTCCTCATCAGCGGATCCTCAAAACTATGTTCCCATATCCATAGTTGGTCCCAACGTAATTAAATACAGAATCTAAATCTTGTTTGCAAAATATATTTGGAAACAAAACAAATAAGAAAAAAATATAAATCTCAAAAGACATTATCAATTTAAATACCTTGGAAGCCATTAAATTCTGAGTCATCGGTTGCCTGATATCAATTACAGTTCCCCTCCTCCCCAACTGTGAGTGGAAAAGATGCACAGAAAACGTGTTCCAGATTACGACAACATGTTGCATCACAAAGCACAAAATTTTGAATAACGTTTTTAGCGTGTGTTCTGCTGGCGTCGTTTTTAACTGATATTTCATTTCTTTCAATATGTTGTTATCATTTTGCTTAAAGTTAGTACACTTCTGAAATGACATGAAAACTTTACAACGTATTTCAGTGAATGTGATAGATAGATAAATAGATAGATAGATAGATAGATAGGTAGAAATTTTTCATGCAACAAAAACAGACTATCGTTTCGCCCGTGTATTGGTTGATATATGGAAAGTAATTGTCATCTTTGATAATGGATTATGCAAGCCGAAAGCTTAGATTGGATTTAAACAGATATCAATATGGTGATTTCCTTTCGTCTTTCAATGATAATGTTATTAAACTTATCAGAAAATATGAAAGGAACTTACTTAAAATAAATAGAAAAATTTGTCTATATTATTTCATGAAACATGCATTAATATATATATATATAAATATATAAATATATATATATATATATTTATATATACATATGTATGTTTGTATACATATATATATATATAAATAAATATATATATATATATATATATATATATATATATATATATATATATATATATATATATATAAATATATATATATACAGACATATATATATATATATATATATATATATAAAGATGTTTTTGTAGGTACAAAATTTAATGATCGAAATAAAAGTATAAATCTTAATATTACGAGACATGTTAAAAAAAAGGGTGAAGCAACCGTGAAGCGAAACCGCTCCCGCTCTTCAGGCTTCAACGCGTGAAGTAACCGGTTTCGCGAAAATCCATACAGAAGGCGTACCTTTACGACCGATTTTATCTATGATCGGTTCAGCCCAACACAAGGTAGCCTCTCCACACTTGGATCCTGTATTGCAGTGCCTGGATGGATTTTGTATAAAGGATTCCTTTTCCTTCGTCGACCGCGTTCAAAATTTGTCTTCTTCTGTTAAGTTCATGTGCACTTTCGATGTCTGCTCCCTGTATACTTGTGTCCCTTTAATGGAAACCATTGATATTTGCTGTGATTTTCTCTTTCGCAGTTCATTGACTCAACCTAGTTTTCCTGAGTCAATATTTCGTGAATTGATTAAATTTGCCACGTACTCCGTCGAATTCAGTTTCAACAACACCATGTACCGACAGATAGACGGAGTTGCTATGGGCTTGCCTTTGGGTCCGGCTCTTGCCAAAATATTTGTTGGCTTCCAGGAAGAAAAGATACGAAAAAATCCACTTTGTCCTTAAATGTACTGTCGGTACGTTGATGATCCCTTTTGTTTATTTAACAGTGAAGTTGAGGCCGACCTGTTTCTTTCATTTTTAAATGGTATCCATCCTGCACTGAAATTTACTATTGAAAAAGAGTCCAATCATCAATTGGCCTTTTTGAATGTATTAGTACATCGCACATTAACAGGTTTTCTCACTTCCGTTTATAGAAAACCTACTTTCGCAGTGTTGTACACGCGTTGGGACTCTTTTGGTCCCACTAAGCGCAAGATTAACATTATTAAAACCCTCCTACATAGAGCATTAAAGATCTGCTCTGAGCCTTGGACGACGAAATCGACTTTATTAAGGATACCCTATATAATTTGGGTTATCCTCTTGAGACTGTTAATTCAGTTATCCGTAGTAAAGTTGAAGAGTTCACAAGTGCCGAGCTCTACACTGTCAATAAATGCCCAGTTTACCTCAGATTACCCTGGATTGGTACCAAATGTGAAAAAATAGCTAAACAAATTTCATCCAATGTTCGTTGTTGTTTTTTCTCTGCTGAAGTTCGAATTATTTTTCAAACTCGGCCTATGTTTCGATTTGCGTGTAAAGACGTTCTCCCTCCCCATCAAATTAATTCAATTATTTACAAATACGTTTGTAGTTGCGGAGCCGACTACATAGGGAGAACAACTCAACGCTTAGACATGAGAATAAAACAACACGTTCCTACAAAAATTAGAAACCACACTTTGCCTTTGAATGGACTCGTCCCGAACACCTATAGTTCCGCCATATGCGAACACCTATTAAAGAACAGAGACTGTGCAGCCAAATTTAGTGTTGACTGGTTCAGTCTGAAGTCGGACGTCCGGCTGATCGGTTGATCGGTTGAACTCTCTCCCTTCGGGCGGGGAGGAACCCGAAGGAGTCTTCGCCGAAGGGCGGAATCTCTTTCGGGGAGGTAAAACGACCCTGAACCCGTTTATACGGGTTCAATGGGCATATTTTTGGCCGAGCCCACGGGCTCGGAGATCCCACGTTAAACCAGCCTTGTGCCACATGATGCCCTCGTGGGGGGTGACTAAATACTAGTGTTGACTGGTTCAGTCTGAAGTTGGACGTCCGGCTGACCGGCTGATCGGTTGATCGGTTGAACTCTAAGCCTTCGGGCGGGGAGGAACCCGAACGAGTCTACGCCGAAGGGCGGAGTCTCTTTCGGGGAGGTAAACCGACCCTGAACACGTTTATACGGTTTAAAGGGCATATTTTTGGCCGAGCCCACGGGCTCGGAGATACCACGGGTTCGGAGATCCCACTTTAAACCGGCCTTATGCCACATGATGCCCTCGTGGAGGTGGGTGACTAAATACTAGTGTTGACAGGTTCACCGTGTTGTCCCGGTCTCACTCCTTATTTCATTTAAAGGTTCTGGAGGCACTTTACATCGGGTCCCGTAAGCCTTCTTTGTGCAAACAACGTGAGTGTTTGTTGGGACTCGCTGTCATTTGTTTCTAGTTCCTTTTGCATATATATATATATATATATATATATATATATATATATATATATATATTATTTTTACAATTCCATTTATTGTACATTTTTCTGTGTTAATTTTAAATCTACCGTTGAAGCCTGAAGAGCAGGAGCGAAACCGGTTGCTTCTCCCGTTTTTTTTAACATGTCTCGTAATATTAAGTTTCATACTTTTATTTCGATATATATATATATATATATATATATATATATATATATATATATGTAAAGAAGTAATGGATTTTTTCATTTATTCATCCGATAGATTTGATCATATCAGAAGTTACTTTAGTGACGCTTAAGCTGTCCTTTATATAAGTACCTCCAATAATTCTCTGAAAAATAAGAGTAACATGATTAAAAGGATCGAAACTTGATGAAAATAAAGTTTTGTCGTCAAACTTCAATGTCAATAATAAAAGGAAAGTATTTCTGTTTATTTTATTACTTTTTAAAATCCTTTCTATTAGGTTGGTGCAAAAATAATGTCGTTTTCTCACATAGTAACATATGTTAGAAAACGACATTATTTTTGCACCAACCTAATAGTAGATTTGAAATTTGGTTTAACAATCTTGTGTTTTTCTCTTTGTTTTTTGGGGGGTTTTGTTTTTTTTTTTTTGGTCAACGAGGGCAGCAAATATTAGTATTAGGAAATTTAGCCCCATTTTCGGTAAAAAAAAAAACAAAAAAAAAAAACATTCATTTGGATATTCTTGCAAAAATCAAATAATTGACTGATTTTAATTACACTTTCAGGACTTATTTAAAAAATGAATGAAATTAATTAGTTTTTTTTTACAAAATCTTGCTAGATATTTCGATAAATTAAATCGTGTCTCTATTAACTAATATTAATTAAAAGCAGGACTGAAGAGTGTAAATCATTTTTTTTTTTTTACTTTATCTTTTATTTTTTTTTATTTTTTTTTTTTGCAACCAGTTAAAAAAACCCTTTTACCGCAAATCTGCTTTGAATCGTAATATAAAAATGCAATAAAATTGTAGTTCACCAAATGCTATTTGCAAGTCGGGAACACTAGAATCAAACACGCAAAAGTTTAAATAACTGGCAAGCGTTTTGACAGAAGACGGTAAGTGCGACACTGAGATCGGTAGACGTATTGGGATGACCAAAGACATATTCCAAAAGCTGGGCAGAGTATTGCGAGACAGGAGGATTACTTTGGTAACAAATAAAAGAGTACTGAAATGTTACGTGACATCTGTTCTTTACGCCAGCGAATGTTGAACGATTTCTTCAAAGATGAAAAAGAGACTCAGGCAACGGAGATGTGGTTCTACAGAAGGATGCTGAGGATATCATGGACCGAACATGTGAGCAACGATGAGGTCTTAGCTTACAAACAAGGAGAAGGTTTATACTTAACATCAGAAAGAGGCAGCAGAAGTTACTGGGACACATAGTGAGGAAGGGGGGCCTGGAGAATCTGATACTCACGGGTCGAATAGAGGGAAAGAGTGACAAGGGAAAGCAGCTCGTGATATACCTGACGTGCTTGAGCAGGTGGATGACAGAACGTGGTTTGGGAGAGGAAGCAGAGGGGAGGAACAAGGAACTTGCTGTGAGCTACAAGGGCTAGAAGGAGGTGGAGAGCCATGATCGCCTACGTCCTGAACGGACATGGAACATAAAAAGAAAAGAAATGGCTTATGGTGGAAAGATATATAGTATATGAGACTGGCCGCTAAAAAATCAAAGCAACACAAAGATGAGACGACTTGTGGTAAACTAAGCAAGGTATTTATTTAAACTGCCCTCAAGATGCGTCTTGGTCTCAGAATTCCCTAGTAGGTTCCGAAGTACTAACAATTATTATCATCATTTATAAAGTAATTTATTTTCTTTATTAATTTATAATTTTTGCAAAATAAATTTTCCAGAATAAATAACTGCAAATCAAAGTTTGTTTTGGCCACAGTGCAAGGGCGATAACTCACTTTTTGAATCTGTCTATATTTCTGAGATGAGGTATTATGTACACTATTTACATTATTCGGACTATTGTCCTCATCTTTGTCGCCATATTTATTACAACGTTTCGCCCTTTCAGTATCTGTCTATATTTCTGAGATGAGGTATTATGAACACTATTTACATTATTCGGACTAGTGTCCTCATCTTTGTCGCCATATTTATTACAACGTTTCGCCCTTTCAGTATCTGTCTATATTTCTGAGATGAGGTATTATGTACACTATTTACATTATTCGGGCTAGTGTCCTCATCTTTGTCGCCATATTTATTACAACGTTTCGGCCTTTCAGTATCTGTCTATATTTCTGAGATGAGGTATTATGTACACTATTTACATTATTCGGGCTAGTGTCCTCATCTTTGTCGCCATATTTATTACAACGTTTCGGCCTTTCAGTATCTGTCTATATTTCTGAGATGAGGTATTATGTACACTATTTACATTATTCGGGCTAGTGTTCTCATCTTTGTTGCCATATTTATTACAACGATTCGGCCTTTCAATATCTGTCTATATTTCTGAGATGAGGTATTATGTACACTATTTACATTATTCGGACTATTGTCCTCATCTTTGTCGCCATATTTATTACAACGTTTCGGCCTTTCAGTATCTGTCTATATTTCTGAGATGAGGTATTATGTACACTATTTACATTATTCGGACTAGTGTCCTCATCTTTGTCGCCATATTTATTACAACGTTTCGCCCTTTCAGTATCTGTCTATATTTCTGAGATGAGGTATTATGTACACTATTTACATTATTCGGGCTAGTGTCCTCATCTTTGTCGCCATATTTATTACAACGTTTCGGCCTTTCAGTATCTGTCTATATTTCTGAGATGAGGTATTATGTACACTATTTACATTATTCGGGCTAGTGTCCTCATCTTTGTTGCCAAATTTATTACAACGTTTCGGCCTTTCAATATCTGTCTATATTTCTGAGATGTGGTATTATGTACACTATTTACATTATTCCGACTATTGTCCTCATCTTTGTTGCCTTATTTATTACAACGTCTCGGCCTTTCAATATCTGTCTATATTTCTGAGTTGAGGTATTATGTACACTATTTACATTATTCGGGCTAGTGTCCTCATCTTTGTTGCCATATTTATTACAACGTTTCGCCCTTTCAGTATCTGTCTATATTTCCGAGATGAGATATTAAGACTCGCCTAACAAACGCAAAGTGTCACGTATCCATATTAGCGGTTTGGGAGAAAGACGCAGTCCTGTATTCAGCAACCAGATATAAAATATTGTTATCCTTTTCATTTGAACTTTTCGAGTTGTTACTTTATTTTCTTTTACATAGACTTGTGCGGTATTACCATTGTTCGGACTCGGCTTGCATTACGGCCCGGCGACTGATTGATTTCGTCTACCAAAGATCAAATCACAACGTGGGTAGGTTAGACTAGAAGTCAAAACAGTTACTTCGGTAACCAGACGTTGGAGGCGAGCTGGGAGCGACAAGGCTGATGCCGAATCTAACCAGATTCCCATCCGAATCAGCAAAAGGTTAGAACGTCACATTTGGTGCCGCGACCAATACCAAATCACATTGGTCGTCACAGGACAGGATAGGACGACGACGGCGCGTAGACAGACGGGGTGACGTCACACCTATCCTGTTGAGTAGCTATTTTTATTTTTATTTAATTTCTTATCTGATCTGGTTCTTGTATACTCCCACATCTTCGCTGATATTACAACTAGTGTTGGATGAATGACTTCTTGATAGTATATCAGGTACAATTAGTGCCTTCCCTAGAACGTGTTCTACTACTGGGTTATATCTTGTCAGTTTCTCGGAAGTCTTTGACATCGTAATGGGTTGTGTACAGATCATGTATGTTTATTAACGGTTCATGGCCCATTAAAAGTTTAAAGGATTCGAGTCCTGTGACATGTCTGTCAAACTTCTCACATGTCCATACAAAGCTCAAACACTCTTTCTCAATTTGTGCGTATTTCATTTCGGTGCATTTGAGCATGCGTGAGGCAAATTCTATTGTTTTTAAATTTTCATCTATTTCTTGAAATAGCTCTGCTCCGAGAACATAACAGCTGTCATCGATGCTAATATTGGTCTGATTGCATCATAGTAGGATACAACTGCTTTTTTTTTTCTTTGTTCTCTCTAAGCTTTTCACCCCAAGCAAGGAGGGAAGCCACTAGGACGCAAGGGATTACAGAAGATTTGGAGCAAGATCAGATAGGAGTGATAGAGGAAAGGATGGGGAGAAGGATAGTGGATAGATCAAGGCAACTGGAAATTTGCTTGAGTTAGTAATTCCTTTAAATTTTTTTAATTTTCTTGTGAATAATCCCACACAAATACAGTGTACTTTTTCAATAATTCGGTCATTAGTTGTTATTGTTTCAGACAGGTTTGGTAAGAATTTTCTTAAGTATCTGACCATGCCGATTATACGACATAATTCAGTTAAGTTTATAGGTGCAGACAACTCCTGAAAGGTGTTTAGTATTTCCTCGAAGGCTTGAACTCCGTCTCCAGAAATGATATGTCCAAAATATTCTAGTCGTGTCTTTTTGAATTCACATTTTTCTTTAGTAAACTTGAATCTGGCTTTTTTAAAGTTTTAAGAAGAATTATTAGTCTTTCGTCTAAAAAAAAAACACCTTCTATAGTTCTACCATAGATTAGAACATCGTCCATAATTGTTTCGACTCTGAATATTTTCAGGAATTCTGACATCTTTTATTGAAAGATTCTTAGAATTAATGTTATACGAAAAGGTAATCTTTTGAAGCAATATCTCCAAAGTAGCGTAATGAAAGTCGTGAGTAGATAGCTTTCTTTACTTAACGGAATATATACATTATGAAATGGACAAAGTCCGACAATTATTGTAAGACATTTTTATGTTTATACATTCTTTTATATAGACACAAATATTTAAGTAAATGCTCTGTTTTATAATAAACAGTATTAACAACATTTACCGGCCTGAATGTCCGAGAAATTCTCATAGAAAATATTCGTCCTCCGATATAAATGTACGTGAGAGATTCATGGAAGATTGTAGTTTAAAAAGCAGTAAAATCGACATGGCCAATCGAACGATCCTCTGTGGCTCAATCGGTTAAGGCACGTCAGGTTATATGACGGTTCCCTATAGGATACAGGTTCGATTTCTGTCAGAGGACGCCTATTTTCTATGAAAATTGCTCGGACATTCAGGCCGGTAAATGTTATTAATACTGTTTTTTTTATAAACAGGACATTTACTTAGATATGTGTATCTATAAAAAGAATGTATAAACATAAAAATGTCTTAAAAATAATTGTCGGACTTTGTCTATTTCAATATATATATATATATATATATATGTATATATATATAAATTTCCAAGAGGATAGAATACAGGTAGAGCTCAATGTCCAGGACAGAGCAAGAATATAATAAAAAAGGCTTAAACTCTAATATTCCATGGTTATAATTTATTACATTGGAATCATCATCAGACCTACAAATTCAAAATTTGAATTTGTAGGTCTGATGAATTGGATCGTGATTACGATTCCAATGTAATAAATTATAATCATGGAATATTGGTGTTTGACCCTTATATATATATATATATATATATATATATATATAGATAGATAGATAGATAACTAGACTCGTTTCGAAAAACCCTCGAATTTTTGATTTGCCAATAATCAAATCAATCTCGAGGGTAAAAAAAGGTTTTAAAAAAAGAAAGAGCTACAAACATGAACTCCTACCGAAAAAAAATCGCACAGATGCAGGTCTGAAGCCCAAAGAAAAAAACCCGATACGAGTAAACAACTAGCTAACAAAAGAGCTCAATACAACCGTAGAGCAGACCTAGATACACCTAGTGAGCCAGACAAACCTACCTAGGGTTCACCTAAATGGATCGTCTAGGAAAGTACGGCTAACGAGGCAAAGAGAAACGCATATTTATAGGCGATAGCTAAAATTATACCACGTGACCAAAGAACCACAAACACAAACACCTAAGTGAGTGGGGGGGGTAAATATTTATTCAACAAAAATGGGGAGGGAGGGGAAAAAAACAAAAATAAAAAAAATACACAAACGTTAAGGTGGAATGACAAATAAGCGGGAAAACGTCTAATTTAGTAGCCAAGATTTTTTATGCCTACATACGTTAAGGATTTCAGTTTTGGAGTTTAATAGCTAGTTAGGTTGATCATATAAAGCTATGGCTAATTTCTCCTCTGCACATAATTTACAAAATTTATGGCCTGCTTTATATTTGGGGCATTTTTTTAATATTTCCCATTTAAGGATGGGGTCTATATTATCTTCTTGCTTGGTTTTCCATACATAGGTAGATAGCGTGGTACTATGCTTAATTTTTTCGTTTTTAAAACTACTCGTGTGGTTATAATATCTTTTTTTAAATTATCCTGAGTAGCACCTATGTATGTTTTAGGGTTAGTATCCTCGCTATTTTTGTAAATTTTCACCTCATAAACCACGCATTCTTGCTGACATTTTCCCTGTAATGGACAGATGTTTTTGTTTCTACAAAATACAAGCAGGAGGATTACTGCGTGGATTATTCCTAGTTTTTTTCTTATTCAATCCATTTATTATTGTCGCTACGTTCTGCATGTAACAATAACTAAGTTTTACATTGTTTTTGTTGAATATTTTATGTAACTTAGTTTTTTTTGCGAAATGTTGCTCTAATAAATCAAAAAATATCTTGCCAATTTTTTACCGCTAAATTAAAAGGAGGATTGAACCACAAAATATTTCTTTGCCTATTATTACGTTTATTCTGAGTACTGTTGTGGTTATTTATATCAATATATGATAATTTATTTTTACGTCGACTCTTAAATAGGGCTTCCTCATAACTTGTTTTATTGGCCTCAAAAATGTCCCTATTGGAGGAATTAGTAGAAAGTCTATACCCAATATTTTTTGGAATATGCCTTATGATATGGGCTGGGTGGTTAGATTTTGTTTAAATATTGGGGTTCTTGGTTTTCTTTTTTATACGGGGATATTGTGCCATTTTGTAAATTCAATGTAATATCTAGATAGTTGGTGATTTTCAAATTAGTTTCTATATCGAGATTGAATCCGAATTTTTTTAAAGACCAGTGCAGTTTTTTATGGATAGTGTCACATTTTTGAGGGTTACTATTGTCCACTATGATTAAACCGTCGTCGCGGTACAACCCATGGTTATTAAAGTCTATATATTCATTAAGCATATGGAGCAGCAGGCACCCTACTATCTCGCACACTTCTGCTCCATCATACGCTCCATTAGGGTTGTCAAAACCGTTAATATTATCTTTTTTATCCATAAAGTATAAAGTATTTAGTATAAAGTTCTAAGAGCGTGCTAAGAGTTACGTTCACCTTGTTGTAGAAGGTGGACTCGTAGAAGACCCCCAAGAAATGAAGAAAATTGAGAAAAGAATAGTGTCAATTTTCGTCGTCGACAAGCGTACGCGCAAAATTTGTCTCTCGACGAAAAACACAGTGTTGAAAACACTAGAGTCCTTGGGGTTTAATCCCCTCAGAATAGTTAAGCGAGCTAAATATTTCACGTGTGACGTACTGTTGCCCATGCCGAAAGACTGCGTCGCCGCGGGTAACCGCGAGCTAATAACCAAAGAATTAATACTACGGACGGATTACGAAGTCCGAAGGACCAAGTAGCAGTATACGAGGTCCCTTCTGTGGTTATCGGGGAACATCCCGCTGCGTTTTTATCCCAGTATGGCGAAATTCTGGGAGCTTCCTGTGATAGCTTTAGAGTGGGGTGGAGCTTTGATATTATGCTGGACGAGAAAGCCTTCCGCTCCTTCCCCAACTGTCTGGATGTTGGTAGCTTGAAGTTACCGGTCATTGTAACGGGCCGAAGACCGGTATGCTGGAGGTGTGGAGTGACTGGTCATCTCTCCTCCTCCTGCCCAGAGAAGAATGCCTCTGGTAGTCAAGCTCCAGTAGACCAAGATCCCCCTCTGACCGCGTCTGTACCTTCCGCCTCGCCTGTAATGGGCGTACCAGCTTCCGGGACCGGGTCGGTTAAACCTCCGGTTGGTGTGACATCAAAGGCAACATTCCCCAAAGAGCCTTCGCCCGCTGCTAGTGCAGTTGTGGAGAAGGGGCAAGGGGAATGGCTGGTTGCTGGTAAGGCCAGAGGGAAGCGCCGGACAGCGGGTCCTCAGTCCCCTGAAGCCTCAAGGAAGAAAGGCAATTACAGCCCCACTCCCTCTGGCAACGTTAAGGGCGATGCCCCGGCCTCTCAACTGACTCTCCAAGAAAAACAAAGGAAATTTGATCCTGACTTCGAAAAGACCGAAAAAATTAAAGAGCTGAAAAAGCAATTGGATGCAAAAAGAAAAAATCCAGACCCTATCCCTTCAACGTCCTCTGCTCGGCCCACCCCTTCACCGACAAAACAACCTTCCCCCTTGATATCACCATCCAAATCCTCTCCCCCCAGCAGAGATCCCAGCCCCTATAGATATAGGTCTATTTATACCCCTCTCCATATACCAACTCCTTCCCCCGTTAAACAAAAATCTACTCCTCTGCATACCCCCAGTCAGTCACCCGTTAAAAAATCAGATAAGCCACCTCCCGCTTCCAAGCGTCAAAGAAGTCCCACGCAGGAGCAAAAAGAAAAAAAGAAAAGGCTGATTTTTAACACGGGAGAGGAGGTTTGTCATATTTCCCCAGCCCAGGCCGAGAGGGCCCGGGATTATCGGAACAGGATTAAAGACCTGAAATATTTGCTTTCTATAAAACAGTTTTCGGATTTGGACATAGAGGTACCGCAAAACTTTCCGAATGCACAGAGGGTCTTGACAGTGATAAGGTCAGGATCCGGTGCAAAGCAGATTTGGGCTATGATGGACGAGGCCATGAATGCATATAAAATGGCTTTACCCATCGCGATCATCGAAAATGATCATTTAAAAAATTTAAAACAATTTTGTGCAAGGAGGGTCCCTGTTTTAGTTCACCCATCCCTGTATAGGGCCCTAAAACTGACATTTCCCTGGGATATCGGCGGTATCTCCCAAGACGGCACCATCAAGACTGAGATGGCCCATGGGTCTTTGGGAGAGGCTGTTGGTATCCTATCACCGACTATGTTTAAACCAGTAGTACAACCCTAATCTGTTTGCATGTTGGCGCTCTGGTTAGCTAGTGTAAATGACCGGGGCCTGAGGTCCGAGTCTCGCAGGGCGAAGCTCTTTCGTGAACTTCAGCGCCTCGGGGTGAATGTGTGTTGTGTGCAAGAGTCCCGGTTTTCTTCTCATGACCGTGAGGACATTCTGTCTAAGGGGTTCGCCGTTTATTCAGCATGTTTTGATGGTCATTCGAGGGATGTCTCTTGGCTAGTGAGCAGGTCTTTGAAGGCTGCATGTACCCTTGTCTTCGCGGATCCGGCGGGCAGACTTTGCGTGCTGGATGTTACCATAAAGATTAAGGTTCTACGTCTCATTGGGGTTTATGCGCCCAATATCCATGCCGAGCGGCCTGCTTTGTTTCGGCAGATCGCGCCGTACTTGACGACATCTCGTCGGGTAGTTTTAGCGGGGGATTGGAATGCCGTCCTTGACCCCGATATAGTTCGTATAGGGCAAAAACAGGGTACTAACAACCCGGACGTGAAACCATTTCGGGACTTTATCGATGAGTTTGATCTTGTCGATAAGTTCCGGAATGAACACCCTCGGGAGGTAGCATGGACTTGGACTAATAGTGGCAACTCGGCTCCTGGGACGCTTGCGAGCTACCTCGACCGAGTCCTAGTTAGGAGAGTCGACGTAGGGCTCTTAGGGTGTCCAAGCTTCCACTATATAGTTTATACGGATCATAGGCTTGTCCGGGTCCGTGTAAACTTAGATAAGCCTAAGGCTGGTTACTGGAAATTTAACTGTTCAGGGTTTCCGGGACCAGCTGCTACTAATGATTCAGAAGGAATTGACGGGGGCGGTTGTGGGAAACGCCTGGTGGGATAAATTAAAATCCAAAATTAGAACGTTTGCTGCCGATTTTAGTCGTCGGCTCAATCTAGATAGATCAGCGGCGCAAACGGCTTTAGAGGAAAAAGTTGATCGGGTCGTGAAATCCCGTGTTAGTGAGAAAATAGCCTTAGCTAAGGCAGAGTTGGACTCCTTGCTTATCAAGAAGGATCAAGCTCTGGTAGTTAGGGCTAGGTTAAAAAGAATGTCTTCTGAGGCGACGAATATGGCCGCTGAACTGCGTGGAGAGGAGAATCGGAAAGCGGCTAGGCGACATATAGCGTGCGTCACATTGCCGGATAAACGGACCGTGACTACAAACGCGGGCATATGCGAGGCCTTTCGAGATTACTTCCAGGGAGCCCGGTCTGAGCTCTGCTCAGTTCAACGCCTATTTAGCTGACTTTCCCTACCTCGAGGCAGCTGAAGCGGCTAGGTGCGAGGGTCCCATTACCGAGTCCGAAATCTGGGAAGCGCTGAAGCAGGTTAGCCTGGACAAGTCTTCGGGACTAGATGGTCTGCCCTACGAAGTTTACTTGAGGTTGCCGCCCGTTTTTGTTCCTTTGCTGGAACTGATTTTCAGCCACTGGATGAAGCAGGGGTCTATACAGCGCTTCACCAGGGGTGCGATCAAGTTGCTGCGTAAGGACAAGAACGGTGGGGATGGGTTAGGGAATTTTCGCCCTTTAACCATGTTAAACACTGAGTTAAAGATTTTGGCGAAGATCTTAGCCAACCGTTTGCAGCTTGTCCTGTCTAGTCTGATTGGCCCTGGACAGACTTGTGCTGCGAAGGGCAGGACTATTCAGGATAACCTTCATATGGTACGCTTGATCTTAAAACAAGTCGACAGTGAAGCCGCGCTGATTAATTTAGATCAGTCCAAGGCCTTCGATTGACCATTGCTTTCTGGAGGCTATCCTTTCGGCAGCCGGTTTCGGAGCCGACTTTCGCTCCTGGATCCGACTTTTGTATGCGACCCCCGGTGCGCTGGTGGAAGTGAATGGAGTAAGATCGAAGCCTTTCGTATTGTTTCGCTCCATTCGTCAAGGTTGTCCGCTCTCGCCTTTGCTGTACGTTCTTGCGTTGGAACCATTCCTTCGCAAGTTAAAGACGAATCCGGTCCTGCGCGGAATTTCCCTGCCTGGGGCTTCCACCTCAGCCAGGTATTCTGCCTATGCTGACGACGTTTCGGTTCTTGTGTCGAGCAGAGCCGAGATTGACGAAGTCAGCAAGCAGATCAGTGGGTATGAGATGGTGACAGGCGCCAAGATCAACCGCGATAAGTCTGTTGGCTTGCGGTTGGGTGCGTGGAAGGGAGTTTCACTTCCCGGACCTTTCCTCTGAACGGATGGACCGATCAAGATACTCGGCGTCTGGTTCGGTCCTGATCTCCAGTTGGAAATGAATTGGTCGGAGGTGCAATGGAAGGCCGAGATCGCGGTCTCGGAGGAGACTTTCCCTGAAGGGAAGGGCGGAAGTATGTGTTTAACACATCTATCCGATTCTCCTGTACCGACTCTCTGTACTTCCACTCCCGTATGCCAGACTAATGTTATTAGTACGGGTCTTGTTCTCTTTCTTGTGGAGAGACAAGGCCCCTATGGTATCTCGCGAGATCTGTTGCCTTCATCCCTCTGAGGGCGGTCTGGGTATGCCTCGCATTGAGATTCGTCAACATATACTGCGCATCACCTTTCTAGACCGAATGTGTCGCGGATCGGATGAGGTGAGCGCCTTCTGGAAAGAAGACGTCCATAAACATTTCCCATCCCTGAGAAGTGTGCGCTCGTGCGAGGAGGAGGCCGGTCGTAGACCCGGAGCCGAGTGCTCCTTCTAAAGCGAATGTCGTCGTGCTCTGAAGCTCCTCTTTCGGGCTTTGGATGGCCTCTCCAACGCCCAGGCGTTGTCTCGCAAGGCATTGTATCAAGTGTTAGTTAGTGGGGGGGGGGCCGTTCAAGATGGTCTAATTGGCGAGCTCGGTCTTACGAAGCAGGAGGCTCGCTCGATATTGCCTTGGGCGCCTGGGTTGAAATGCCTCAATAACGATGAGGCATCACTCACCTGGCTGGTGATTCGTGAAGCCCTCTGGGTCGGCAAGAGACTTTGTTCAGAAGGCTTGGAGAAATATCCAAACTGTCGTCGCTGTACGGGGGAAGTCGAGACCATTGGTCACGCCTTCTTTCAGTGCAAGGCGGTAGTGCCATTGTGCAGGTTTGTTGAAGGCCTCATGGTTCGCATGCTGCAGGGAAAGTTTTTTGTCCTTGAAGCCAGTTCTGTTTGTAGCAATGTGGTGCCGCAGATGACGAAGGTCGAACACTATGTGTTCTGTTGCTTACTAGGGTTATGAGAGTCGTGATTTGGACGACGCGTCAGAAGGAATTCTATGAGGGCGAGAAGTTCACTTCTTCCCAACTGATCTTGTTCTTTAAGCATCAGCTTAAAGTCAAGATCAGGACGGAAAGGCGGCGGCTCACCTCATCAGAATTTGGCAAAAGGTGGGTGAATCTTGCGCGTATGTGTCGAGTAAAAGGGGCTGACCTTGAGTGGCATTTTGATGCCGGTTAGGCATTAGGATATTGTATTCCTGGGTTGAACATAGGCAACCCATTCCGAAATTAGGTTAGTGTAGGTCTTGTTTTTTTGATTTTTAGTTTTTCCTCTTTTCAGTAAACTTAGCTAGGGTGTGCTTGCTCATTGGTCCCTTTTTATTTCTGTCCCCATTTTTTTTCCTTTAGTTTAACTCCCCATCCCCTCCCTCGTTTAGGTGGTCAGTCGTGTCAGTTCTCTGGTGAATGCGGAGCACCTTTCGTTTCGCGTGTGTGTTTTTCGTATTTGCTGTTGTGTATGAATGAGTGTGTGCCTGTGTGAATATCTGGGAGGAATAAATGTGTTCTTTATTTTCATAGTCCCGCATCGATTTCGTCCGGTTAACTGATATTTCTGCCACATTTAAAGTTTGTGGGGGTTTTTATTACTAACACTAATTTTTGTTTGGTTTCTTGTCATTTTGTATATACTCATTGGGGATCTTTTTAAAAAATTGTTGTTTTTATGCCCCTCCCCCCACAGACAATATTTGTACATAAGGGGAGTATTTAGGATTTGCATTGAGTCAAAGAGGTATTTTGGTGGATGTAGTAAGAAAGGTATGGATAAATGTGTTGTTTTGGTGAAAGGAATATTGTTTTGTATGTTAGGGTCAGTGGTTGTGGCTAGCTAAGTTTTATATTAAGACAAGTGATGACCGTCCTTTACCCCAATCCCCTTTTTTGGCCTTGTGCCACATTTGTTGTAATTTCTTTTACAATAATAAATAATGCCGTACTTTCCCTGACGATCGGTTTAGGTGAAACCTAGGTAGGTTTGTCTGGCTCACTAGGTGTATATATATATATATATATATATATATATATATATATATATATATATATATATATATGACAACCCAATCCTGAACATGAAATTAGGGATGAAATTTTATTCCTGTTCAAAAGATAGGGGAGGTGTGTGAATCGGGTGATAGGATAACCTATCTACTCAGACTGTAGAACAAAAATGTAAATAATTAGCGAATAAAAGTTCATAGTTCAGAATTGTAGAGTTGAAATAGACTTTAGAAGGAATCAGAAACCCAGCCATAAGCACGAATCAAAGAATGAATCACTACTCCTGTTCAATAGATCGGCGAGAAGTGTGAACCGGGTGATAGGCTAACCTATCTACTCCCGTTGAATACATACTATAATAAATATGCATTTGAGAAGGCACGTGTTCGAATAGTGGATTTTACTCGCCTTCTCAAAGAAACGACTTGAAGATATTAAATATATATTTATCATATAACAATTCATGACAAGATGTACTTGCACGAGGAAGTATATAAAATCTATACTATAAAATATGCATCTGAAGCAAAGTACAGCTGTTATCTAAAGATAAAACGTCGGATGTTATAATAAACAGAGCATTTACTTAAATATTTGTATCTCTAAAAAGTATGTATAAAGAAAATATATGTCATAACGGAATATGTTAGAATCCGCTCCAAATTAGAAAAGAATTTTGCTTCATTTAGCTTCGACGAAATATTTAAATTTGGTAACATATAAAATTTCTTTTTCACTGCTAAATTCAGTTTTTTTTTCAAATCTTCACATATTCGGAGTTTTCCGTTTGTTTTTATTACGGGTACTCCAGGCGCACACCAGTCATTTCGTTCTGTAACCTCTTCAACACCGTGGAGTAATGGACAGCGGCTCGGATTGAGGAATCGGAGGGCCGAGTTCGAATTCCAGTCGCAGTCCATTACATTCACTTACGTACCTTGGGAAAGGTGTGAATCCTCCTCCCAGCTCTGGTTAAATATTAGGATATACCGAGTTCTGTAGCCTTGGATGGCAACTAGTCTACCGTAGAAAGAAATGGCGACCTACTGCGGGAAAAAAATCCGCCTCGTTAGTCATGTATCGATACATGATCGCCTAAGCGTGTATCACGCATAGCACATACCTGATATTCACTTACGTACTGATACCCTTCGGAAAGGCATGAATCTTCTCTCCCATCTATGGGTAAATAGCAGGACAGACCGAGTTCTATAGCCTTACTGCGGAAAAAAATCTTCCTCGTCAGTTACGTATAAAAAGTCAGTTATTGGAAAATTTAATACCGTTACAGAAGAAGGTAAGGACAAATATTATTTGGAACTATACGTCATTGAATCTGTAAAGGGAGAGAACTTATTGTCTAGAAAAAAAAATATATCACGCATGGCACATAACTGACTGCGTATGAAAAAAAAACTTCAATGTAATTTTGGCTATAAATACACATTTTTTTTTTTTTTTTTAATACTGAAATTCTCTACAGTAAAATGCGGAGCTAACCGGTAAAAAAAAGAATTTGATTTTTGGACTCAAAAAGAACTAAAAGTTAATATAAGTTAGCTCACACCAAAACATTTGTAGGCCGCTGTTATTGAAGAACAAAAGCTAGTCCCAGGGATTCTGACCTTCCGACAGCACCTCCTTTGAGTGTGTCTACTATTAAATCTGTTGCCATTAAAAAATAACATGTATTATTATTTTCACCGTTTTTTTCTACTCTCGATTGACAAAAATGGAAGAATACATCAGCGAATACATCTGGAATCGAAATTCATTTCTGTTTATTTTAACAGGGAAAGGTATGTACCCTCTTCTTCTCCCGCTAGCTACGAGTAAATAGCAGGACAGGCTGGGTTCTATAGCCTTGATTGGCAACTGTTCTACCGTAGAAAAAAATGGCAACCTATTGCGGGAAAAAAATCTCGTCAGTCATGTATCGAAAGATACATGATCGCCTAAGCGTGTATCACTTATGACACATAACTGACTCACCCTTGGGAAAGGTATGAATCCTCTTTTTCTTCCCCCTTCCAGCTATGGGTAAAAAGTAGAACAGACTGGGTTCTATAGCCTTGATTGCTAACTGGTCTACCGCAGAAAAATGGCAACCTGCTGCGGGAAAAAAATCTCGTCAGTCATGTATCGAAAGATACATGATCACCTAAACGTGTATTACACATGACACATAACTAACTGAACATTTTCAATAATTCCATTGTTTTCCACTCTAGTCGATTCTTTATTCATCTTTGGTAAATTTGGTAATGGCACTCTCCTAGCTCTTGTTACCCAGTAGGGTATAACGCCTTTTCTCAGAACTATTTTCTCCGGTGTCAGATGAAGTTCCTTGATCTATTTTTATTTAAACGTTTCACTAATTTCATTTTTACAAACGTTTTTTTCTTCTTCTAGACAATAAGTTCTCTCCCTTTACACATTCAATGACGTAGTGTTTCAAATAATATTTATCCTTACCTTCTTCTAAAGGTATTAAATTTTCCAATGCAGGATTTGTGAAGATGCCATTTACTGGTTTTAATATAGGTTTTTCTCTCAGATTTTTGTAAGTTTCGGTTGAGATAATGTTTATATCGGCGCCTGTGTCGATTTTAAATTTCACCGCTGTTTTACAACTTTAAAAAAAAAAATTTATACCGAGGGTCATTTAAATTTGTTTCTGTCAGCTCTCCTATGAAATATTTCTTTTCTTCATTTACTGTCTGTATCGTGTTCGTTTTAGTTCTGCAGGCTGCAGCGAAATGATTCATTCTTGCAGTGTTTCTCTTTAGCTGGACAGTTTTTTAAAATCATGTATTTTATTACGTCTACGGCAATTACTGTTGTTGTTGCTGTTTCTAGGTGTTCTTCTTTAATTTTGTATCTCGTAGGTTTTCTCTGGGTCTTTAGTTTGTCTACATTTTCTCGTAGATTACTTACATTTGAGATTTTATTTGCTCACTGCTCCTGGCCATCTCCGTAGCTTTTTCGACTTTCAAATCAGGAATTAAGCGTAATCTTTTGGATATAGGTCTTTCTTTATTCTAAGGTTCTATCACAAGACGATCAATGGTTCTTCTTTGGAAACTCAAATTCCTCTTCGTGCAATGGGTGAATAACGGTTTTCATTGGTTCTCCTGGTAATTGAACTCAAAGATAGAATTTTCTCTTTTCATGAATTATATTTCTTTTAGGCATAAAGTATACACTGAATTTTTCCAAAACCGAGTCGTACACATTTGCGTCTTTTCGCTGTGAGAAAGATAATGTCCGAAATATATTTTCAGTTTCGCTTCCTATACAAGGGGTTACAGATAGTCGGAGCGAGAGTAAAGTGGCGTGATAAAGGAAATGATGAAGAAAAAAACGAGGAATAGATCAGGGCATCTGGAGATGTCGATTGACATTACATTTGAATAATTGGAGATTATAGCTACCAGGGAAACAAGCAACAGGAAGGGAATTCCACAGACGGGAGGTGCGAGACATGAAGCTATTGGAGTAGAAGAGACGGCCACATTTAACCGTTTCGACAGTAAAAGGGTGGGACTGTGATGCCAGCCTAGTAGCACGCTTAAATTCAAGCAGTCTGGGAACTAGCGAAAGTAGCTCGTCGGAGTAATTACCGTGAAAGTAGAAAAGATAGAGGGAGGCGACGGCACGTCTGTGAGAGAGCAACTGTAGATGAGATGCCAGATCAGGACCAATCACATTGCATATCCATCTCTGGATTTTTTCGAGGACCTTAAGGCGAACAGCGGGGGCATCAGAGAATATATGGCAGCATTATTCCATGCAAGGGCGGAATGGTTGATAGATTTGAATGGTGGACTCGGACGAGAAGAACTTTCTGACGCGACTTACTTGTGTTTTGTTATCTTCTTCCCAGAGTTTCGATTCTTCCCAAAATCGTTGAAATCTCTGCGACCATTTCTGCCAATTTCCCGGATTTGTAAAATCAAATGGCTCGGGCGCAGTTAATTTGAACATTTTTTTTTTTTTTTTTCTTTTTTTTTTTTTTTCTTTTCTTTTCTTTTCTTTTCTTTTTTTTTCTTTTTTCTTTCTTTTCTTTTTTTTCTTTTCTTTTTTTTCTTTTCTTTTTTTTTTCTTTTCTTTTTTTTCTTTTCTTTTTTTTTCTTTTCTTTTTTTTTTTTTCTTTTCTTATTTTTTTTTTTTACGTAATGAGTCCTGTTCTTCTAGACAATAATTGTCTTCCTATAGAAAGGATCTCTCTCTGACGCCATGTTCCATTCAGCTTAGGGTAGGAAGATATATGAAAATGGCCACTGAAAAGTCAAAGAAACACAAAGACAACATGACACGTGGTAAACTCAACAACGTATTTATTTAAACTGCCCTGGATCAGTTTTGATCCCAGCATTCCCTAGTTAGACCGGAAGTCATAATTATTATCATCATCATCATCATCATCATTGATGTTGTCATAGCAACTATGACATTATTTAATTAGAAAAGCTTTTAATTAGTTTTATGAATATATTATAATATATTATGATATATATTATGATTAAGATATATTATGATATATTGTGGACACTATTGTCTTAAGTAAAAGTTTTTCGCTGAATAATGAATTTTTACAAGAATTCTTTTCCTTTTTTTTAATTTAATTAGAATAATTTATAAAGTTTTAAATCTTTTAATTTTTTATATTAATTTGTACGTGTTAAAGAATATTGTTATTAAATAAAAAGCTATATTTATTAACCATAAATTGAAAGGCTTAGTACAAATCATCACAATCCAATATTTTTAAAAGAATTTTGATTTTATTTTATATATGTATAAAAGTGCCGATTTTCTATATACGGTCGACCATGCACAACATTATAAGAAAATAAGGGGCGATAACTATCGTAAATCTACAGCCCAAAAATATTTAAAATTCAATAAAACATTAGATTACGGAGAATATTTTTTTAATTTGTAAAATTACCGACTACTTAAAAATTATATATAAAAGGCGCTCACGTTAATTCAATTACTTTTTTAACACCTAAGTACAACATTACGTAAAGAACAAGCTATCATCAAGCTGTCAAACCCGCGAACACCTTAAATAAACAGCTATCGAATTAAAAAAGGCATTTTTTTTCGATATTTTAAATAAATAACGTTTGTTTCAAATGGGATTAATTATATCTGTCTTTATTTCTGCGATGAGGTATTATGTACACTATTTACATTATTCAGACTATTGTCCTCATCTTTGTCGCCATATTTATTACAACGTTTCGACCTTTCAGTATTTGTCTATATTTCTGAGATGAGGTATTATGTACACTATTTACATTATTCGAACTATTGTCCTCATCTTTGTAGCCATATTTATTACAACGTTTCGGCTTTTCAGTATCTGTCTATATTTCTGAGATGAGGTAGTATGTACACTATTTACATTATTCAGACTATTGTCCTCATCTTTGTCGCCATATTTATTACAACGTTTCGACCTTTCAGTATTTGTCTATATTTCTGAGATGAGGTATTATGTACACTATTTACATTATTCGAACTATTGTCCTCATCTTTGTAGCCATATTTATTACAACGTTTCGGCTTTTCAGTATCTGTCTATATTTCTGAGATGAGGTATTATGTACACTATTTACAAGGACACATGCCACAGTGGATAAAGGCGTTAGTTTGATCCAGTGACAAGACCCAAACGGTGTGTGTTCAATTCTTGGTTAAGGCAGTGGAGAAATTTGAGAAGGGAACTAACAGGAGATAACTGACAACCATTAGACTTGGCACGTGGAACTAGAACAGTCTACCCCAGTGAGCGAAATAAAGGGTTCAGTTCGACATTCCAACCACCTGAAGCAGGCTGGAGCGTACAACGGCCGAAACGTTGTGATAAACATGGCGACAAAGATGAGTACAATAGTCTGAATAATGTAAATAGTGGATTAATTATACTTTAAATCAGCTAATATCTCTTAAATAAAGTTTCAGAAAAGTATATTTTATTTTTGGAAAATTTTTTAATAAAGAGAATTACATCGCGATGAAAGACAACTAAAAAGGGGAGCTATAATCATCTATTTTAGCACGAAAAAAGGAAATCTTTCCAGTCAATTTAAATTAGTTTTTGAAATACAGCAATGTATTTTTCATGTTGAAACTATTAAATCTAATCTGTTAACTTGAAATTAAAACTAAAATAAAAGCTTTAAGGAAGATTTTCAACTGGAGGTATTGTTTGTTTTGTTGATTTGGGGGGGGGTACCTACGTTTATATTTGAGTAGAAGCTCCTTTTATTTATTAAACATTTATATTTATTTATATTTGTATGCTGACATGAATATTCGCAAAATTGTAGAACGAATATTTATTTTCAATAAGATTTCTCGAATATTCAGGGCGGTAGACGAAAATAAATATACTGTTTAATAAATAAACATCTTCTGAAATATATGCATCCACTAATGTGACGCTTGAGATTATCAAATATATTACATATATCTTCTTTTTTTTTAAATAATTATAAATTAGATTCTACTTTTGTATTGGGCACTGTTTTTTAAAAATAAAAACAAAAATACTAAAGAACTTCGGATTATTTACCTAATAAGTTATTTCCTATATATTTGCACACACACACACACACACACATATATATATATATATATATATATATATAGTCATCCACAGACAGACTGTTTCGCCATATCTCAGTTCATCAGCGTGGCTAGACGTCTGGTTGCCTCGAGTTAAGATCGAAACCCTGCTGAATTGGCGCCGGTCGGAGATTCTACCCCTAAGCCTTTGGCACACGGCAGAGATTAAGGTGAATTTTAGCGTATTTATTTTTTTTAGATAAACATACTGTGACTGAGAGAACTCGATTCGCTTTACAATATATATATATATATATATATATATATATATATATATATATATATATATATATATATATATATATATATATATGTAAAAGAACAAAAAGAATAAAATGCAAACGTTCATAACATTAATTTAAAAAAGGGTTCAGTCGACGAGTAGAACAATAAATATTAATTATAAATTAGAACATGTAAGGTTACTACTACAAAATTGCATATTTTGTTTCGACATTTAGCACGCCTCATCAGGTAGTTGAACAATGATGGTAAGAGACGCCTATCGTTTATTACCATTAATGTTAACTACCTGTGAATATAACAATGAAGATGAGGATAACAGTCCGAATAATGTAAATAATGTAAGATAGATTCCATTTTTAGAAATAATCAATCCTAACTTTGTAACGATTTACACTGTTCGGACTTTTGTCCTCATCTTTATTGTCATATTCACGACGTTTCAGCGGGTGTACGTTCCGGCCTTCTTCGGGTGATATACGGTGGACTTTCTATTGATTCATAAATTACTGCTCACCGAAATAATGTTGGTTACTTTTGCCTAAAAAAAAATAGATTAAGTTTATTTGACGTTACTTAAGTATGTAAATGAATTCTCAATACAATTAAGAATTGGTGAAGATAGAATATATGTCTTTAAAATCTCCATTTGACGAATATCCTTGTCCATATCTACGCTGTCACTGTAGGCATCACGAAACGTCTAATCAGATACTTATATAATGTCTTCAAAAAATCCCGTTAAGCAAATAAATCGCATTGGTTTTTATCTTTTCTGCATACGCATCTCGTCAAAAGAATCGAGAAAAAACCAGTCTTATCTACGGAGCTGATACTTTCATGATAAAGTCTCAGTTTATTCCCCCTTTTATTCTTTTGATATGAAGTGATCCTCGTAGAAATTATAGTAAATTTTCATTTTAACACCCGAGAGTCATTTACCGCTGAACTAATTTCTGAAAGAAATTAGTACGCGTTTCCGTAAAGCGATTTTTTTGTACTTAATTTAAGAATAAAGTTAACTTTCAAATATATGTAAACATCGACAAATAAAAGAATAATAAAAGAAAAAAAAACACCTAACCCTAATTTGAAAGTTAACATTATCCTTTAAAAAAAAAAAAAAAGAATAACCAAAAAAAAAAAAACACCTAACCCTAATTTGAAAAGTTAACTACAAGGAATTACGGTGAAAGGAGTAAATAGGCCCAAATTGTATACGTCCACCGACAGAATTCAGCACTTAATTACTTATCAATAAGCCGGTAAGGGATGACAAAAAGAGCGAGAAGTTCGATGTTTTTCTGGTCGTTAACATCCAAAAAGTTAGGTTTCTTTAATATCTAATTGTTGATTTGAGTTCAGCATATACACGGAAATAAGACTATTTGGGAAAAATTTGAAGGGATAATAGCGCTCGGGTGTTGAAATGAAAATTAACCGAAATTATTGATTGATTCAGCTGCCCAGACCTCATTCTCCAGTCTTGATAGTGCCCAAAAGCTCTCCGATCCCTTTTGGGTGACGAATTATTCTCCATCATTCAGCCTCTCTCCCGCAGTCGGGATATGACAAGCCACTCGCTAGTCTACCGCTACTTTCAAGCACTCGAACGAACTCCATTCCCTGGCCCCCCGAGGCAAACCTTCACAGCAAGAACACGCTAAAGATGCTGAAAGACCGGCCAGTTCCTTCTATCACTACAAAAAAAAAGACGTAATTCCTGCTACCATGCTCTATGTTTACAAGAGTTAGATCAGGCTAAGAATGGAATCTTGCTTACATAATTGGGCTGACGAAGCGCAGTCCTCACTTTTGTTTGTTTAACGGCATATCAACTCCTTTATGGGTCATTTAATGCCGAAATTAAATTTAATAATTTCTTTTACAAAAATGTATTGCTGATAATATCATTTTTTAACAAAAATGTATTGCTGGTAAAGTTAATTATTTTTTTACAAAAATTTGATGCTGGTAATTTTTTTTACTATGAATATGTATCGCTGGTATTTTTTATTATAAAATATATAATATTTGAACCCCAATTTGGGGGTAAACTATTTGTCCGTGGCTGGGACACTAACAGGTGATACCACCCAGAGTCAGGAGGGACCTGGGGAAAACTGTAATTAAGAAGTGGTTCCGTTATAGCTTTTATTACCGGATGTAGTTTATCGTCATACCAGAACGTCAGTCCTCATTTATCAGCTTTGATAGATAGATACAAAAGTGATTACGTGGTCTTGTGGGTGAGAATTATTATTGTTATTATTGTTGTTATTATTATTATTATTATTATTATTATTATTATTATTATTATTATCTCCTCTGATTTCTGGACGAATATATTGAAAGTAACGACGAATGGTAGACTTATAAATATGTAAAGCGAGAAAAATTGTCTAGCACGACATAAGAAACCAACTTTCTTAGCTGCAGACTTAGCAATTGGTTCGATAAACACTTACCACTTCATGTCAGCTGAAAATGTTTGTCCACCCTGAAACCTCTTTTCCCATAGAAGAAACATTGTTATCCCCTCAATCTCCTATCGCTATAAGTATGGCAAATGCTCAAACGAGCATCATTCCTTACTTCAACCTGTTCAGACCTTCACAGCTAGAATCCGTCATGCCGCGTACACTGTGTCAAATCATCCTCATTCTCCTCAGATTCTTTTGGTTAGGAGTAAGTTTCACTCAGACAACATATACCATTTTGAAATCAGGCCGACTCCGTGAGCAAATGAAGAAAAATTCAGGGTGTACGCGTTCAGGTTCCTAACGTTAAAAGAGACCTTTTGTCACATCCCGTCTCAGTGGGGTAGACCAGGGTAAATACCCACTTTAGGGATCACTACAAAATTATTTTTTAAGCGGGGGGGGTTCTCTAATGAAAACCAAATCATTCTTTTGTTTAGGAATAAGTTTCACTCAGACAGCTTCTTCTCCAGAAATGTGGAACAGACTCCTGAGAAGACGCTTCCCCGACCACTACTATATTAACCTCTTCAAATATGGAGTCAACAATAACTATCCTGCATCTGTATAATAAATGCGAATGCCAGTGTGTCACTATGTCAGTGTGTCACACTTTACTGCAAGAGGCCGCAGCCCAACATATACCATTTTCAAATCAGGCCGACTCCGTGAGCAAATTCAAAACATTCCGAGTGTACGCGTTTAGGTTCTCAACGTTAAACTCGATCTTGTGTCAAATCCCGTTTCAGTGGATAGACCAGGGTAAATACCATCTTTTGAGATCACTGCAAAATGCTTCTTTTTAGGTGGGGAGTGGGGATTTCTCTAATGAAAACCAAATCATCAAATGAATTTTCATCGAAAACGTTTTTCGTACCAAAACCTGCGAAATTTAAATCAAAATGTATCGAAGACCTCCCTGAAAAAATATCAACAAGCCATTGAAAATAAGGGCGAATATAGATGGTGGCCCAAAAGTCACCAAGAGTGTTGAAAGTTTAAACCTGCGTTAGTCACATGGGGTGTTTTCTTAACCCAAATTTTTCAAGTCCTCGTAATTACTATTTGGCAATTTCTTACTCTTGTTCCCCCACCCCTACTAGTTCCCTGACTCAGTGAGGGCGTGTAGCATGCACGGTTGTAGCTCTATTGACATGGGAGGCAGACGGTGCTTTTTCTTCTTCGGGAGGCTTTGGAAAAATACACGACTGAAAAACGAACACAAGTAGTGAAATCTTTGTACCAAATCCAAGGATCAATAATTTAAAATCAACATCATCATTCTCCAAGTTTTGAGAGTACAGTGATCCCTCGTTTATCGCGGTAGATTGTTTCCGAGACCGGCCGCGATAACTGAATTTCCGCGAAGTAGGGACGCCATATTTACAGTATTTATTTAACGTGTATTTGGACTTTTGCAACCCTCCCTGTACTGTTAACAACCCACCCATTACAGTACTCTATTAATGACAAGGACAACAGTCAAGCAATAACACTTTAGATTAAAAAAAAAAGATTGTTACTGTATTCAACACGAAAGAAGTAGAATTTGAATGATAATGGTGATGAATTTGCTGCGCAGTAGAAATGATGATGATGAAGCTGATGATGACTTCTACTTTGCAGCCGATAATTGTATTTTACGTCTCTTCAGAAGGCGGTGCCCTTTCTATTGCTATTTTACGCTTGTTTTGTTGTTCTTAGACTAGGAAATAATGTTTATTATTAATATTTTAATGGGTTTAATGAAAAA
Organism: Acanthosepion lycidas; assembly: GCA_963932145.1. Lineage (NCBI taxonomy): Eukaryota > Metazoa > Mollusca > Cephalopoda > Sepiida > Sepiidae > Acanthosepion > Acanthosepion lycidas. The sequence continues at coordinate 89,422,027 of OZ010593.1, forward strand.
TTTTAGGTGTCATATATCGCGATTTTTCTAGAATTTTCCAGAAACTCCGCGATATATTTTCCATATATATATTTCAAACATCCGCGAAATCGTGAATCTGCGATAGTAGAACCGTGAATTAGCGAGGGATCACTGTAAAGTTTCTGTAAGTGACCTTACCCGAAGTAGTATTCCAAGTTTGGTTTAGGAACGAAGGAGTATTTCAGCGAGTAAAGAAGAGTATCAAAGAAGATCCGAACACGTCGAAGGCGGTCTCGACTGGTTTAGATTTCTCAGATGTAACTCCAACTTGTTTCCGTACAGGATAGGTCATCAGCTCATACGACAAGGTCCATGATCCAGCTTCACAGGCAAATTTTAGGGGAAGGAATCATTTGCGTCATAAACAGGCCACCACCTTCCCTGGGTTTGACAAACCCTATATTGTTATATAGATATCCCAAAGAAATGCTTCCTGCCAACAATGCTCACACTCTCCTACAGCATTGAAATCGCTAGAGCCTGAAACATTGCGGACTTCGTCCTGGGTATGACGATAAACTACATCCGGCAGCAAAGCCTCTAACCGAGAAATTGGAGCTCTTTGAACTGATGTTGTTCCCAAGTCCACCCTGACCCTGGGTAGTAACATCTGTTAGGGTCCCAACTATGGGCAAATAATGACCCCCCCCACCCAACAAAAATCAACAGGATGTGTTTATAATAAAATGATCAACAATATATTTCTTATAGCTAAATGGCAACCACTGCAATACTAAAAATGTAAAAGCAGATTTTTATAGTAAAATTACCAATACAATATATGATCGACAAAATATATATCTCAAAAACATAGCGTTTCTCTTAAAGGATAAAATTGAGTACGGAATTTTAGATTACGGCATTAAGCAACCCATACAGGTATTGATATGCCGGCAAACGAAATCAAGCAACGAAACAACCAACATGAAAGAATTCTTTCATGATATTTGTCTATATATATATATATATAGACATATATCTAGAATTTCTTAAAGAAACGAAACTGTATTCCAAAATATAACTTCAACAAAACTACAAAAATAAAAACACACATATCACCGCCTCTCGTAATCATGTTCATACAAATATATAAATACATAAAAAAAAAACTGGGTTCCATCTACCATGTATTCAATTGTGAAAGCAGAATAACATATATCATATTTTTATTACTTCAAAGTTCCCAAGTAGATTAAATTTCGACATTAAATGAGGCATAAGGTTGTTGATATTCTGCTAAACAAACAAATCAATCATTGTCGGGAAACATCTAATAAAATTACTATTAATGTTTGGTCAAAACTCTTATAAAAAAAAAAAGTTCAATTAATTTCTGTTAATGTATTCGTTGTTTTCAGACAAAGAACATAGAGTTTAATTATCTCAACTTAGTCATGCCTAAGAATATATAGCTTACGCAACCATAAGACGTGCCAAAGTAGATTAAAATTATAGCAATTTTTTTTCTTAAAAATTAAATTAGATAAAGCCTTGAAAAAAAAACATTTGAAATTTATATTTATAAATGACATATCCTCTAGTAATTGTGTCCACTCATACATGTATCTGCACAAAAGCAGAGCATCATCTACCATGTAATCAACTGTGACAGCAGAATAACATATATCCTATTTTTATTACTTCAAAACTCCCAAGTAGATTAAATTTCGACATTAAATGACCCATAGGGAGTTGATGTACCGTTATACAAATCAATCAATCAATCACTGCGGGCTGTGATAAAAAAAAATTACTTACAGAGAGCACGTTCGTGTGAAGCTGAAAATGAACGCCATTTCACTATTTATACGTTTTAATTAAAATATAGGTACATATTTAATTGCTTTCACTGTTTCTACGTTTTAATTAAAATATAGGTACATGTTTTAATTGCATTCACTATAACTACTTTTTAATTAAAATATAGGTACATGCTTTAATTGAATTTACTATATCTACGGCTTAATTAAAATATCGGTACATGTTTTAATTGCATTCACTATATGTAATTTTTAATTACAATATAGGTACATGTTTTAATTTTATTCACTAGTAGTACGTTTTAATTAGAAGATAGGAACGTGATTCAAATGCATTCACCATTTCTATGCTTCAATTAAAATATAGCTACATGTTTAATTGTATTAACTATTTCCATGTGTTAATAAAAATATAGGTAAATGTTTTAATTGCATTCACTATTTCTACGTCTTAATTAAAATATAGGTACATGGTTTAATTGCATTCACTATATCTAAATTTAATTAAAACATAGGCACATGTTTTAATTGCATTCGCTATATCTACGTTTTAATTAAAATATAGGCACATGTTTGCAATTGCATTCACTATTTGTACGTTTTAAGTAAAATATAGGTACATGTTTAAATGCATTCACTAAAACTATTTTTTAATTAAAATATAGGTACATGCTTTAATTGAATTTACTGTATCTACGGCTTAATTAAAATATCGATACATGTTTTAATTGCATTCACTATATGTAATTTTTAATTACAATATAGGTACATGTTTTAATTGCATTAAATATTTCTACGTTATAATAAAAATATAGGTAGATAATTTAATTGCATTCTCTATATCTAAGTTTTAATTAAAATATAAGTACATATTTTAATTGCATTCACCATATCTACATTTAATTAAAATATAGTCACATGTTTTAATTACATTCACTGTTTCTCCGTTTTAATTAAAATATAGGTACATGTTTTAATAGCATTCACTATATCAACATTTAAAGAAATATACGTACATGACTTACTTCCATTCTCTAGTTCTACGTCTGAATTAAAATATATGTACATGATTTAATTGCTTTAACTATTTCTACATTTTAATTAAAATATAGGCACATGTTTTCATTGCATTCATTATATATTCGTTTTAATTAAAATGTCGGAACATTTTAATTGCTTCAATCTAACTACGTTTTAATTAAATAAGAGGCAGATGTTTTAATAGCATTCACTATTTCTAAGTTTTAATTAAAATATAGGTACATGTTTGTAATTGATTTTACTATATCTTCGTTTTATTTAAAATATAGTTACATGTTTTAATTGAATTTACTATATCTACGTTTTAATTAAAATATGGGTACATGTTTTAATTTCATACACTAGTTCTTGGTTGTAATTAAAATACACGTACATGTTTTAATTGCATTTACTATATCTAGGTTTTAAATAAAATGTAAGTACATGTTTTAATTGCATTCACTATATTTACGTTTTAATTAAATATAGGTACATTTTTAATTGCATTCGCTATATCTACGTTTTAATTAAAGGATAGATACATGTTTTAATTTAATTCACTATAACTACGTCTTAAATAAAATATAGGTACATGTTTTATTTGCATCCGCTTTGTCTACGTTTTAATTAAAATATAGGTACATGTTTTAATTGCATTCACTTTATCTACGTTTTAAATAAAATATAGGTACATGTTTTAATCGCATTCACTATTTCTACGTTTTAATTAAAATATAGGTATATGTTTTAATTGCATTCACTATATCTACATTTTAATTAAAATATAGGTATATGTTTCATTGCATTCAATATATCAACGTTTTAATTAAATACGTGTACATGTTTTAATCGCATTCAATATATCTACGTTTTAATTAAAATATGGGTACATGTTTTAATTGCATTCACTATATCTATGTTTTACTTAAAATATCGTACGTATTTTAATTTCATTCACTATTTACGTTTTAATTTAGATATAGGCACATGTTTTAATTGCATTCACTATATCTACGTTTTAATTAAAATATAGGAACATCTTTTAATTGTATTGACTATTTCGAACGTTTTAATTAAAATATAGGCACATGTTTTCATTGCATTGACTATATCTACATTTTAAATAAAATATAGGCACATGTTTTAATTGCATTCACCATATCTACTTTTTAATTAAAATATCGGTACATGTTTTAATCGCATTCACTATTTCTACGTTTTAGTTAAAATATAGCTACATATAAGATACCATAAAAATGCTATTTATTAATCTGATTTTTTATTAAAACTTATTTACAATTGTTTGACACATGGTATTCTTATGTTCTACATATAATTAGCGGAACTGAGAAATTGCCTTCATATCATAATCATTAGTATTTTATCCTGAATATTTTATTTATAAAAATTTTCTTAGGAAATGCATATATCTTTGATATTTCAATATTTTTTTAATAAATGCAAATTTTTGTATCTAATTAAATCGTCCATTTTTTTATAAATATCGGAAATTTCCCTTTTAAAATCCTTCAAAATAAACATGAAAAAATCAAATCGTGGGATTCCTGTATTCACCATTATTTGCAATGACTTGTTACCACTTATCCAGCAGCTAGTCAACATGGGTTAAGTAGTAGAATTGACTTTTTAGCCTTGGCTGTCAACCAGTCGAGTAGAAGCAGAATCTGAATTCAAAACTCGAGGCAAATCCTTGTTCTCTGTACTGACTTCTTCCATGGACATCTATGTCTGGGTACATGGCAGCAGCCCCAATAAACTGAGATAGGCGGATACAGAAGGAGGACAACAATACACACTCCTCAAGGATACATAGCACAATGGATAAAGGCGTTAGTTAGAGCTGGTGACAGGACTCAAAGAGAGTGAGTTCAATACCTGGTTAAGGCAGTGGAGAAATTGGAGAGGTGAATTAACAGGAGATAACTGATAGCTGACATGCATTAGACATGGCAGTGAGCGAAATAAAGGGTTCAGTTCGACATTCTAACTACCTGAAGAAAGACGAAGGGTACAACGGCCGAAACGTTGTAATAAATATGGCGACAAAGATGAGGACAATAGTCCAAATAATGTAAATAGAGAACACAAGATATTTCGCCATTTGACGGACGATGGCAAACGATAAATTCGGTTGAATCTCATCCCAGAATAAAATAAAATTAAACATACAAACGATATGTAATACTAATGAAGGGGGAATACAATTTAAATTGAAATCAAGGACCACATGGCACAGTGGATAAAGTCGTTGGTTAGATCCAGTGACAGGACCCAAACAGTGTGAGTTCAATACACGTTTAAGGCAGTGGATAACTTGGAGAGTGGAATTAACAGGATATAACTGATAACTGACATCCATTAAACATGGTACGTGTAACTAGAACAGTGAGCGAAATAAAGGGTTCAGTTCGACATTCCAGAAGAAGACCAGAGCGTACAACGGCAGAAACGTTGTAATAAATATGGCAACAAAGATGAGAACAATAGTCCGAATAATGTAAATAATGTACATAATACCTCATCTCAGAAATATAGGCAGATACTGAAAGGCCGAAACGTTGAATAAATATGGCGACAAAGATGAGGACAATAGTCCGAATAATGTATATAATACCTCATCTCAGAAATATAGACAGATACTGAAAGGCCGAAACGTTGTAATAAATATGGCGACAAAGATGAGGACAATAGTCCGAATAATGTAAATAGTGTACATCTCAAAAATATAGAGAGATGCAAAAATTTGAATAACTTTAACACACTGAGTGGCTTCAACATTATGGATAGTGAATCTTATATTGTGTTTTTGGTGACTTGGCATAGGAAAAACAAATTCACGGATGTGGACGAAAAATCGTGATGGCGTTGATCCAAGCTTTATGAGTGAAATTGTGTAGACGGAATTAATCGGAAACTCTCGATAGTTGTGTTAACACGAAATCGAAAGTCATCGTGGCCGAGGATTTTTCTTACCAGATTGTGTTCTCTCCTCCAGAAACTTTAACTAATGTTCGCCCAGCATATTTGCAGTATAAAGCACAGATGGGTTGTGTGGGTGTTGAACGAGCATAAATGTACCTGAACCTCGGTGTCTGCAAGAAGGATTGTCTAGCTGGTCTAGCAGACGTGATGTGCAAAAGGAGAGTAACAGGCCATATATATATATATATATATATATATATATATATATATATATATATTAGGTTGGTGCAAAAATAATTTCGTTTTCTCACATAGTAACATATGTTAGAAAACGAAATTATTTTTGCACCAACCTAATATATATATATCATCTTTCTTTCTTTCCTCCTCTCTCTCAGTATCAATATATATATATATATATATATATATATATATATATATATTGATACTGAGAGAGAGGAAAGAAAGTTGAAAAATAGAACTATAAGATGAGACAGTTAAACAGTACTTGAGTAAGTAGAAAATAACAGAGGGCTATGGGAAGATAATGATTTTAATGGGAAGATAATGATTTTAATTGGAAGATTATGATTTTAAAGTATTAGTGGTACCTATAGACAGAGTGAGTTTCTATATAAATAGAGAAAGACGAAGACACAAGCTAACTCGCTAAAAAGAACAGAGATAGATAGATAGATAGATAGATAGATAGATAGATAGATAGATAGATAGATAGCAATAACAGAATTAGACAGAAAGAAAGAAAGAATAAAGAAAGAAAGAAGGACAAAGAAAGGACAAAATTAGATAGATAGATAGATAGATAGATAGATAGAATTAGATGGACAAACAGATAGAAAAGAAAGAAAGAAAGAAGAGAATTAGATAGATAGATAGATAGATAGATAGATAGATAGATAGATAGATAGATAGATAGATAGATAGATAACAGAATTAGAAAAAAAGAAAGAAAGAAAGAACCGAGATAGATAGATAGATAGATAGATAGATAGATAGATAGATAGATAGCAATAACAGAATTAGAAATAAAAAAGAAAGAAAGAAAGAAAGAAAGAAAGAAAAATAAAGAAAACGAAAGAACAAAATTAGATAGATAGATAGATAGATAGATAGATAGATAACAGAATTAAAAAAAAGAAAGAAAGAACCGAGATAGATAGATAGATAGATAGATAGCAATAACAGAATTAGAAAGAAAGAAAGAAAGAAAGAAAAATAAAGAAAACGAAAGAACAAAATTAGATAGATAGATAGATAGATAGATAGATAGATAACAGAATTAAAAAAAAGAAAGAAAGAACCGAGATAGATAGATAGATAGATAGATAGATAGCAATAACAGAATTAGAAAGAAAGAAAGAAAGAAAAATAAAGAAAACGAAAGAACAAAATTAGATAGATAGATAGATAGATAGATAGATAGATAGATAGATAGATAGATAGATAGATAGATTAGTAACAGATTGAGGAATAAAATTAATGTTAATAATCACATTTAAGCTTTCCCGATTAAATATTATGTGCCTTGTTAAATTAATAGTGTGCCTCCTAATTGTCATATATCACAGCAACTGCCTTTTTGCGTCTCCGTCGTCAATTCTCTTTCCATAGATACATGTACATTTGTAAAAACAATACACACATGTATATTAAAGCATTATTTCTGACACAAAACCATACATAAATTAAGGATGATACGTTTCTACTTCTTTCAAACACTGTAACAATATATTAAATAAGCAGATGTTAGTTTGCTCTTAATTACATATAACATCCGGCTTTTTATCATTAGATAACAGCTGTACTTTGCTTCAGATGCATATTTTATAGTATAGATTTTATATACTTCCTCGTGCAAGTACATCTTGTCATGAATTGTTATATGATAAATATATATTTAATATCTTCAAGTCGTTTCTTTGAGAAGGCGAGTAAAATCCACTATTCGAACACGTGCCTTCTCAAATGCATATTTATTATAGTATGTATTCAACGGGAGTAGATAGGTTAGACTATCACCCGGTTCACACTTCTCGCCGATCTATTGAACAGGAGTAGTGATTCATTCTTTGATTCGTGCTTATGGCTGGGTTTCTGATTCCTTCTAAAGTCTATTTCAACTCTACAATTCTGAACTATGAACTTTTATTCGCTATTTATTTACATTTTTGTTCTACAGTCTGAGTAGATAGGTTAGGCTATCATCCGTCGAGGCTGGTCAGTGCCTAGATGGGAGTCCACTTGAGAATACCAGGTAATGTCAGCTTGGATATGCAGGTGGTAAGGATTACGGACCCATCCCGATTAAACATCGATTCTCGTACGATCACTGGAGTTAAGCAACGTCTAACCTGGTCAATACCTAGATTGTTGTCCGCTTGGGAATACCAAGTACTGTCAGCTTGGATGTGCGGGTGGTGTAATGGTTAATGGCTCGGAATTGATAAGAGTTCCAATTCCAGTAGGGTACGTTGCGCAAATACTGTTGGGAAAGGTACGAATCTGCCATCTATGGGTTAATTAGTAAGACTTGTATCACTAAACCATTGTTCTCTCAAAAAAATATTCTTAAAATGTGAAAATATTTTCTGGATTTCAATAACCTACAAAGGGTTGGTAAACCGTAAAAACTAATCAAATCACCCGTTGTTTTCGACGTATGAGAGTACAGCATCTCAGTTCTTAGACCCGACTACCCGCATATATGATTTGATTATAGTAGGGAAGACTTTAGCAGAAACAACCACCCTATATGTATAGCTAGCCACTCGTATTCGAGGCTACCCGTCTACTAGAGCAGCCAGCCGATCCCTATTGCAGACGCTGGTTCAAGCACATTTGTGTTTATTCAACACCCACAGAGACCACCTGTGGTTTATACTGCTACTGTTTAAACTGTGCTGAGCGTGTTATCTAGTGTGGTCAACTATTTGAACAAGGCAAGCACGATCAAGACCTCGGCCACGATGACTTGTGACTTCTTGTTAGCACAGCTATCGACGGCACTCAAGGGTTCCGTCTACCCAATTTCACTCACAAGGTTTTTTCAGGCACTTTCCCAAAGGTGCCGCACGCTGGGATCGACCCCTCGATATATATATATATATATATATATATATATATATATATATATATATATATATATATTCTGTACTGTTTCATATATATATATATATATATATATATATATATATATATATATATATATATGAAACAGTACAGAAGCGTATTAAGGCATTAAAAACAAAAAAATTTATATTGTAGGCCTTGATAGATTTAAAACAAAACACACACCAGTCGACCGGTGTGTGTTTTGTTTTAAATCTATCAAGGCCTACAATATAAATTTTTTTGTTTTTAATGCCTTAATACGCTTCTGTACTGTTTCATATATATATATATATATATATATATATATATATATATATATATATATATATAAAGAAATATAGTCTTAAGGTGTGCTATATTTATGGAATAAAGTGCTCAATATCAGAGATAGAGCGTGTGTAAATATAAAAGTGAACATAGAAGTCAACACTTAGAGGCGACAGTCTGTTTCATGCTATATGCAATCGTCAAGTGGCTTGACGATTGCATATAGCATGAAACAGACTGTCGCCTCTAAGTGTTGACTTCTATGTTCACTTTTATATATATATATATATATATATATATATATATATATATATATATATATATAATGAATAATTAAGTAATCCGTATGGGTAAACATAAGGAGGATAAAATCCAGAGAGTTCAATGTAAATCCAGAGCAAATCATTTAAATAAAAACAGACCACTTTAAGGTTCCATGTAATAAATTATTTCACCACAGCCCTTTTAATATATATATATATATATTCATTTTCTACATCAAGACATTCATGATATATATATATCATTTCACCACACCCCTTTTATATATATATATATATATATATTCATTTTCTACATCAAGACAGTCATTTCTGTAGTTCACTGCTACCAGCAAGCAGAAATATTTCTTCTCCTGATGATGGCTATGTTGGCCGAAACTAGTCGAGGAATCTAAATGAAATAATAATAATAAAAACGAAAGAATATTAATCTACAACCCAGTGTGTCTGAAGATTTTAATTTTTTAATATTTTTTATTGTTCAATATATATATATATATATATATATATATATTCCAATGGAATAAATTATGACCATGGAATATTAGTGTTTAAGCCTTTTTATTATATATATATATATATATATATATATATATATATATATATATATATATATATATATATATCAGTTTATTTGCGCATATATGAGAGCAGTGTTGACTGTGTGGTTTTGATACATAAATAAATGTAATATGTAATTAACTTACCTTCGGTAGATATGTAACTGATCCAACAAAATCCCATTTCAACATATCAGCTAAGTAGCTTATGCTCGTAAAATTATCATAACGAAGGCAGTTTTCCCGCCACGCTAGAAGAGTCGTTTATATATGCCAATTTAGAGCGATAGGAATATATATATATACATATATGTGTGTGTGTTAACAATATCAAAATAATTACAGCCACTTCCAAAATTATTATGGATTTGATTAGAACTAAGAACACCGACAACAATAACAATTTTGAAGCGGTTACGGTTAGGATTAGGGTTAGTGTTAGGGGTGGGCTTAACGAAGGGAGTTTCCCTGTCACGCTTCTGGAGCAGGTACATATAAGGTAAACTCGCACAAACTGTCCCCTATAATAAATTGTGGGAAATTTGCCGACATTACAAAATCTTGTATATATGAATACAAATAAGGTACTTCTTATCCACAACAATTTATCAAATGCATTAGTCATACATAGAAATAAATTCAACCACAACTTCGATCCAAAGAGAATTCTGTATTTATTAAAAGAAAAAGTAACTTACTAAGATGAAAAATTTTCGAAAGTGCAGCTATCGAATCTTGTCAAAATATAAATCTGCGGCCCTGATTTTTTTTTCAAATATCTCCGTTCCTAAAAGAAATACTTCTTTCCCAAGCTAACATACATGACTATGAAAATCTTAAAAATTCAAAGAAAACGTTTAAATTCCTAACCTTCCATTATTTAAAAGATATAATATATTAATTAATCTCAAACTTATATAATATAAATAATAATTACATTATGTAAAAATCAACAACAATAATTACATTTACTCATTTTCGTTTATTAGACGTTAAATAATTACATCAATTAGGATCATCCATAATTTACCTTGATTTTCAATTAGCCTGAAATATATTTATGAGCGTCCTTAAATTTAAAAGTTTCTGAAAACCTAACAACCTACCAACAAACAGAGATTTTCTTTCTCCTGATGATGACCATACTCGCCTAAACTAGTCGAGGAACCAAATTGAAATAATAAAACAAAAAATATTAATATATAACCCAGTGTGCCTGAAAATTTTATTTTTTTTTATATTTTTCTTTGTTCGAAACATATATATGTGTGTGTGTGTGTGTGTTTAAAATTTGCGTTTTTATCCATTACCATTATAATCCATTATCCATTATAATCGACAACACAACTATCCTACCCCATGAAAACAACAAATGTAGATTACAAATACTAGAAGCAATTTATATTAAAAAATTAAAGCAGTACTGAACAGAATCAACTATGAATACTGCAGTAATGTTCTGAAATGCTTGTAAAGAAACAGTTTTTTCACGCTTTAATGCGCGCGTAACGATGACATTATAACAGAGAGAGAAAATTTCATAATGGATATTTTTTTTATGTTCTAATGAACGCTCAGCACATTGTCAACCGTTTTGCATTTAAAAGCATAATGAAAAAATTACGGTAATCGATAACAACGCACAACTTTGTATAAATACTTATATTAATTAACAACATAGAGTTTTGTACCACTTGCACCCCTGAAGATGATCTTGGAAAAAGAACAAAATTACTTTGAAATGAAAATAAAAGAAATTTAAATAGTTATAGCAGATTTCTCTCATCCCTTAACATCAATACACGAAAGGTTATTCGTAAGTATGAACGGATTTTGTTAAAAATTATCAGACATAATATTTGTAATTTATTCAGACATATATATATATATATATATATATATATATATATATATATATATATATATATATATATATATATAAATGGACAAAATAAGACAATTATTTTAAGACATTAAAAATGTCTTAAAATATTTGTCGGACTTTGTCTATTTCATAATGTGTAAAGTCATTTGTTTACATTTGGAAACGCTTTGAGCAGATATGAATGTACGTGAGAAATTCATGGAAGATTGTAGTTTAAAAGCAGTAAAATCGACCTTGTTAGCCTATCGATCCTCTGTGGCTAAATCGGTTAAGGCTATATGACGGTTCTGTATATGATACAGGTTCGATTCCTATCGGAGAAAAATTATTTACTATGAAAATTTCTCGGACATTCAGGCAGGTAAATCTTATTATTAAAACTGTTTATTGTAAACAGAGCATTTACTTAAATATTTGTATCTAAAAAAAGAATGTATAAACATAAAAATGTCTTTATATATATATATATATATATATATATATAGAGAGAGAGAGAGAGAGAGAGAGAGATTAGTAAAAGTAACTTAGACGAAAGATTCTTGGGGAGCGCTTTTGAGTCCAACAAAACATAAATCTTCACCCGGGATTTTATCAAACATCTCCTTTCCTAAAAGAAATATTCCTTCTCTCAATCCAACATGAATACAAAAAATTTAAAAATTAAGAGAAAACATTTTAAATTCTAAACTTTCTATTATTTAAAATATATAAGTTAATCCAAAACTAAAATAATTTAAATAATAAATACATTAAAAAAAATTCAACATGTATTCACTTTTGTTTATTAGACATTAAATTACATCCCTTAAAATCCTACATAACTGTAAGTGATCTGGGATTGCAAAGGAAGTGTTTGTCGCAGATTATTTCCACGTCACAGAGAATAAATCACTAAGTTCAGACTGGAACATCGGGGGCGGAAAGAAATGCCGAAACCTCGATTCGCAGGTACTATCTCACAAATCCCAATGCATGCAACCAGTCAGAAAAATAACTCATTCTCAAAAAACGCGTTAGCCAAAATACCCGAATTTCCCCCGATTCGAAAACACCAACTGCTTTTATCTCCCGAGCATTTTTTCCATTCGTCGACAACTGGGAGAGGACGCTCAATTTTTACATATCAAAATACTTTTATAGTGACTCCTGCGACGGACTTGTTTTTTAATTCAAATATTCCATCTTCAGCATGTCATGCGGAATACGTGCCCTTTTTTTTTTTTTTTTGGTAAGTAATTTTCTTTTTCGCCACATTTCCGTCGTAGGATACACGCGACACGCTGTCGCTTGGTTTGACGACGTAAGTCGCCGTTTTCTTCGCTATCATAATTTACCTTGACTTTCAGTTAGCCTGATGAATATTTATGAGCGTCTTTATATTTTAAAATGTTGAAACACTAATATTTTCACCTTTGTTTTTATTTGTTGCGTAATAAGATTCGAGCGTTCGCCTTCAAAAGTCCATCAGAAGACAAGTTTTCCTTTTGTCTTTATTCATCAGTATAATAAATGCCACTTTCAATGTGTCAATGTGTCACACTTTTTCAGTTAAAGGGACGCAATTCTCAATAGCTCATCTCCTTCTTCTATATAATAAATGCCAATGACAGTGTGTCACTGTGTCACATTTTTTTCAACTTTACTCCCCAAATTCTACTATTTTGCTCCTAAATTCTCCTCAAATTCTACTCTTGACTTACCTGGAGTATCTTTGCCTGACTTTCACTTAGAATTGAATCTATTGAGTGATATACATCTAACTGCGTCCATAGTTTCTGCTATCATGGATACCCACAAAGCATGAAGACTTGATAGTATCCTTATGAAATGTGCTCCTGAATTGTCTCCTGTTCGCTCAAAGCTCTACAAAGAATATCTTGCTGCTTCTTGCTTTCTTGCTTTCCTGCTTGCTGGAAATCCTCTACTGTAACTCCAGTTTTTAAGTACTCAGGGGAATCGACTGACCCTTGCAACTATCGGCCTATTAGCCTTCTACTTGATTTTGGCAATGTACTAGAGGCTCTAATTAACTCGGAATTAGCTAAGCGTCGTATCTCGAAGACTCTTCTTTCAGATAAGCAATATCGCTTTTGCTTCTCTAGGTCAAGTGCTGATGTATTAACGATTATTGCTGAAAGATTTTATCAAGCATTAGATAAGAATAGCAAAGCTCGGATTGTTGTTTTGGACACATCTCGAAGGCATTTGACAGGGTTTGGCATACTGGTCTTCTTCACAAGTTGAAAGGTTATGTTATTTCTGGACGAATTTTTTAATTGATTCAGTCTTTGTTATAACATAACGAAATGAATGTTATCTTGAATGGCCACTCTTCTAGATCCTTTTGCATTAATATAGGTGTTCCCTAGGGGTCTATGCTTCGACCTATATTATTCCTAATTTTCATCAAGGATCTTTCTGATGTCATAAATTCTCAATTCGGTATCTGTGCTGATGATACAACTATTTACTGTTAATAGTAAGTCTGAACTGTTCGATAAAGTCAAATTCGTAGCTGATCTCAAAAATGACCTACAATCTGTTGTTAAATGGGGCAAGGAGTGGCTTGTTAATTTTAACGACCCCCAAAATTAAACTTCTCTCTTTTAATCGTCTGAGAGAACCCTTTTTACCTTCCATTAGTATGGCTGATGCTAACCTCCAGAAAAATGACTCTTTGCTTCTTCTCGGACTAACGTTTTCCTCTGACATAAAATGGAATTATATTGCGTCAGCTTCTAAGTCTACAACTAGGAACATTGGTTCATTATGTCATGCTAGATATAGAATCTATCTTACATATTTATAAGTCTATCTCTCTTTGAATATGCTTGCCTTATCTGGTTTGGTGCGCTTTCTTTAACGATTATTGATGAAAGTATATATCAAGCTTTAGATAAGAATGTTGAAGCTCAGACTGTTGCTTTGCATATCTCAAAGGCAATTGACAAGGTTTAGCATGCTGGTTTTCATCACAAGTTGAAAGTTTATGGTATATGTAGTCGAATTTTTAAAATGATGCAATCTTTCTTATCAAATCGCGAAATGAAAATCATCTAGAACGGCCAATCTTCTAGATCTTTTTGCATTAATGAAAGTGTCCCCTGAGATCTATCCTTGGACTGACGTTGTTCCTAATTTTCATCAAGGACCTTTTCTGATGTCATCAAGACAGTATTCATGCTGATGGCAGATTTATTAACTCCTTTCTTAATAGTAAGTCTGGCCGATTAGATAACATCAAATTGGAAGCTGATTTAAAAAATGACCTACAATCTGTTGTTAACTGGGACAAAGAATGGTTTGCTAATTTTGACGCCTCCAAAACGAAACTGCTGTCACATCTGGTCTAGTGCTTCTGCTATGAAGTTAAAGATTCTTGATAAAATCTAAAGAAGAATCTGCAATGCTATTGGTCATGACCTAGCATCTCGGTTTCCCATCGCTATAACGTTGCTTCCCTGTGCCTTTTCTATAAATAAACAAAACTTTCAAGGCAATTGTTCTGATGAACTTTTCTCTAGGTGTCATCAGTTTACAGTTGAAATAGTTAGATGTAACCGTAAGTTCTATGCTAACAGTTTCTTCATTTGCACTTCTAGCTTGTGGAACTCTCTTCCGGCTGCTTGTTTTCCAGTCCAGTTGGATCTTTTAAATTTTTAAATGCAATGTCAATCGTTATTTTGTGTCTTCCTGTGCTTTTATTATTTTATCACCTGGATAATATGCTTTCTTTTTTCTCTTATTCTTCCACACTCAGTGATTAATTGCGTCTTAGTGACATTATTGCCTTGTTTGGGGTGAAATGATTCTAAAAAGATAAATAACACGTATGTTATTGAAAACATCTATTACATTCCGATAAATATAAAATATTCATAATTCTCTACGTATGCATAAAAGTATATATATATATATATATATATATATATATATATATATATATATATGCATCGAGCTTATCATCACATCACAGTTTATTTGCTTATTGTATACACACGCGCGCTCTCACACACACACACACACACACATATATATATATATATATATATATATATATATATATACATATATATATATATATATATATATATATATATATATATATATATATATATATATATATATATATATATGTACGCGTGTATGTATATATATGCCCATCAGGAGAGGGAATACGTTCAAGATTTGCTTTCGATTTATGCCATATATTTTATCTTTTAATAATTATCTTTGGAAAAATAGACAAACAAATAAAACAAGTTTAATATTAATCACAGGATAAACTGCTAATGTCGTGTATATTTAAAATTTTAATGAATTTTGCTGCAAAAATGTCATCGAGGCTAACATGTTTCCCTATAAATTGTCTTGTTAAGAAGACGATGCTAAGACAAAGAGGTACTCAACTTTTCAAAGAGCATATGCTTGAACTACTGAGCGTTTACGCCCCCGTCATATTATTGTACCACGAGGGCAGGTGATTTTTGAATTTTTTTTTTTTTTTTTTTTTGTGAAAAATCAGCATTGCACTTGGTGTGAGAGATGGGATTTGATTTGATAAATATTAACACTAAAGATTAGATTCGCAGCTTTTACCAATTTTTGGATATTTAGTTTTAAATATCGTCTGAAATACGGATGGAGATACCTAATATCTGCAGGTTTTTTGCTTACGAACTGACTTCAAAATTTTTCTATTAAAAGAATGTCAATCGTTATCTTGTCGCTTCCTATTCTTTTATTATACTATCACCTGGATAATATGTTTTCTTTCTCTTTTTTTTTCTTCTCCTATTCTTCCACACTCAGTAATTCATTGCGTCTTAGTGACGTTATTGCCTTGCTTGGTGGGAAATGATTAGAAAAAGATAAATAACACGTATGTTATTGAAAACATCTATTATATTCCGATAAATATAAAATATTCATAATCTTCTACGTATGCATAAAAGCATATATATATCCTACCCACAAATAGATTTTCTTTCTCCTGATGATGGCCATACTCGCTGAAACTAGTCTGGGAACCTAATTAAAATAATGAAACAAAAAATATGAATATATAACCCCCTGTGTCTGAAAATTTTATTTTTTTTAATATTTTTCTTTGTTCGATATATATATATATATATATATATATATATATATATATATATGCATCGATGCAAATAAAGTTGACTTCTTTTGTATTAGATAAATTGAATGGAAAATATATTCAAACTAGAATTCTAATTATGAATCACTACAAGCAAAATATGAATTTTTATTGTATTCAATAAATAAAATCTATGTAAAAAAATTGTAGCAGATTACAGAAAAGTCTACTCTATGAACGAGATTGTTAGATTATTTGTTAGATCTTAAAAGCAAAGAATAGATAAAGGTGTATATAACATCTGCCTATATTTCTGAGATGACGTATTATGTACATTATTTACATTATTAGGACTATTGTCCTCATCTTTGTCGCCATATTTATTACAACGTTTCGGTCTTTCAGTATCTGTCTATATTTCTGAGATGAGGTATTATGTACACTATTTACATTATTCGGACTATTGTCCTCATCTTTGTCGCCATATTTATTACAACGTTTCGGCCGTTGTACGCCCCGGCCTTCTTTAGGTGGTTGGAATCTCGAACTGAACCCTTCATTTCGCTCACTGCAGTAGACTGTTCTATTTCCACGCGCCATGTGTAATGGATGTCAGTTATAAGTTATCTTCTGTTAATTTCTCTCTGAAAGTTCTCCACTGCCTTAGGGAAATTAACAGGAGATAACTGATAACTGACATCCATTACACATGGTACGTGGAAATAGAACAGTCTACTGCAGTGAGCAAAATAAAGGGTTCAGTTCGGCATTCCTACCGCCTGAAGAAGGCCGGAGCGTACAACGGCCGAAACGTTGTAATAAATATGGCGACAAAGATGAGGACAATAATCCGAATAGTGTGTATGACACCATAAAACTGCTGGGCACACATTATGAGACAAAGTGTTTTAAATTTGCATTGTTTATTGAAAATCAGACCAAAACAACTAAATTTTTTCAGTATAATTTCGGTTTGAAACAAATGAATGTCTTATTTGATGACACAATTTTTTAATAATAATGTGCTTGTGCCATGCATCTTGTCCAGATACAATTTGTAAAGCTTCAGTAAATTATAAATTTTGTAAGGCTGTGCTGTAAGGCTTTAAGTGATTCTCAGAATGAAATTGCAACGCTACAATTTTGAACCTAAAATTAATAGTTAAACTGATTGCCCCAAAAAGTGATAACAATTTTGAAAAAAAAATATTTTATTCTATTTCTTATGATGTCAATCCCCAACTTTCAAATTGAGTGCAATGCCATAATTCCAAAACTGACATGCTCTACTGCCTATGTGTATGGCTTCTCGTCCTAAATTGGATTACATTTGAAAGCCCGAAACAATTAACTTTTGTGCTTTCTTCTTGTAGTCCAAGTTGGTCCAGATCAATTTTGAAATTAGCCCAAGTTGTCCAGAACAATTTTAAAATTAGTAATAATGCGCTTTTGCTATACATCTTGTTCAAAAATTGGTAATGATTTGGAAAAAATATTTTGTGTCGTTATTTATAATGTCAAATCCCAACTTTCAAATTGAGTGCAAAGCACGATTCTAAAATCGACCTGCCCTATTACACCACCCCTAACGACAAAATAGATTTACTTTCCACTGTATTTATAGGTGCATTGAACGTCTAGAAACGATTGTTTTTAATCGACACAAGTTTGTTTTTGTTTTTTTTCAATTCAATACAAATTCATCAACGAGATATAAATTATAAATTATTAAACATGAAATAAATACATGGAGCTTAGATGCCAACAATTTCTTCGATTACACATAAACAATTCTAACCAATCAAATCAGTTCTGCAATCAATCAATTCGACTTTATTTTTCAACGAATCAAATATTTTCCAATCAATCAGCCCTTTATTTTTTTCTGAAAAACACCAAAGTTAGGCATCGTCAAACCTAGTCAGTACGCAGATGGGTTACCGCTTGGAAATAACATGTCCTGTAAGTTTGGACATTCTGGTTAGTGAAATTGATAACGGTAGGAATCGAAAATTCCAATTCTCGTTGGGTTCGTTATATACACCTGCGCGACAATACGCCTGGGAAATGTATAAATCCACCTCTTTCCCCCAGCTATGGATTAATTAGTAGGACTTGTATCAATAAAATCCTCATCTCCACCAAAACATTCTAAAATCTAAAAATATTTTCTGGCTGCAAAAAGTTGATAAGCCGTAAAAAAACATGAAAAATTTTAATTGAAAGTAATCTATTTTGTTGTTTTTTGTTGTTTTTTTTTTTTTTTTTTTTTTTTTTTTCGTAAGTTTAAACAAAAAACGGCGGCCTCTTTTTTTTTTTAAGCAATTCACCCCAAGCAAAGCAGGAGTGCCACTTGCACGGAAGGGGTTACAGAGGATTGAGAACAAGAGTAAAGAGGCGTGTTTGAGGAAAGGATTCAAAGAAGGACGGGGAACAAGCTTAGGGTGTCAGATGTCGATTGACATTATACTTGAATATTTGAAGATTATAGTCATCGGGGAAGTAAGGGGAAAAAAAGTTGTACATGTAGAAAGTGCGAGAGAAGAAGCTGTTTGAGAAAAAGAGACGGTTACATTTAACCATTTCAACAGTGAAAGGGTGGGACCGAGATGCCAGCTTGGTAGCTCGCTTAAATTCATGCAGTCTGGGAACCAGCGAAAGTAACTCGTGCAAACAGTTGCCGAGAAAATACGTGTAGAAGAGACAGAGGGAAACCATGGCACGTCTGTGGGATAGTGATTGTAGACTATTAAATGCAGTTTTTTAGATGACAAAAATATTCAATTAAAAACAGTGAAATTCATCAATGCATTGGATATTGTAATGGCTGGGACAATGCGAGTATTTAGACGGGGTTTAATGGTTAAATTAGCTTCGATCGCCAATGGGTGTCCCATATGTTCGGCCTTGTGCCATACCTAAGCCAAGCTTAGAAATTTGGGCATTTCGATGCGGTGTAATGTTTGGCAAGCTTGATTCGCTAGATCAATTATGACTGAATATTCACTTGGATACTGATCACCTGCGCAACATTTTCGTCCTTGTCCCACATCTAAGCTAAGCTTAGGAAATCATTTCGGGATTTCGATGCGGTGTAATGGTTAGCAGGCTTGTCTCGCTAGATCAATTACGACTGAATATTCACTTGGATCCTCATCGGCTGCTCAATATTTTCGGCCTTGTGCCACAACTAAACTATGCTTAGAAAATCGTTTGGGCACTTCCATGTGGTGTAATTGTTAGCAAGCTTGTCTCCCTACGTCAATTATGACTGAATATAGTGTTGGATACTTAACGGCTGCTCAATATTTTCGGCCTTGTGCCACATAAAAGCTAAGCTTAGAAAAACATTTGGTCACTACGACGCGATGTAATAGTTAGCCAGTTTGTCTCGCGAGATAAATTATGACTGAATATTCATTTGGATACTTATCGGCGGCTCAATGTTTGCGGCCTTGTGCCACATCTAAGCTAAGCTTAGAAAATCACTATGTACACTACGACGCGAAATAAGAGTTAGCCAGCTTGTCTCGCGAGATAAATAACGGCTGAATATTCACTTGGATCCTCATCAGTTCCTCAATATTTTCGGCCTTGTGTCACATCAAAGCTAAACTTAGAAAATTATTTCGGCACTTCGATACAGGGAAATGGTTAGCCAGCTTGTCTCCCTAGATGAATTATGACTGAATATTCACTTGGATGCTCATCGGTTGCTCAAAGTTCCCGGCCTTGTGCCACATCAAATCTAAGCTTAGAAAATCATTTGGACACTTCGATGCGGTGTAATGGATAGCAAGCTTAATGCGCTAGATCAACTACGACTGAATATTGATATGGAACTTCATCGGCTGCACAGTATTTTCAGCCTTGTGCCACATATAACCTACGCTTAGAAAATCATTTGGGCACTTCGATGTGTTGTAATGGATTGCAACTTTGATGCACTAGATCAACTACGACTGAATATTCATATGGATCTTCATCGGCTGCTCAGTATTTTCAGCCTTGTGCCACATATAAGCTAAGCTTAGAAAATCATTTGGGCACTTCGATGCGGTGTAATGGTTACCAATCTTTTCTCGCTAAATCAATTATGTTTGAATATTCACTTGGATCCTCTTCGCCTGCTCAATATTCGCCTATTCATTGCATATTTCTGCTACATCTTATCCGCTGCAATATTATTGTCCCTAACCTGTCATCTCGGTTTCAGTCTCTTTCCCACCCCTATAACCTAACTTCCTCTGCCTTCTCTATAAATATTTTCATGGTAATTGTTTTGACGAACTTTCTTCTTTGGTACCTAGAATTTATGAATGTCATCGAAATATTAGATTGGCTACAAAATGTTCTCATTTTACAGTTGAAATTTTCACTGTAACTTCTATATTAACAGTTTCTCTCTCTCTCTCTCTTCTTACTTGTAGAACTTAGTTGCTGTTTATTGCTTTCCAGTACACTTTTATCTTCAAATATGTAAATTTAATGTCAATCATTATACAATGTGCGATTGTTAAATTGTCGCCAGTTTTTTTGTTTTTGTTTGTTTTTTTTTAATTTCGCGCTTGCGTATTGTTTACTATTTACGTTTTGGCCTTTCAGTACATGTCTATATTTCTAAGATGAGGTATTATGTACACTATTTACATTGTTCGGACTATTGTCGTCATCTTTGTCGCCATATTTATCACAACGTTTCGGCCGTAACATTGTGAAAAATATTGCAACAAAAATGAGAACGATATTCCGAACAATGTAAATAGTATGCATAATACCTCATCTCAGAAATATAGACAGCGTATTTTTGTTTTAGATTTTTTTGACTGCCGAGTATATTAGGGTCAGTTTGGCACCACCTGTAAGAAAAAGAGCACCATGACGCAATTTATTCTGCAAGAAATTTGGGAACGGTATACTGTACTGCTTGGCATTCGCGCCGGAAGCTCAAATGCGAATATTTCAGAGTGTTTGGGTGTCAATCTGTGGACAATGCGGGATGTTTTTGGAAACAGTTGGATGTGTCAAATGGTGATTGCAAAGGTGTTTGGAGAGATCACTAATGATGGCGAAGTTATGCACACAGCGTCTAAGACTCAACAGGGAGCCCTACACTGCTGCCCTGGGTCAAGAGGGTGACTGCTGGAAGATCCTATGTCTGGCAACAGGACTCTACCCTCTGCCATACAAGCAGGAGAACAGGGGCATGAGACGATATCTGCGAACACATGACCCCTTAAGTTATCCACTTACCTTCCCAGGCTGCAAGCCCTTGATTATTATGCGCTGAACACACGTTGAGTGACTGACAAATCTCCTTTAACATCAATGAGGAATTGAAGGCAAGGATTATGACAGCACTTGACAACTTAAACAAGGATACCGTACAGGAGTTGCAGGAGATTCACAAATCCTTAGGGGTCGTGGTTGAAACCAATGCCGATTTTATTGAATAAATTTGGTCTTTAGTATTTCAAGATGTTTTCGTGAAATTTTGGTTAGTATATCTGTTAAAATGAAATATCAGTGTCATTTTGATTTTTGCGTAATTAAGACGGTGATTTAACCATCGCACTATATATATATATATATATTAGGTTGTTGCAAAAATAATGACGGTTTGCGCCGTATTTTTTTACGTCAAAAACCGTCATTATTTTTGCAACAACCTAATATATATATATATATATATATATATATATATATATATATATATATATATTGTCATCCACACAGGGATGAAGGTGAATTCAAGCGTATTTATTTTTAGATAAACACACAGTGACTGAGAGAAGTCGATTCTATTTAACGAAGAGTCTTGCATTATTAACCAATATCTAGACAAAATAAAAAAAAGACACCGACAGAGTAACTTAAGTTAAAACGTAAGAGTGATCAATACACTAAGTAGGGCTAAGACTAAAAAGATTCGGTCACTAGGTCTATTAGTATATATATATATATATATATATATATATATATATAATTAGATATAAGCATAAGAAGCACCCATAAGGGTCTGCCTAAGTTTGCACACTGGAAAAAAAGAGTGCCCAGTGCCATAAAACATATATATAGCATACTTTTGCATGAATACATATCTATGTTCTGTGCAGTAAGATGGAATAGAGAAAGTTGTTTTCATATATACAAAATCTAAATAGGCCGCAATTTTAAGTGTTACGAGCAACACCATATATATAGATGGGGCGGCGAAGAGAGATAGAGTATTTCTATATAAGCATATGTATAAATCTATTCTAATCCAGCTTTTATATATATATATATATATATATATATATATATATATATATATATATATATATATATATATGATATTTGGCATTACTTTTTTGTAGGAATTCGAAAGGTTGGATTAGAATTTAAAGCGCTAATCTATGTGGCAGAAATCATTATGAGTTTCAACGGCTATAAATATTGGATTATCTCTCCAAATTTAATCTTCGTCACATGTGTTTTTCTTAACATTAATCAGTTTGTAAATATGCATTGCACAACTTAATTTATTGCTCATGGACAGAGTGAATTCTCTCAATAAGCACATTCATATCCGTGCTTATCTATCTATCTATTTATATATCTATATATCTATCTCAGTCTATATTCATTTAATCAATACAAGTTCAAGTGATTTATCTGGTTTGCCAACTCATGAATTTCGCGTCGACAATGATCATCAGATGTTTGATAAATCTCCACCTTTGTGCAAATTAATTGAAACAAAACTAAACACACACAACACATATATATATATATATATATATATATATATATATATATATGAAGAAATATAGTCTTAAGGTGTGCTATATTTATGGGATAAAGTGCTCAATATCAGAGCTAGAGCGTGTGTAAATATAACCTGGGAACAACTGCAATTAAGAGGTGGTTCCTCAAAACCTCCTGATCAGAGGCCTTGCTGTTGGACGGCCAATTTTTTATACTATGACCCATTGTTTTATCTTCATTAGGAAGGGGCGGGCCTGCTATGAATCTAATGAAGGTTAATCCTCAGGGGCCTTAACCCAAGAGGGAGCTCTGACGCAACTTTTTTTTAATAAGTCTTGATGTGCGTTTCCGATACGAAACACAAGCATCGAGAAAATAGATAAGTCTCTTAATCTTTTCTTGATTAAATGAATCCCTCTAGTTATTTATTGAGCGATTTTGGGCCGAAAATCTGCTGGCAAAATAAAGAAATCCTTATACTCTCGTCATTTTCCCATATTTTCTCGGTTGTCATTTCATTATTGTTATCAATTATTTATATCTCAATGTATATACATACATATATATTAACATAATTATAAATGCTTATAAATATATATGTGTGTGTGTGTGTGCGTGTATGTATATTTAGGCAGCATATTTTTATTTAAACATGTTTTGCTCAATAATATAGTCATATTGTGACTGCTTATTTTATATTGATTATTTCTTGATATTGAAATGATATATATATATATATATATATATATATATATATATATATATATATATATATAATGGACTCTCCCGTCGGTTTCGACGAATGAGGATCTGCCAGCTTGTTGATTCAGTTATGAAAGTTTATGTGACGTGGCATTTAAGACTCGCTAGTGATTTACAAAGGAGGCCACACATGGAGCAGGTGTGAGGATTGTGAGATGAGATCACTGTTAGATTGTCTGACCTTTTAGATCTTGCTCTGGCTTCTTGAAGATGATAAAGACAAGCAGATTGAATATATATATATATATATATATATATATATATATATATATATATATATATATATATATATATATCATTATTTATTTAAAAATATGATTCCTCCGCTACATAACAGTTCTCGTGTTTCAAAGACAAAAGCTGAAAACTTCAATATAATTATTAGTATTAAATTGAATTAAAATATCAAGCTCTATTTCATCTTCAAGCGAAATTTTAGGAATAGACTAATCTTGAAATTTACGCGTCTTTATAAGAATATTCATTATTAAAATTAAATTACCATGGAAACGGCTAGAGCAATTGTTTAAGCGGCGTAAGGGTTAATTATTTGTATCAATATCTATTGTGAGACCGGAAACTACCTACACAATAGACTCTTCCAGGCCTATATTAAGTTGGCGACATAGCACTCTACAGGAGAGTGATAAAAGAGTGATAGAGACTGACAGAGAGTGACAGTGAGAGTCTAGTACGACTACCAGTGTTGGACACTAACTTACAGTAAGCTCTGCTTACACTATCTCTGTAACCTGTTGTCAATATATCTTTCTTACATCTAATCCGTGTTCCGTGTTTTAATTCTGTGGGCCCAACTTTGGCACCCACATCAGTGGCGACGAGGATTCTAGAAACGCACTCACAGCGAAACCTAAATACCTTACCAATCCCACATCTGGGTCGACGAAGAATTCTAGAAACGCATTCACGTCGGAAAACCGCAATACCTTGCCAGTCCTACAACAGTGGCGACAGAAAAGATTCGAGAATTTCGTTCGCACCGTATCAATAGCGACAGTACTCGAAAAATATACAAACTCTACGCGTTTCCACAGCAGTGTTGAACGTGAAATTAAGCTGGTATTAATACATTAGCGATTTAAAAGCTAAACACCCAGCGTCTACATATATTCCAATACCAAACGCCATTGACAAACTAGCGATTCGACATCTACGGAATATTAAAGTCTGTCCAATACGAGAACGATTTCTACACACCCACACACACAGAAAAAAACAGTTGTTCGTAAAAAAACTGACAACACAAGATCAAGGACTACCATTGGACTCAAGTTTCGGAAAAAAATATCGAAAAATTATTTATGTAACTGAGTTGAACTCGGGCATAAAATTATTCTCCCCTCAAATTCACTGAGGTGAGTTTTCTTCTTTTTGTACCTTTCTAAAAGAAAATAAAATAAAAAAATACATAAGTGTGGTGAAAAATTATTCAATTACGTTAAAATTAACGGAACCACGGAAAAAAAAGCTAAACACACATAATTAGTTTAGTTTAACTATTGTCTGTCCATATTTTTTTTTCTGTAAAAGAAAAAAAAAGGAACAAAAATCTATCAAGATTTTTTTTGTGGACCTCCTCTTAGTACACGTGTTTCAAAGCAACAAAAAAGCGCTGTCATTTTTAAATATGGAAGATTTGCAAAAAGTAGTTGCCCAAATGTTAAAACTAAATTTGGACCAGCAACAAAAATCAGAAGAAAGACAACAACAACTATTTTTGAAATTACATAAACAACAAAGGGAATTCTAAAAAATTACGCTTCAGAATGCTGAACTACAACAGAAACAACTTAAAGAATTACTCGTAAATGCATTAAAAGGCTCAAACTCTGAAAAAGATCCAATATTCTCCCAGAGTACAATCTAAAATTCAATGGAAACCTTTGAATACGTACCAGAGGAAGACAAAATGTTCCAGGTTTTTTACAGGCGCTACGAAGATATTTTCAACGTAGACTGTGAACAATGGCCCAGTAAAAAAAAAAGGTACGTCTACTATTGAGAAAACTGAGAACTACAGAACATAGTAGGTTCGTAGACTTCATACTACCCAAGAAAACGACTGACTTGGATTTTTCAGAGATGATTAAGCTCCTATCGGAATTATTCGGGCCTAACACAACCTTGTTCCACAAACGTTGGAAATGCCTGAACACAGTCAATGACAACCAGCAAGATTTTCTAACGTTTGCAGCATCGGTGAACAAGCTATGTAATGATTTTAAACTAGCCGAACTGACTGCCGATAATTTTAAGTGCTTAATTTTCGCACAAGGTCTAGTATCAGCAGAAGACGCCGAAATCAGACGACAGGTACTGACTAAGCTTGAGAACGAACAAGGATTGACTCTCCAAAAACTGGCAGAGGACTGTCAAAGAGTAATATCTGTAAAGCGTGACTCAAACATTATCGAGGAATCAGCTGTGACTCAGATTAATAAAATCAGAAGCAAGTCTACCTCCTATTCCCCTCAAAAAGACAAAAGGCAAATCTCATGTCCTAAATTCCGCAGTAACCAAAACTCAAATAGGTTAAAGAAACCGCGCGGACCATGTTACCATTGTGGTAAATGGCATTGGATGAAATTCTGTCCAGTTAAAACAAAAAAAATTGCAAAAATTGCGATAAAAGTGGGCATACTTTAACTTCGTGCTGGTACGCCAACAGAACAAAAAATAAAATTAGGCAAGCTCAATCTGACAATATTGTTGATAGGAATTTAAGAAAATATGTAACAGTGGATATTTTCAATAGTTCCATTAAATTCCAGCTTGACTCGGGTTCCGATCTTTCAACCATTAACTGGCGTACTTGGCGAAAATTAAACAAGCCGACCTTATTAAAAACGGATAAAACAGCCAAATCCGTAACTGGCGAAAATATTAACATTTTAGGCGAGGTAATACTTACAGTAACACTAAATGGAGTTACCAAAAAGCTCAAAGCCTACGTATTAAAAACTTCAGACAACTTATTTGGAACTGATTGGATAGAAAACTTCAATCTTTGGGATTGCCCAATGAGTACATTTTGTCGCAAGATACAAAGTACAACGTCCAATTTGGTAAATCTAAAAAAGGAACTCAAACAACAATTTCCCCAGGTTTTTTCTGGCGGCCTTGGGAAATGTACTAAAATAAAAGCTAAGTTCAAGGTGAAGGACGGTGCACAACCGGTATTCAAAAAGAAACGGAATGTTCTTTTCGCTGCTCTAGAGCAAATCAATAAAGAGTTAGATAGACTCGAACAAGCAGGTATTCTGTAAAAAACAGACTTCAGCGAGTGGGCAGCACCTACGGTCTACGTAAAAAAGAAGTCCAATCAAATACGAGTAGGCGCAGATTTTTCCACAGGGTTAAACGATGCCTTGCAAGATCACCACTATCCTCTCCCAAGCCTTGAAGGAATTTTCAATAAACTCAATGGCGGAAAATTTTTTTCTAAAATCAACCTCTCGGACGCATACCTTCAGATAGAGGTGGAAGAACAAAGTTCCAAATTGCTCTGCATAAACGCCCATAGAGGGTTGTACAAATACAACAGGCTGGCTTTTGGAGTAAAGGTTGCGCCTGCAATTTTCCAGCAGATCATGGACGCCATGCTGGGCGATCTTGACTACACAACAGCCTATTTGGATGATATACTACTTACTAGTAAAACTACTACAGAGCACCGGGACCATATAATAAACGTATTCGAAAAGATACAAGAATACGGATTTAAGGTTAAGGAGGAAAAGTGTGACTTTTTCTTACCAGAGATTAAATACTTAGGTCACATTATAAATAAAGATGGTCGTAGGCCGATTCCAGAAAGAGCCAACGCGATCAGAAACATGCCGGCCCCAGATAACGTTCAAGCGTTACAAAGCTTCCTCTGCCTAGCTACCTTTTACCAAGGGTTCATTAAGAACATGCAAAATTTGAGAGGGCCTCTAAACCAACTTTTAAAAAAGGAGAAACCATGGTCATCGACCCTGGAATGCCAAGACGCATTCGAGAAGATCAAGAAAACTCTTACTTCAGACCTCTCCCTCACACATTTCGACCCTAGTCTCGACATCATAGTCGCAAGTGATGCAAGCTCGTAAGGCATAGGCGCTTGCATATTACATAAACTGCCAGACGGTTCGCGAAAAGCTGTGGCTCACGCATCAATATCTTTACTTCCAGCTGAGAAACAATAAATCCCAAGAGGAAAAAGTATTAACAGTTTTATTTTTTTCTCTCCTTTTCAAAAAAGAAAACTCTTTGGAAGTGGGGTATTGTGAGACCGGAAACTACCTACACAATAGACTCTTCCAGGCCTATATTAAGTAGGCGACATAGCACTCTACAGGAGAGTGATAAGAGAATGATAGAGACTGACAGAGAGTGACAGTGAGAGTCGCGTACGACTACCAGTGTTGGACACTAACTTATAGTAAGCTCTGCTTACACTATGTCTGTAACCTGTTGTTAATATATCTTTCTTACATCTAATCCGTGTTCCGCGTTTTAATTCTGTGGGCCCAACTTTGGCACCCACATCTGATATCTCAATTACTTTCGGAAAGTGGTGAAGTCAAGGTAGGGTTGGGATGCCTAAATTAAAGCGGAAGATGGCATTTAAACTGATACCGTTTAATCTGGTTCATCGTTAAGTGTATATGGAGATTTATTTATATTTTTATTTTATTTTTTCTAAAAGGGTTGAGTGTATACAAAAGTGTAATATTGAGCTACAATTTTGTTTTTTGTTTTTTGTTTTTTTTTTTTGCATTGAGCACTGCTTTTTAAAACCAAAATACCAAAAATTCAGTCAGGTTTCGATCCTAGCTAGAGGCAACCGGACAATACAGCGAAACGTTCTGTCTGTTGGATGACAATATATAGGCTCCTGAAAAATTTATTTTCGGTTAAAAATCAGATTTAGGTTCCTAAATTTTCGCTTGAGGATGAAACAAGGCTTGTTACTTTAATTCAATTTAATTTTAATAATTATATTGAGGTTTTTGGCTCTTGTTTTTGAAACAAGAGAACTCTTATGTAGCAAAGCAATCATATTTTTTAAATAATTATAATATACATATATATATATATATATATATATATATATATATATATATATATATGTTTAACGTTAATTTCTTATGAAAAGATGGCCTTAGTCGTAACTCGACCTTCTCGCGCACGCAATCTTCAGACGACTTGAACGCTTAAGTTAAGCATTTAAGTTGTGTGAAGATCGCGTAAGCGTGAAACTCCGGTTACTACTTGGGCAATCCTTTCATAGGAATTAACGTTGTCAAGCGTTTTTTGCTTTGTCTAGAAGTAATCTAGACGTCGTTCACTTTACTGATTAGGTAGGTGTTTGCCTTTTGGTCTTTTAAGTTTTTTTCTTTTTCTTATTGATGTCCTTGTTCGATATTTTCTCTGTATTAAGGGTTTTAGGTCTTTTGGCAAGTTGTCCATTGTTACCCACTAACGGTTTTGGATTTCTTTAATATATATATATATATATATATATATATATATATATATATATATCTTTAACATATGTATGTATGTATGTATGTATGTATGTATGTATGTATGTATGTATGTAATTATGTATTATTGTTGCTTCATATAATTACCAACTCCATGTTTAATCGGGATGTAAAATAAATACTTAATGGAACGTAGATGTTTATTTGCTGAAAAATGTATAAAACTCTCTGCGCAGTTGAGATGAAACTTGGTCTGTTTCGACCAGGTGTAAACAAACAGAAGACATTTCTTGAAGCTTACATTTTACGGTTAATTAAAAGCTAAAGGATTTAAAATTTATTTCCAGTCAGTAAAATACTCTGTGGTGTATTTCAAACAGAAATTATATTGATCGTAATGGATTTTTTTTTTCAGTAAAATCAATAAAAAGACCATTTTTTACACATTTGTAAACAAAACTTAATTCTCGGTTTTAAAGATCTTGCAAAAATAAAATATATATTTCCGAATCGTTATTTAAAAAAATTAGCAAATTTAAAGGTAAATTAATCTGATTTGAAACAAATATTACTTACTTATAGCATAAAATGTTGTATACATACATTTCTTATCTATGTGTTCTTGTTTTTATGACGTGTTAGTCGATTTAGTGACAGTCGATTGACAGCTAAACCTGTTTATTGTTAAGTATGGTGGAGCAGACGATAAAGTTCATATGAAGGGATTTTTCCCGTAAGAGAGGACAACCCTTAAAACAAGTGACCTTTAATGATAATGTTATAGGCTTGATCATCCATACATTGAAATTCTGTACGTATGTCACATATACAAATCGAAATTCTTTTAGAAATATTCGAGGTCGTCAGATCGTAATAAGCTTTACAATATACGATTAGTAAATATAGTGTTAATTAATAACAATATTTTCTAAGAGTTATTTCATTGAAAATGAATTTTAAAAGCTTTAAATCTTTACAAATTATTCAATTTAAAATTGTAGAAAATGAAAACAAATCTTGTAAAACTTCATTTTTCATCATTTTTTTATCCTCAGATAATATTGTTTTAAATATTATTCATAAAAGCAATTAAAGGCTTCTCTAATTAAATAATGTTTTAGTCTTATTGCGTTTTTTATTTTTCGATTCAAAACAGATTTTCAGTAAGACGGGGTCCGATTTTGAAAAAAAATCAGTGATTTAAATTCTTCAAAGAATTCTGAGTTAACTAATATAGTCACTAAAAATTATCACGTTGAATTTCTCAAGGATTCATAAAATTAAGTAAGTGTGGTGGGGGGTACCAAGATTTTCTAAAAACAAAAATTTGAAAAATAATTTCATTTATTTCTAAATAAAACCAGAAAGTTTCATTAAAATCCGACGATTATTTGATTTTCGCAAGAATTTCCAAATTAATGTGTCTGTCACCGCAAAAAGAAGCTAAAATTTGCTATGGTAGAAGTTAGTAAAACCGCTGACGCAAGAAAAACTCGTTTTTACTCAAAATTTCGAATGTTCTAAAAAAAGGAGTATAAAATTTAATTACATATTAAAAAATACTCTGTTCATTCCTCTTAAAAATAACAAAGATTTCGACTATATTTTCATTACGTTTGTATCAAGTTTTCGTCACGGTATAAAGATTTTTTTTATCGTTTTCGTGAAGGTGCCTATAGATTTCTCCATTAGGTCACGTAAAAAAGCAGCATATCACGATTAAAAAAGGTTCATAAATCAACGAAAACAAAGTTTTGTCTCAATATGTTGTTATTAATTGAAAGCTAAAGCATTAATTTTATTACTTACAGTAACATATTTTGGTGTCTTTCAGATAGAAATTATATAGATTGGAATGTCAAATATATGCTCGATTTTTGTTTAATCTTCTTAAAAGCGGCCATTTTCTTAAATTTTAAGAAATTTGTAAACAAACAAAATTTTGATTTTAAACTTCATCCTAAAATAAATTTATATATTTTTGACCCGTTATTTGAGTAAAATTAAAAAATTTAAAGTTAAATTAATCTGATATGAAACAAACAGTACTTTCTTATAGCATAAAAATTTGTATCCAAACATTTCTTAACGATGTGTCTGAATTTATGAAAGAAATAGATTGCGACGAGGTGATGACAGATTACTATGGATGATCAAAATTGAAAATTTTGCAAAGTAAGTGAACACGGTTTTTCGTTTTTAACTAGTAATTTTAAATATTAACATTTTTATTCAGCAATTATGTAATATCTATTTTTTATTTCATACTTTCTTAATTAGATAATAGTTTAAAGTTTTTTTATATTAGATAATTGTTTAAAAAATTTTAAGGATTATGTCATGTATACATTTCCATAGGTAGAAATTATGAACGTTTTTTTCAATAAAGATTTTTTTTTAAATTATTTTTAAAATATTTTGGGTCAAACGACTGTTATGTGCTTTTCAAATTTCGATTCGTAAAGTTACTTTTTCATTAACGTTATCATTGCGTTACGTGCTTGAAAGCTATAAAGAATTTTAAAGGATTTTTGAAGTATTAAGAAGTTAATGAAAAAAATTTTAAAAATAGGAAAAAAAATTTGTAAAAAATACATTATTCATCGAAAAAATTTTACTTCTTCACAAAATAATGTCCTTAGTATAACGTATTTACAAAAACAGGTGAAAGCTTTTCTAATTAATTAATGTCATACATTTTTACATTTTTTTTTATAATTCAAAGCAGATTTTCTATGAAACTGGGTACTGTCTTACAAAAAAAAATGGTGATTTACTTTCTACAGAGTCCTGTTTATAACTAATAAAACAAATCCCGCGCGTGAAGATTTAATTTCTCGAAATTTCATGAAAATATGTAAGTGGGTGGAAACATGTTAAAAAAATCTCTTTTTCACAAGATTTTCTGAAAAAAAAATTTCAAAAATAATTTCCTTTGTTTGTGAATAAGTTCTGAAAGTTTCATTAAAATCCGACAATTATTTGATTTTTGCAAGAATTTTCTAATTAACGTGTGTTTTCCTCGGGAAAAGTGCAAAATAAAACAAACCTTTTTTTAGTCTTCTCGCACTGTCGTGATAAAAACAAAATTTTTAACCAAAATTTTCTACGTGCTAGAAAGGAGTAAAAATTTTAAAAAATAATCAAAAAATACTTTGGTCTTTTCTCTTCATAACAACATAAACAAATTGATACAAAACTTTGTTTTCCTTGATTTATGGATCTTTCTTCATCGTGATATGCTGCTTTTTTACGTGACCCAATGGAGGACCCTACTATTGTAATATATTTATGGTCTGCCTCGTATGGCATTGAGCCATCAGTTTATTTCAAATTTTTAGGCTTTTAACTTATTTTAAAACTTCAACTTATATATTACTATTTGTATGTTTCTATCTATATATGTATCTCTCTCTCTCTCTCTCTCTCTCTCTCTATATATATATATATATATATATATATATATATATATATATATATATATATATAATGTTTTCTTTCTCATTACATTTATATATATATATATATATATATATATATATATATATCTTACTTATTATAAAACGCAGATTGTGTGTGTGCGTGTGCATGTGTGTGTGTGTGTAACGTTTATATATTGAATCGGATTTCCTACATTTTTCAACCGATTTCAACAAAACTTCACAGGACTACGTAAAATTACCTTGCACTTTTTTTGGCTGGTAGTGTTTCTTATTGTCTTGCACACTTTTTTCTTTATTTTTACATTCAGAATGCTTTAAAAATTCCATTTACATGACAATTGTTTATAATAAAATTCTATACAATCGGTAGACTCATAACGATTGAAAACAATGTTTTTGTTTGATTTTGGGTTTGACCAATTCGTAAAAAAAACAAAAAAAAAACATTCTTTATCTTTAGGGAAAGATAATTCCACGTACTTTAGGGCCGTTTTTATAATTCCCTTTGAAATTTGTTACAAGGCATCTATAAGGAATTGGTTCTATTTGAAATTAATTCAATATTTAAAAGAAAGTATTAAGAAATAATTTAAAAATGCCGACGTAAGAAATCTGATAGACAAAAAAGAAAAATATTTCGAAGATGATAATTATTAAGGAAAGAACACAGTACTTACCTTGTACCCGACTTTTCTGCTTGATTCCTTTTTCTTTCTTTCTTTTTGTTCATGTAGGTGAATCTTTTACGAGGGGGGTCTGTGTGTCTTGCTTAGGGGTTTACGAGAATTTTCGTCGTTTCCTCAGCGGACCTCGACTCATAATTGAATTTTTAAACTTCAATAATTGTCCACACGTGGGTGCCTTTTCGGGCGCCAAGGTCATCCCCCTCCTCCCCTTACGGACGGCCTCCATTAACGCAACAGTATACGCAATATTCGCTAAGAGAGAGTGGGTATTGTCACTCTCTCTCCATTCACCTAAGGTTTGTGTTGAGAGGGCACGGTCACTGTTACCGATTCTTTCCCCTACTTTAATGACAGCGATATCTACCGTGATTTCCTCTTTCGCCGATTTGTTTAATAGA
Organism: Acanthosepion lycidas; assembly: GCA_963932145.1. Classification (NCBI taxonomy): domain Eukaryota; kingdom Metazoa; phylum Mollusca; class Cephalopoda; order Sepiida; family Sepiidae; genus Acanthosepion; species Acanthosepion lycidas. Next base: position 89,456,525 of record OZ010593.1, read on the forward strand.
GAGTGGAACGTCACTCAAGGTCAACCAACTCTACTGCGTGACTCGGGCGTGCTTTCACACTTTTGCGTTTATTGTTGCCCACGTGCACGTACTTGGCTTACTTTATTCGCCAACTTCGGACACCGCAAGTTGTTAATTACGTGTTCTAGCTGCTTTTTTTGTTTTATAGTTCCAACCCAACCCTACACACGTTAGCCAATTGTACTAAAATCCCATTTCCTTTTGGATTTACCCTTGTTTTACCCTTTTAAATTTCCACTTTTTTAGTTTCGAGTTCCCCTTTAGTAACATTTTACTTATTATAAAACGCAGATTGTGTGTGTCTGTACGTTTATATATTGGATCGGATTTCTTACATTTTTCAACCGATTTCAACAAAACTTCACAGGATTACGTTAAATTACCTTGCGGTGGTTCTAACACAATTGTTTTTGCACGAAATCAATTTGAAAGCACCGTTAAGTGTATCGCATCCGGCCAGAAGTTACTGATGATATTCAGTCACCCCACGAGGGCGACATGTGGCACAAGGCCTTTTTAACGTGGGCATTCCGAGCCCGTGGGCTCGGCCAAAAAATAGCCCATTGAACCCGCATAAACGGGTTCAGGGCCGGTCTACCTCCCCGAAGGAGAGTCCGCCCTTCGGCGTAGCCTCCTTCGGGTTCCTCCCGTCCGTAGGATGAGAGTATAACCGTGCAGTCGCTCAGAAAGTACTGAGTCGACTGACTCTTAAGAAGTTACTGACGGCTACTCAAACGTCCGAATGCCGTTAACTTCCGGTGACTCGGCGTTTATTTTCAGAGAACGATACACAAAAAGTAAACAAATGAAATCTAAACATACACACGTCCTCCTAACTAAAAAAAATAATAACCGGAAACTACTTTAAATGCACATGGTGTCCAAATTTTTTTACTGTATTCAATAAGTAAAAATCATAAATTGTAAAAGATTACAGAAAGGCTACTGAATGAATAAGATTATCTTACTTATTATAAAACGCAGATTGTGTGTGTGTATCTGTTACGCTTATATATTGGATCGGATTTCCTTCACTTTTCAACCAATTTCAACAAAACTTCACAGGACTACGTAAAATTGCCTTGCGGTGGTTCTAACAGCGCCAGAATTTGGAAAAATACAATTGTTTTTGCACAAAATCAATTTGAAAACACGATTAAGAGGCATTAATGAAAGGGGGACAACTCACTTCAAGTTATATTTATTATAAAACCCAGGTTGGTTGGTTGGTTGGTTGGTTGGTTGTGTTTGTGTGTGTGTTTGTGTTCGTTTATATATGGGATCGCATTTCCTACATTTCTCAGCCGATTTCAAGAAAACCTCACTTTTTTTTTGGCAGGTAGTGTTCCATGCTAAATACAATAGCCAGGTGAAATAACACACACATACACACACACACTTACATATATATATATAGGCTTTTGCAAATGAGCCACTAGTTTCGGTCTGTCGCCATAACATATCTTTATACAACTTTCCTTATATATATACTTATACATATATATATATAAGGAAAGGTCTATATATATATATATATATATATATATACTAACGTTTGTTTAAGAAGTCGAGTGCATTCGACTTGTTAAACAAACGTAAACATTTGTGGTATTTCGAATTCAAGGAGAGACGACACGTCCCTTCGAAGTTCCAAGAAATTAATTCCATGCCTAACTAAAAAAAAAAAAAACGAAAAAAAACGTAAATATTGCTTTATGTATGTAAGTGTATAATAATTATACTTTGTCGTTACGGTTTTTACATGATAATGTATATTCGTAAGTGTGTGTGCTGTGTGTGTGTGTGTGTGGTAGACATTATGTTTGGTGATTTTTCGTACGTTGGATTGGGAGCATTTTTACGTACACACCGTTATCTTATCATTCTGCCGTATTTCGATCCAAATTTGATCTGTATGTGATTCCAACTCATGTGTAAATAGATAGATAGATAGATAGATAGATAGATAGATAGATAGATAATGAGTAGAATAAGATAGAGAACTTGGAGAGGGGAATTAACAGCAGATAACTGATAACTGACATCCATTAAACATGGAACGTGGAACTAGTATAGTGGGTCAGCCAATTTGTATTGGTTATAAATAGAAATAAAAACTGACCCTCTACAATTTTTACAATATCAAATGTAACAAAGACAACAACAAGAGAAATAATCAAGTAGAAGAAATTATGAATTTGTTCAACAATAAATATTTTTTTATAAACACAGCAAATACATAATATATAGTGCAAAAGTTGATAAACACAATAGAGTTCTTTGGTGTGTGTTACTGAAAAAAATTGAGTTACTGTACTGTACGTGTGAAAATGAGAAGGTGTAGTTAGCTATATTTGTTTTTATAGGAAAATTAAACAGTTGTTTTTGTATTAAATAGAAAAAAGTATTGTTCTTGACTCACTGATTGTTATAGAGTTATCGTTCATTAACCAGAGATTCTTTTTGTGGAATAGAATATTTTGTGAGAGTGAGTGTTAAGCCTGGAAATGGTTGACAAGGTTTGTTGTTGTATTGAAGATAAAGTTTGGCTCCTTTGCTGTGTTGATTTCCCATGAAGTCAAGTGAATTGGTTCAATATTTTAAGTGCCCCCTGACCAAGTCGCGTCGAAGTTTCGTTTTTATTAGTTCTCTTGGTCACGTGGGGAGGCTCGTGAACATGTTTACATTTTATGGCGTCAACTAGAGGTCAAAATTTGGGTCGGTACCTTCGGACGTAGTTGACGACACCTAATTAATATTTTATAAGCAAGCAAAATACATCAGTTGTTATATTTGGTTGGGAGCCTCTATGTGTTTAACTTGCACAAAATTTAAGATTTAAAAAAATGTAGGAATCTGATTCTACACTAGAAGAGTCTACACCAGCGAGCGAAATAAAGAATTAAGTTCGACATTCAAGATTGCAGATCCTTCAGTATCTGTCTATATTTCTGAGATAAGGTATTATGTACACTATTTACATTATTTGTAAATATTGTCCTCATCTTTGTTGCCATATTTATTACAACGTTTCGGCCGCTGTACTATCCGGCCTTCTTCAGGTGGTTGGAATGTCGAACTATACCCTTAATTTCGCTTACTGGGGAAGACTGTTCTAGTTCCACGTGCCATGTTTAATAGATGTCAGTTATCAGTTAGCTCCTGTCGATTTCCCTCTCAAAGTTCTCCACTGCCTTGACCAGGTATTGAACTCACACTCTTTGGCTCCTGTCACTGGATCTAACCAACAGCTTTATACACTGTGCCATGTGTCCCCAAGTGTGTAAACAAAATCGTAGACAAAATTAGTTTCATTTTTTAGTCATCGTTTTATTCTTCCCGAAAAAAAGCAAAAATGGCCCGAACCACGATGAAATTAAATTAATCAAAGAAATTTTACTTACTTTTAAGCAAACCTTCTGAAATGAAAAATCACACATTTTATTCATTCGACAGATATTAGCAGAAAAATGACATAGATAGATAGATAGATAGATATGAACAGATAATAAATAGATAATGAGTAAAATGAGATATAGATAAATATGAACAGACATAGATAGATAGATAGATAGATAGATAGATAGATATTCTTTCAAACAAATAATTCAAATGAGCTATGATACTCTCTCTTAAGTAATAAAAATATATATTTAAAATTCGTATTCATTTATGCATTAATTTATACAGACTGCCTACCCATAATCCTTTCTAGGTAAAGGAGATGAATTTATATGATATATAAAATATCATAATATATTATTTATTATTCAATTACGCATCTTATATAATAATCATATATATGAAATGCGTATATGTAATTCGCGTTAACTCACTCAGGTGTATGTACGTATTTCTTCTTGTCTATATTACACATCTGCGCGTGCATACATGTGTGTTTGTGTTGACATGTTTGCAGATACTGTAGATATCAATCCAATTTGTTTCGGCTAAAAATGATAGGCACAAGAATACATATTCACGAATAAGAATTATAAAAAAAAAAAACAATTTCATATATTAATCTGCGTGCGTGCGTGCGTGGTTGTGTGGTCGCGTCACCGTGGCGCGAAGAACATTACATATATTCTGTTGATCGTTGCTGCTTTGTAGTGGGTTCGAGTTTAACAGAAGGAACTATAACAGTGTCCTCAGATCAAAAGCGAAAAAGTCATTGAAAATAATGCGGAGATGTACTTTATAGGTGGGATTATTTTTTATAATGAGAGAGAGAGAGAGAGGGGGGGAAGAGATAAATGGAGTGAATGAGAGGAAAATAAAATACGTGAGCAGACCCCCAACTGATCAAGATTTCGCGGCACAGGCAGCTATGTACTTGGCTGGATGTAACGATAGTTATATATTGACTGAAGCTTATGAGATAGATAGATAGATAGATAATGAGTAAGATAGATAGATAGATAGATAATGAGTAGAATAAGATAGATAGATAGATAATGATTAGAATAAGATAGATAGATAGATATTGAGTCGACTTAAATAGATAAAGAAATAGAAAGATAGATCTATATACTGATCCCACCAGAATTACTACATATTAACATAAATGGGAAAAAGAATATTTAAAACAAAAAACATGTAAAAACTAATAAGCATAGGGATAACATTAATATACTGTCATTTTTTTTTATCATGGCCTGATCAAACTTGTTTTATAATGTACGATTCAACTGTACACAAAGTGGGAGAACGTTTTTATATTATTATGAACTAATATACTGATTCCCCTTGGATTAGTAAATATTAATATTTTTAGGGAATAAAATATATTTAAAAACACACATGTGAAAACCGTATAATCGTAAGGCTGACAAAATACGTGTGCGTGTATAGTCCTTTCTTTAATGGCATCACAAAACTTGTTTTAATACGAGGCTGGGTAAAAAAAAAAGTAATACAGTTTGCTTTATTATATAAGAAATAAGGAACACAATCGTACATTTACATTAGTCGAACTTTTGTTCTCGCATTTGTTGTCATATTCATGATGTTTCGCGGCCGGTTCTCGTCCCTAACCCCAGCGAATACGGGGGGGGGGGGCTGACTGTTTATGAAAAACAATGTGTTTTAAGCAAAATATTCACAGGATATGGAAGAAAGTTTGAAATATCATACTGGACATCATAAGGGGGATCAGTATTTTATTCTTATTAAGTAATAAACTGATCCCCCTGAATCACTATATATTAATATAATAATGCGAAAACTATATTCAAAGACTTGTAGATGAAAATCAATGTTTTAAGTGAAAATAGTCAGAGGATATGGGAAACAGGTGTCAGAAAATTATACTGTACATAAAGTGGGTTCAGTATTTTAGTCTTATTAAGTAACAAAATGATCCCCCCACAGAATTAATATAAATTAATATAACTGGAAAAAAATGTGTATTAGGTTGGTGCAAAAATAATGACGTAATAATGTCGTTTTTTGACGTTAACGTCAAAAAACGACATTATTACGTCATTATTTTTGCACCAACCTAATATTTAAAAACTCGCATTTGAAAGCCTAATAATCCTAAGATTAACAAAATATATTGTAATTTCTTTCGTGACATGATGAAAACTTTTTAATATAAAATTCTACTGGACATAAAATGAAGGACTGATTTTCTATCATTATTAACTAATAAAGTGATACCCCTAGAATTACTACACGTTAATATACAGTGTAACCCGGATATGAGAGTTGTCGGGACCGGAGAAGAAGTCTCTTATATCCGGGTTACTCTTATATCCGGGTTTTGTCTATTTTGTTTACATTAACACAGGCTCTAATTTGGGACCAGAGAAAATCCCTCTTATATCCGGGTTTCTCTTATATCCGGGTCTCTTATATCCGGGTTACAACTGTAACTTGAAAACGTATTTAAAGACACGTTTGAAATATCCTAATTATCATAAGAACTTTAAAGAATATCAATTTATCTTAGTATAATTCATAAAATTGGCCTAGTTATTTTCCTTTGCTCTGTTGGTGCTACAGAGTCTTTTCTGTATTTAATTTTTTTTTCCACCACAAGGCTAGACACCAAGCAGGATTAAACACGAAACCCGTCAAAGAATGGGTGAGCCTTCTTGCACGGTTAATGGTCATCTAGCAGAATGGGACTAAACTGGACTCCATAGCTATGAAAGAAGACAGTGCGGTGAGGACTGAAGTTAACGGCCAGGTCAGAGGGTTCAAGCGATTGAATCAACGGTCACGTGTGCGTGCTCAAGACTAGCCTTCAAGTTGAAGGACATCGGCTGTGATTTGACCTGGAGAGGGATGGGCTCCGTCGGGTCTCCTTTCCCAAGTACACACTACAAATGAATGAATGCCTCTCCGGTTTTCAATCCAGATATATGAAGGAAATTGATCAGGTCCTCAGGTGCGCAGCAACCCTACGACCACACTTGATCACGGGACTGATGATTAGATAAATTGCTTATATATGACATGTCTTTATATTGTAATTAATCATTTTTGCCAGATTTTTCAGCATAAATTATTAAATAACTTACTTCCTTTTATTCTCGAGCTGTGATCTAATTGCTAAAGTGGTTGCCCCTTTCAAGGTGAAAAATGGCATTATTTTGAAAAACTAAGCAATTCAAAAATCGACTAACAATCATTTATTTATGAAATAACAAAAATTCACATTTGAATTCAGTTATCAAAAGAGTATTATTTTTTAAATTTTTGAGAAAGCTGAACATGCGTGTTTCTTGTTATTGCTTTTAATCATTCAAGATATCAATATTATTCCAATATATTTTCACCTTAACAGAATTCTTTTCTCTCTTAATCAAAATCATATTCTTTAAGGCGAAAATATGCTCAGACCTATTACGACTAATGAATCGAGTGCGTTGTTTTGTAAACGACCCATTTTATATTCTATGACGTTTGAAGTAAAATGTCAGATTAAAAAATAAATCCATTAACACACACACACACACACACACACACACACACACACACATATATATATATATATATATATATATATATATATATAATTATTATTATTATTATTAATTTTAGATACGTACAAAAAAACTTACTCACTACAAAGATGCATTCTTGCTTCAATGCAGCTGCATCTCGGCTGGAGATAACCAAAAATGGTTATAATGTTATAGATAAACATTTTTGGTTCTCACCAGTCGAGATGAAGCTGCATCGAAACAAGAATTGAGACCTATTTTGAATTAATGCCGCGAACGTCAGAATTTATATTATTTTCGTTCTTATTACATTCGTATATGTGTGTGCGTATATATATATATATATATATATATATGCAAGTTTCATTAAAAACGACAGACAAGGTACTACGGTTAAACTTTTAATTTAATTTTTCTTGTGTTCGAAGAAGAGCTTTCTTTTCTGGACAAAGATTGTGTAAAAACTGTCCAAGTGTTTTATGGTTCCGAGCGCTTTCGGCTATACCTTTAGCCATTATCAAGGATTATTCAATTTTTCAGCTTAATTGAGTGTGTCCATTGTGTTTATGTCTTAGTGTATTGTAGAGATGTTTTTAATTTCCGAATACGATTAGCACATTGTGGCCTTGTTCGTAGTTAATATCGTTAAGAGTTGGCTTTTCCTTTTTTATTATTAAAGCTTCCATTATTTCAAAACTTTTTTACATGTGGATGCAGTTAATATATTTGTGCTTTCTACTAGTATGTTCCTAATGGAGTTGGGTAAATTTGTGTGTGTGTTTAAATGGGTTCTAATGGAGCTGTGATCAGATAGGTGTAACGTAAGTCATCTGGATAAGCATGTAGTTGTGTAACCGATGTAATTATTTATGAGTTTGGTTTGACCAGGAACACAGTTCCTTAACATTTGGACAGTTCTTACACATCCTTTGTTCAGAAAAGAAAGCTCTTGTTCAAACACAAGAAAAATTAAATAAAAAGCTTAACCGTAGTAACTTGTCTGTCGTTTTTAATGAAACATGCATTAAGGAAGGATTGCTGCCTAAATATACAAGTATCATATATATATTTATATATATATGTGTGTGTGTGTGTGTGGAGATGAGACGAAACGGAAAAACTATAAACGACTTGCTTCGCGCAACGTATGTTGGTTCCGGCTTCTTCAGGTCTGAATGAAATGCAAATCTGTGTGTAAAATAATATGTTGAGACTTTAAATTACCTTATGAGATCCGATAACCAGAAAGTGTTTATCTGTCATATGCATATATTAAAGACGTTGGTGTCTGTTGGATTTTAAATTAGCCCATTGAACCTCTCTCTCTCTCTCTCTCTATATATATATATATATATATATATATATATATATATATATATATATATATATATATATATAGTCATCCACAGCTCTTCAGTGTGGCTAGACGTCTGGTTGCCTCTAGCTAGGATCGAAACCCGACAGAATTGGCGTAAATCGGAGATCCTACCACTAAGCCATCGACAGGGATGAAGGTGAATTTTAGCGTACTAATTTTTAGATAAACACACAGTAACTGAGAGGGCTCGATTCGCTATACCGAAGAGTATATATATATATATATATATATATTTATATATATATATATATATTTATATATATAAAATATTGCACATTGAATGCTGGTGTTAGTAAAATATTGCTATATGTGCTATAATAATAGAACCATATACTTTATGTTAATAATAATTTTTCCTCGGCGGTAACACAACTTTGAGTTTTATGCACAACGCAATCGCCAGGTGCTGATTGAAAATTGACATCAGTTTTGAATCAGTTGTCAATCCGCACCTGACGATTGTGTTGTGTATGAAACTACTGGTGAGATGAAAAAAACGTATATTTATTAAGAAAAAAGAAGAAAAAATTTTTTTTTCAATTTTAAAAAAAAAAATATTTCCTCCTTTCTGAGACGCTACACATTTGGGTCAAAAAATCTTGTTTTTTTTCCATCAACCGTGTAAGACTTGTGGTAATGGACATTTTCGTATAACTGTTTCCGGTAAAATGACACATTAATTTGGAAATTCTTGCTAAAATTAAATAATCGTCGGATTTTAATAAAAACTTTCAGGACTTATTCAAAAATGAATTAATTTATTTTTTTATTTTTTTATTTTTAGAAAATCTAGTAATTTTTTTTACATCTGTGACTACACCCCTCCTTCATAAAAGTTTATGGAATTCCAAATCGTCAAAACATTGTTTTATATTAGTTAAAAGCAGGACTTCTTGGAGGACCTAATTAATCATTTTTTTCAACTACTACCAACTTTTTAAGAATCTGCTTCAAATCCTAAAATAAAAACTGCAATAAAACTATCTAATTATTTAATTAGATAGGCTTTTATTTGCTTTTATAACTGATATATATCAAGGCATTTAATTAGATAGGCTTTTATTTGCTTTTATAACTGATATATATCAAGGCATTTAATTAGATAGGCTTTTATTTGCTTTTATAACTGATATATATCAAGGCATTTAATTAGATAGGCTTTTATTTGCTTTTATAACTGATATATATCAAGGCATTTAATTAGATAGGCTTTTATTTGCTTTTATAACTGATATATATCAAGGCATTTAATTAGATAGGCTTTTATTTGCTTTTATAACTGATATATATCAAGGCATTTAATTAGATAGGCTTTTATTTGCTTTTATAACTGATATATATTAAGGACATTATTGTTTGAAGAAAAAGAAAACTTTCGATGAATAATGAATTTTTACAAGAATTGTTTGCATTTTTGTTTTTTTCAATTATAAAGTTTCAAAAATGTTTTAAAATTCTTACAAATATCGTTTGAGGTAGGTTAGTAAGTTATTAATTGAAGACTATATTTGGTAAGCGAAAATTAAAAAGCTTAATACAAATCATCCCACCAAAACATTGACAATAATGAAAAATATTTTTTGTGTGTCTAAATGTTCTTTTTTATGTATGCTGTTTCATAAGTGACATTATGTTCACGAGGTAACTTAATTCAACGCTTGCCCCCCTTTAGGGAAAGCTTCTTGACATATAAACTGTTTCGGCTGTGGGAAATTCTTTCATTTCACTTCCGTGCTTCATCGTCTCTTTCAACAGGCTTCTTTAGAAATCATCACTTCAAGATTTAAAAATTAAATACTTCACTAAACATTTTTAATTTTGCTATGTGTTCATCTTATTTTATTGGGTGTCATGCATCAAATAATTTGTTTTATTTATTACTTTGTTTTTTTACTTAGTTAAGAAAAATAATTTCATTTGTTTTTGTTTCGGTATTTTTTTTTTATTTTTTTTTATTTTTTTTTTTTTTTTGTGAGTTAAATAGAATAAGTTTAACAATTCATAAGTATCAAATATAGCAATTAATAAGAATAAAATAAAATGAAAAAATAAGATGTAAAAAAATAAAAATTAATACTAAAAAATATAAAATTTCAAATTATAATTACCTCTATCATTACATTTTATATTATCTCAGTTAATTAAAAATTTAATAACTGAGAATGAGATAATTTAATTTTTAATTTAATAACTGAGATAATGTAATTAAAATCATATTATCTCAGTTATCAGTTTAAAAATCTAATAACTGAGAGTGAGATAATTTAATTATTAATATAATAATTAATATTTTTATTAATTATTATGTCTCAGTTATCAAATTAAAAATGTAATAACTGATAATATATTAGGTTGGTGCAAAAATAATGACGTAATAATGTCGTTTTTTGGCGTATTTTTAACGTCAAAAAACGACATTATTACGTCATTATTTTTGCATCAACCTAATAATAATTAATAAAATTATTTATCATAATATTTTAGTTATTAAATAAGGAAATACCATTAGAGAGGTAACTCAATAATTTAAGAAATTTTTATAGTATTTTAAATTATTATATTATAAGAAAGCATCTTCAAAATTACCTAACAAAATCAGTAAAATATTAGATAATTGCTTACAATATTTTAATTTTTAAACATTACCTGGTAGTCAAAAAACAAAAATAAATCGTTCTTACTTAGAATTCTTAATTTATGTCAATTCCGGCCCACCATACTTAAGCTATCCCCTAATTCGCCAGTCAATATATTGATGGATGTGTTAGAAAAACAAGACCCTGTCGTCAAGAAATGCTTTATGCCATAAATAAGTAATATTTTTTGGATAAAAGTTTAATTTAACTTTAAATTTGCTAATTTTACGAAAATAACGTTTCAGAGATGTATATTTTATTTTTGCAAGATTGTTGAGACCGGGAATTAAGTTTTGTTTCCATTTCTTTTAAAAAAAATTACAAATGGCCATTACGATTGGTTTTGATGAAGAATCGCGTAAAAATCATTATAATTTCTAATTGAAATACGCCACAGTATTTTCTTTTCTGGAATTATAACATTTAATTATTTAGCTTTCGATTGAAGCTGGGGGAAAGCTTCAAAAAGAATTTTTCATTTATGAAAAATACATTTGAAACTTAGGTATACCGAACTAATGGTGGTGCCTATATATATATATATGTGTGTGTGTGTGTGTGTGTGTGTGTGTTTAACAATAAAATATGTTAAAAAAATAAAATTTCGGACACACTGGGTTGTATATTGATATATTTTGTTTTATTATTTACATTCGGTTCCTCGACTAGTTTCGGTCAGCATATGGCCATCATCAGGAGGAAAAAATCCCTGTTTGTTAGTAGCAGTGAACTACAGGAGTGAATGACTGTCTTTGAAGAAAGTGAACTTTATATGTAGCTTGCATTTGTTTTTCGTTTTAGGGGGTTTTTGGAGGGTTTTTTTATCGTTAATTTTGGTTAAACGGCCCTTTTCGAGTTTTGGTTTTTTTTTTTTAAACAGAGGCTGGGGGATTCCCGAGTCTCCCAATTCCCTCCTTTGTCATTTTGACAGTTTTATTGGTTGCTGGGAAGGACATGTATGTATTTGGGAGTGGGAAACAATTGTGAGAGGGAAATGTATGAAAGCTCTAGAGAGAGGGTGTAATAGAAGAAAGAAGAACATGAAGGCCTAAAGCTGAAGGTGGGGATTAAAATTTAACAGAAGTTTTAAAGAGAGGAGTTAAATAAACGTTTAAATGAGTGAGATACAAATAAACATAAATTATTTTCAGATGCATCAATCACTACCGATTCGCTGACCTAAAATTAAAATTAAAAAACAGACACCGGAAACGTGTAGATACATTTATGGTGATACTACGCACAATAAAGAACGATATGATCTAAACTTAAAATTCAGCCAATTATATTCTTACTCTGTCCTGGACATTAAGTTCTACCTGGATTCTATCCTCTTGGGAATATTTTTTACTATAGTAATTTATGGGGCGCGCTTGTCTCATTATTTCTACTTTTGTTTTTGATACTATTATACATCCTACGAAGACACACTATTATGCATCCTACGAACACACACTATTATACATCCTACAGACACACACTATTATACATCCTACTTACGCACACTATTATACATCCTACTGACACACACTATTATACATCCTACGGACACACACTATTATACATCCTACTGACACACACTATTATACATCCCACGAACACACATTATTATACATCCTACAGACAAACACTATTATACATCCTACGAAGACACACTATTATGCATCCTACGAACACACACTATTATACATCCTACAGACACACACTATTATACATCCTACTTACGCACACTATTATACATCTTACTGACACACACTATTATACATCCTACGGACACACACTATTATACATCCTACTGACACACACTATTATACATCCTACGGACACACACTATTATACATCCTACTGACACACACTATTATACATCCCACGAACACACATTATTATACATCCTACAGACAAACACTATTATACATCCTACGAAGACACACTATTATGCATCCTACGAACACACACTATTATACATCCTACAGACACACACTATTATACATCCTACTTACGCACACTATTATACATCCTACTGACACACACTATTATACATCCTACGGACACACACTATTATACATCCTACTGGCACACACTATTATACATCCCACGAACACACATTATTATACATCCTACAGACAAACACTATTATACATCCTACGAAGACACACTATTATGCATCCTACGAAGACACATTATTATTCATCCTACGGACACACTATTATTCATCCTACGGGCACACACTATTATACATCCTACGAACACATACAATTTGAACTATGTTTTCTAATTTTTTATTGGTAACCTCTACATTTGTCTATCAGTGTTCTTTTGATGCTCTCTCTCAACATGGCTATGTGCCAGACTTGGCTGCGCTGAAATATTTACTCCAATCTCAGCAATCATTCTACCTATCCTCCCACAGAAAGACGTCCCAATTTGCTTGCTACCCGTTCTATCTCTGTATTTATTTTTTTACGTTCCCCTTCACCTTTCCATCCTCCCCTATTTTACTCATTTGCCCGACAAAGATACCCCCTTTATTTGCAGCCATCTTTCTTCTGTTTCTGCCTCCCTCACTGGGCACCCCATCCTCTAATCTCCAGATTCCAGTCCCATTGTAACTGACCACACTCTTCAGGCCACATCTCATACTAACGCCATTACTCTCTTCCGATGACCTGCTGACCGACCACCAAGAAAATGCAGGCTCCCGAGGCTTTTCTCCAATTGAACAATTCAGTCTTGCTGGACCTAATTGAGCCAGATTTCGCTTCCTCTTGCTTTCAATAACTCTCTCCCTTTTCTTACCAATTTTGTAATATCTCTCCTCATTCTCTCTTTTTACTGTATCGTCTTTTTTCTTTTTCCTATGACTTTTTCTTTTTCTTTTCTCCTGTTCTTTACATTTTTCCCTTTTTTTTTTTAGCCTTTTCATAATTTTCTTGCCAACATTTTGTGTTTCTCTCACGTTTTTTTACCGGACCACTGATAATTTTTTTTCATTTTCATACAAACGTTTGTCTGTTTTTGCTTTTCTTTTCTGCTTGTTTTTTCTTTACTTTTCCTCTTCTTTCTTTTCTTTTTTCTTTTCTTTCTTTCTCTATTCCTTTCTTTTTTCTTTCCTTTCGTTTTCCTTCTTTTTACCATTTATTTTCTTTCTTTCTTTTCTGCTTCGATCTTCTTCTTTCTATTCCACTTATGTTTTCCTTTCTTTCTTTATTTCTTTCTATTTTTATCTTTACCATTCGCTTTCCTTATTTTTTAACATTTCTTTCTTTCTTGCTTGCTTTGTTTCTTTTCTGCTACGATTCCTTTCTTTCTGTCCTACTTATGATCTGCTTTTCTTTCCTTTCTTTCTTTTTTTCCTTTTTTCGTTACACTTCGTTTTCTTTCTTTTTTACAATTTTCTTTCTTTCTTCCTTTTCTACTTAGAACCCTTAATTTCTATCACACTTTTTTCCTGCCTATTATTTTCTTTCTTTCTTTTCTATTTCAATCCCTTTCTTTCTATTCCACTTATTACCTGCATATTTCTTTCTTTCTTTCTTTTTTGTTTCTGCTTCACTCCCTTTCGTTCTATTCCACTTATTTCCTGCCTTTTTTCTTTCTTCCTTTCTTTTCTATTTCAATCTCTTTCTTTCTATTCCACTTATTTCCTGATTTTTTCTTTCTTACTTTCTTTCTTTCTTTCTTTCTTTTCTATTTAAATCCCTTTCTTTCTATTCCACTTATTTCCTGCCTTTTTTCTTTCTTCCTTTCTTTCTTTCTTTTTTCTTTCTGCTTCAATCCCTTTCGTTCTATTCCACTTATTTCCTGCCTTTTTTCTTTCTTTCTTTCTTTTCTATTTCCATCCCTTTCTTTCTATTCCACTTATTTCCTGATTTTTTCTTTCCTTCTTTCTTTTCTATTTCCAGCCCTTTCTTTCTATTCCAATTATTTCCTGCCTTTTTTCTTTCTTTCTTTCTTTTCTATTTCAATCCCTTTCTTTCTATTCCACTTATTTCCTGATTTTTTTTCCTTCTTTCTTTTCTATTTCAATCCCTTTCTTTCTATTCCACTTATTTCCTGCCTTTTTTCTTTCTTTCTTTCTTTCTTTTCTATTTCAATCTCTTTCTTTCTATTCCACTTATTTCCTGCTTTTTTCTTTCTATCTTTCTTTCTTTCTTTCTTTTCTATTTAAATCCCTTTCTTTCTATTCCACTTATTTCCTGCCTTTTTTCTTTCTTCCTTTCTTTCTTTCTTTTTTCTTTCTGCTTCAATCCCTTTCGTTCTATTCCACTTATTTCCTGCCTTTTTTCTTTCTTTCTTTCTTTCTTTTCTATTTCCATCCCTTTCTTTCTATTCCACTTATTTCCTGATTTTTTCTTTCCTTCTTTCTTTTCTATTTCCACCCCTTTCTTTCTATTCCACTTATTTCCTGCCTTTTTTCTTTCTTTCTTTCTTTTCTATTTCAATCCCTTTCTTCCTATTCCACTTATTTCCTGCTTTTTTTCTTTCTTTCTTTATTTCTTTTCTATTTCAATCCCTTCCTTTCTATTCCACTTATTTCCTGCCTTTTTTCTTTCCTTCTTTCTTTTCTATTTCAATCTCTTTCTTTCTATTCCACTTATTTCCTGTCTATTTCTTTCTTTCTTTCTGATTCAATCCCTTTCTTTCTATTCCACTTATTTCCTGCTTTTTCTTTCTTTCTTTCTTTCTTTCTTTCTTTCTTTCTTTCTTTCTGCTTCAATCCCTTTTTTCTATTCCACTTATTTCATGCCTTTTTTCTTTCTTTCTTTCTTTCTGCTTCAATCTCTTTCTTTCTATTCCACTTATTTCCTGCTTTTTTCTTTCTTTCTTTCTTTTCTATTTCAATCCCTTTCTTTCTATTCTACTTATTTCCTGCCTTTTTTCTTTCTTTCTTTTTTCTTTCTGCTTCACTCCATTTTGTTCTATTCCACTTATTTCCTGCCTGTTTTCTTTCTTTCTTTCTTTTCTATTTCAATTCCTTTCTTTCTATTCCACTTATTTCTTGTTTTTTTCTTTCTTTCTTTTTTTCTTTCTTTATTTCTTTTCTATTTCAATCCCTTTTGTTCTATTCCACTTATTTCCTGCTTTTTTCTTTCTTTCTTTTTTTTCTATTTCAATCCCTTTCTTTCTATTCCACTTATTTCCTGCTTTTTCTTTCTTTCTTTCTTTCTTTCTTTCTGCTTCAATCCCTTTTTTCTATTCCACTTATTTCATGCCTTTTTTCTTTCTTTCTTTATTTTCTATTTCAATCCCTTCCTTTCTATTCCACTTATTTCCTGCCTTTTTTCTTTCCTTCTTTCTTTTCTATTTCCATCCGTTTCTTTCTATTCCAATTATTTCCTGCCTTTTTTCTTTCCTTCTTTCTTTTCTATTTCAATCTCTTTCTTTCTATTCCACTTATTTCCTGTCTATTTCTTTCTTTCTTTCTGATTCAATCCCTTTCTTTCTATTCCACTTATTTCCTGCTTTTTCTTTCTTTCTTTCTTTCTTTCTTTCTTTCTGCTTCAATCTCTTTCTTTCTATTCCACTTATTTCCTGATTTTTTCTTTCTTTCTTTCTTTCTTTCTTTCTTTCTTTCTTTCTTTCTTTCTTTCTTTTCTATTTAAATCCCTTTCTTTCTATTCCACTTATTTCCTGCCTTTTTTCTTTCTTCCTTTCTTTCTTTCTTTTTTCTTTCTGCTTCAATCCCTTTCGTTCTATTCCACTTATTTCCTGCCTTTTTTCTTTCTTTCTTTCTTTTCTATTTCCATCCCTTTCTTTCTATTCCACTTATTTCCTGATTTTTTCTTTCCTTCTTTCTTTTCTATTTCCAGCCCTTTCTTTCTATTCCAATTATTTCCTGCCTTTTTTCTTTCTTTCTTTCTTTTCTATTTCAATCCCTTTCTTTCTATTCCACTTATTTCCTGATTTTTTTTCCTTCTTTCTTTTCTATTTCAATCCCTTTCTTTCTATTCCACTTATTTCCTGCCTTTTTTCTTTCTTTCTTTCTTTCTTTTCTATTTCAATCTCTTTCTTTCTATTCCACTTATTTCCTGCTTTTTTCTTTCTTTCTTTCTTTCTTTCTTTCTTTCTTTCTTTTCTATTTAAATCCCTTTCTTTCTATTCCACTTATTTCCTGCCTTTTTTCTTTCTTCCTTTCTTTCTTTCTTTTTTCTTTCTGCTTCAATCCCTTTCGTTCTATTCCACTTATTTCCTGCCTTTTTTCTTTCTTTCTTTCTTTCTTTTCTATTTCCATCCCTTTCTTTCTATTCCACTTATTTCCTGATTTTTTCTTTCCTTCTTTCTTTTCTATTTCCATCCCTTTCTTTCTATTCCAATTATTTCCTGCCTTTTTTCTTTCTTTCTTTCTTTTCTATTTCAATCCCTTTCTTTCTATTCCACTTATTTCCTGATTTTTTTTTCCTTCTTTCTTTTCTATTTCAATCCCTTTCGTTCTATTCCACTTATTTCCTGCCTTTTTTCTTTCTTTCTTTCTTTTCTATTTCAATCCCTTTCTTCCTATTCCACTTATTTCCTGCTTTTTTTCTTTCTTTCTTTATTTCTTTTCTATTTCAATCCCTTTCGTTCTATTCCACTTATTTCCTGCCTTTTTTCTTTCCTTCTTTCTTTTCTATTTCAATCTCTTTCTTTCTATTCCACTTATTTCCTGCTTTTTCTTTCTTTCTTTCTTTCTTTCTTTGTTTCTGCTTCAATCCCTTTTTTCTATTCCACTTATTTCATGCCTTTTTTCTTTCTTTCTTTCTTTCTGCTTCAATCTCTTTCTTTCTATTCCACTTATTTCCTGCTTTTTTCTTTCTTTCTTTCTTTTCTATTTCAATCCCTTTCTTTCTATTCTACTTATTTCCTGCCTTTTTTCTTTCTTTCTTTTTTCTTTCTGCTTCACTCCATTTTGTTCTATTCCACTTATTTCCTGCCTGTTTTCTTTCTTTCTTTCTTTTCTATTTCAATTCCTTTCTTTCTATTCCACTTATTTCTTGTTTTTTCTTTCTTTCTTTTTTTCTTTCTTTATTTCTTTTCTATTTCAATCCCTTTTGTTCTATTCCACTTATTTCCTGCTTTTTTCTTTCTTTCTTTTTTTTCTATTTCAATCCCTTTCTTTCTATTCCACTTATTTCCTGCTTTTTCTTTCTTTCTTTCTTTCTTTCTTTCTGCTTCAATCCCTTTTTTCTATTCCACTTATTTCATGCCTTTTTTCTTTCTTTCTTTATTTTCTATTTCAATCCCTTCCTTTCTATTCCACTTATTTCCTGCCTTTTTTCTTTCCTTCTTTCTTTTCTATTTCCATCCGTTTCTTTCTATTCCAATTATTTCCTGCCTTTTTTCTTTCCTTCTTTCTTTTCTATTTCAATCTCTTTCTTTCTATTCCACTTATTTCCTGTCTATTTCTTTCTTTCTTTCTGATTCAATCCCTTTCTTTCTATTCCACTTATTTCCTGCTTTTTCTTTCTTTCTTTCTTTCTTTCTTTCTTTCTTTCTTTCTTTCTGCTTCAATCTCTTTCTTTCTATTCCACTTATTTCCTGCCTTTTTTTTCTTCCTTTCTTTCTTTCTTTTTTCTTTCTGCTTCAATCCCTTTCGTTCTATTCCACTTATTTCCTGCCTTTTTTCTTTCTTTCTTTCTTTTCTATTTCCATCCCTTTCGTTCTATTCCACTTATTTCCTGATTTTTTCTTTCCTTCTTTCTTTTCTATTTCCATCCCTTTCTTTCTATTCGAATTATTTCCTGCCTTTTTTCTTTCTTTCTTTCTTTTCTATTTCAATCCCTTTCTTTCTATTCCACTTATTTCCTGGCTTTTTTCTTTCTTTCTTTCTTTTCTATTTCAATCTCTTTCTTTCTATTCCACTTATTTCCTGATTTTTTCTTTCTTTCTTTCTTTTCTATTTCCATCCCTTTCGTTCTATTTCACTTATTTCCTGCTTTTTTTCTTTCTTTCTTTCTTTCTTTTCTATTTCAATCCCTTTCTTTCTATTCCACTTATTTCCTGCCTTTTTTCTTTCTTGCTTTCTTTTCTATTTCAATCCCTTTCTTTCTATTCCACTTATTTCCTGCTTTTTTTCTTTCTTTCTTTCTTTCTTTTCTATTTCAACCCCTTCCTTTCTATTCCACTTATTTCCTGCCTTTTTTCTTTCCTTCATTCTTTTCTATTTCAATCTCTTTCTTTCTATTCCACTTATTTCCTGTCTATTTCTTTCTTTCTTTCTGATTCAATCCCTTTCTTTCTATTCCACTTATTTCCTGCTTTTTCTTTCTTTCTTTCTTTCTTTCTTTCTTTCTTTCTTTCTGCTTCAATCCCTTTTTTCTATTCCACTTATTTCATGCCTTTTTTCTTTCTTTCTTTCTTTCTGCCTCAATCTCTTTCTTTCTATTCCACTTATTTCCTGCCTGTTTTCTTTCTTTCTTTCTTTTCTATTTCAATTCCTTTCTTTCTATTCCACTTATTTCCTGCCTTTTTTCTTTCCTTCTTTCTTTCTTTCTTTTCTATTTCAATCCCTTTTGTTCTATTCCACTTATTTCCTCCTTCTTTCTTTCTTTCTTTTTTTTTTCTATTTCAATCTCTTTCTTTCTATTCCACTTATTTCCTGTCTATTTCTTTCTTTCTTTCTGATTCAATCCCTTTCTTTCTATTCAACTTATTTCCTGCTTTTTCTTTCTTTCTTTCTTTCTTTCTGCTTCAATCCCTTTTTTCTATACTCCTTATTTCATGCCTTTTTTCTTTCTTTCTTTATTTTCTATTTCAATCCCTTCCTTTCTATTCCACTTATTTCCTGCCTTTTTTCTTTCCTTCTTTCTTTTCTATTTCAATCCCTTTCTTTCTATTCCACTTATTTCCTGCCTTTTTCTTTCTTTCTTTCTTTCTTTTCTGTTTCAATCCCTTTCTTTCTATTCTACTTATTTCCTGCCTTTTTTCTTTCTTTCTTTCTTTCTTTTTTCTTTCTCCTTCACTCCATTTTGTTCTATTCCACTTATTTCCTGCCTGTTTTCTTTCTTTCTTTCTTTTCTATTTCAATTCCTTTCTTTCTATTCCACTTATTTCCTGCTTTTTTCTTTGTTTCTTTCTTTCTTTTCTATTTCAATCCCTTTCTTTCTATTCCACTTATTTCCTGCTTTTTTCTTTCTTTCTTTCTTTTCTATTTCAATCCCTTTCTTTCTATTCCACTTATTTCCTGCCTTTTTTCTTTCTTTCTTTCTGATTCAATCCCTTTCTTTCTATTCCACTAATTTCCTGCTTTTTCTTTCTTTCTTTCTTTCTTTCTTTCTGCTTCAATCCCTTTTTTCTATTCCACTTATTTCATGCCTTTTTTCTTTCTTTCTTTCTTTCTTTCTTTCTTTCTTTCTTTCTTTCTGCTTCAATCTCTTTCTTTCTATTCCACTTATTTCCTGCCTTTTTTCTTTCCTTCTTTCTTTTCTATTTCATTACCTTTCTTTCTATTCCACTTATTTCCTGCTTTTTCCTTTCTTTCTTTCTTTCTTTCTTTCTTTTCTGTTTCAATCCCTTTCTTTCTATTCTACTTATTTCCTGCCTTTTTTCTTTCTTGCTTTCTTTTTTCTTTTTCCTTCACTCCATTTTGTTCTATTCCACTTATTTCATGCCTTTTTTCTGACTTTCTTTCTTTCTTTTCTATTTCAATCCCTTTCTTTCTATTCCACTTATTTCCTGCTTTTTTCTTTCTTTCTTTCTTTCTTTCTTTCTTTCTTTCTTTCTTTCTTTCTTTCTTTCTTTTCTGTTTCAATCCCTTTCTTTCTATTCTACTTATTTCCTGCCTTTTTTCTTTCTTGCTTTCTTTTTTCTTTTTCCTTCACTCCATTTTGTTCTATTCCACTTATTTCATGCCTTTTTTCTGACTTTCTTTCTTTCTTTTCTATTTCAATTCCTTTCTTTCTATTCCACTTATTTCTTCTCTTTTTTCTTTCTTTCTTTTTTTTCTATTTCAATCTCTTTCTTTCTATTCCACTTATTTCCTGTCTATTTCTTTCTTTCTTTCTGATTCAATCCCTTTCTTTCTATTCCACTTATTTCCTGCCTTTTTTCTTTCCTTCTTTCTTTTCTATTTCAATACCTTTCTTTCTATTCCACTTATTTCCTGCTTTTTCCTTTCTTTCTTTCTTTCTTTCTTTCTTTCTTTTCTGTTTCAATCCCTTTCTTTCTATTCTACTTATTTCCTGCCTTTTTTCTTTCTTGCTTTCTTTTTTCTTTTTCCTTCACTCCATTTTGTTCTATTCCACTTATTTCATGCCTTTTTTCTGACTTTCTTTCTTTCTTTTCTATTTCAATCCCTTTCTTTCTATTCCACTTATTTCCTGCTTTTTTCTTTCTTTCTTTCTTTCTTTCTTTCTTTTCTGTTTCAATCCCTTTCTTTCTATTCTACTTATTTCCTGCCTTTTTTCTTTCTTGCTTTCTTTTTTCTTTTTCCTTCACTCCATTTTGTTCTATTCCACTTATTTCATTCCTTTTTTCTGACTTTCTTTCTTTCTTTTCTATTTCAATCCCTTTCTTTCTATTCCACTTATTTCCTGCTTTTTTCTTTCTTTCTTTCTTTCTTTCTTTCTTTTCTGTTTCAATCCCTTTCTTTCTATTCTACTTATTTCCTGCCTTTTTTCTTTCTTGCTTTCTTTTTTCTTTTTCCTTCACTCCATTTTGTTCTATTCCACTTTTTTCATGCCTTTTTTCTGACTTTCTTTCTTTCTTTTCTATTTCAATTCCTTTCTTTCTATTCCACTTATTTCTTCTCTTTTTTCTTTCTTTCTTTTTTTTCTATTTCAATCTCTTTCTTTCTATTCCACTTATTTCCTGTCTATTTCTGTCTTTCTTTCTGTTTCAATCCCTTTCTTTCTATTCCACTTATTTCCTGCTTTTTCTTTCTTTGTTTCTTTGTTTCTTTCTTTCTTTCTGCTTCAATCCCTTTTTTCTATTCCACTTATTTCATGCCTTTTTTCTTTATTTCTTTCTTTCTTTCTTCTTCAATCTCTTTCTTTCTATTCCACTTATTTCCTGCTTTTTCTTTCTTTCTTTCTGCTTCAATCCCTTTTTTCTATTCCACTTATTTCATGCCTTTCTTCTTTATTTCTTTCTTTCTTTCTTCTTCAATCTCTTTCTTTCTATTCCACTTATTTCCTGCCTTTTTTTCTTTCTTTCTTTCTTTTCTATTTCAATACCTTTCTTTCTATTCCACTTATTTCCTGCTTTTTTCGTTCTTTCTTTCTTTCTTTCTTTCTTTCTTTCTTTCTTTTCTGTTTCAATCCCTTTCTTTCTATTCTACTTATTTCCTGCCTTTTTTCTTTCTTGCTTTCTTTTTTCTTTTTCCTTCACTCCATTTTGTTCTATTCCACTTATTTCATGCCTTTTTTCTGACTTTCTTTCTTTCTTTTCTATTTCAATCCCTTTCTTTCTATTCCACTTATTTCCTGCTTTTTTCTTTCTTTCTTTCTTTCTTTCTTTCTTTCTTTTCTGTTTCAATCCCTTTCTTTCTATTCTACTTATTTCCTGCCTTTTTTCTTTCTTGCTTTCTTTTTTCTTTTTCCTTCACTCCATTTTGTTCTATTCCACTTATTTCATGCCTTTTTTCTGACTTTCTTTCTTTCTTTTCTATTTCAATTCCTTTCTTTCTATTCCACTTATTTCTTCTCTTTTTTCTTTCTTTCTTTTTTTTCTATTTCAATCTCTTTCTTTCTATTCCACTTATTTCCTGTCTATTTCTTTCTTTCTTTCTGATTCAATCCCTTTCTTTCTATTCCACTTATTTCCTGCCTTTTTTCTTTCCTTCTTTCTTTTCTATTTCAATACCTTTCTTTCTATTCCACTTATTTCCTGCTTTTTCCTTTCTTTCTTTCTTTCTTTCTTTCTTTTCTGTTTCAATCCCTTTCTTTCTATTCTACTTATTTCCTGCCTTTTTTCTTTCTTGCTTTCTTTTTTCTTTTTCCTTCACTCCATTTTGTTCTATTCCACTTATTTCATGCCTTTTTTCTGACTTTCTTTCTTTCTTTTCTATTTCAATCCCTTTCTTTCTATTCCACTTATTTCCTGCTTTTTTCTTTCTTTCTTTCTTTCTTTCTTTCTTTTCTGTTTCAATCCCTTTCTTTCTATTCTACTTATTTCCTGCCTTTTTTCTTTCTTGCTTTCTTTTTTCTTTTTCCTTCACTCCATTTTGTTCTATTCCACTTATTTCATTCCTTTTTTCTGACTTTCTTTCTTTCTTTTCTATTTCAATCCCTTTCTTTCTATTCCACTTATTTCCTGCTTTTTTCTTTCTTTCTTTCTTTCTTTCTTTCTTTTCTGTTTCAATCCCTTTCTTTCTATTCTACTTATTTCCTGCCTTTTTTCTTTCTTGCTTTCTTTTTTCTTTTTCCTTCACTCCATTTTGTTCTATTCCACTTTTTTCATGCCTTTTTTCTGACTTTCTTTCTTTCTTTTCTATTTCAATTCCTTTCTTTCTATTCCACTTATTTCTTCTCTTTTTTCTTTCTTTCTTTTTTTTCTATTTCAATCTCTTTCTTTCTATTCCACTTATTTCCTGTCTATTTCTGTCTTTCTTTCTGTTTCAATCCCTTTCTTTCTATTCCACTTATTTCCTGCTTTTTCTTTCTTTGTTTCTTTGTTTCTTTCTTTCTTTCTGCTTCAATCCCTTTTTTCTATTCCACTTATTTCATGCCTTTTTTCTTTATTTCTTTCTTTCTTTCTTCTTCAATCTCTTTCTTTCTATTCCACTTATTTCCTGCTTTTTCTTTCTTTCTTTCTGCTTCAATCCCTTTTTTCTATTCCACTTATTTCATGCCTTTCTTCTTTATTTCTTTCTTTCTTTCTTCTTCAATCTCTTTCTTTCTATTCCACTTATTTCCTGCCTTTTTTTCTTTCTTTCTTTCTTTTCTATTTCAATACCTTTCTTTCTATTCCACTTATTTCCTGCTTTTTTCGTTCTTTCTTTCTTTCTTTCTTTCTTTCTTTCTTTTCTGTTTCAATCCCTTTCTTTCTATTCTACTTATTTCCTGCCTTTTTTCTTTCTTGCTTTCTTTTTTCTTTTTCCTTCACTCCATTTTGTTCTATTCCACTTATTTCATGCCTTTTTTCTGACTTTCTTTCTTTCTTTTCTATTTCAATCCCTTTCTTTCTATTCCACTTATTTCCTGCTTTTTTCTTTCTTTCTTTCTTTCTTTCTTTCTTTCTTTTCTGTTTCAATCCCTTTCTTTCTATTCTACTTATTTCCTGCCTTTTTTCTTTCTTGCTTTCTTTTTTCTTTTTCCTTCACTCCATTTTGTTCTATTCCACTTATTTCATGCCTTTTTTCTGACTTTCTTTCTTTCTTTTCTATTTCAATTCCTTTCTTTCTATTCCACTTATTTCTTCTCTTTTTTCTTTCTTTCTTTTTTTTCTATTTCAATCTCTTTCTTTCTATTCCACTTATTTCCTGTCTATTTCTGTCTTTCTTTCTGTTTCAATCCCTTTCTTTCTATTCCACTTATTTCCTGCTTTTTCTTTCTTTGTTTCTTTGTTTCTTTCTTACTTTCTGCTTCAATCCCTTTTTTCTATTCCACTTATTTCATGCCTTTTTTCTTTATTTCTTTCTTTCTTTCTTCTTCAATCTCTTTCTTTCTATTCCACTTATTTCCTGCTTTTTCTTTCTTTCTTTCTGCTTCAATCCCTTTTTTCTATTCCACTTATTTCATGCCTTTCTTCTTTATTTCTTTCTTTCTTTCTTCTTCAATCTCTTTCTTTCTATTCCACTTATTTCCTGCCTTTTTTTCTTTCTTTCTTTCTTTTCTATTTCAATACCTTTCTTTCTATTCCACTTATTTCCTGCTTTTTTCGTTCTTTCTTTCTTTCTTTTCTATTTCAATCCCTTTCTTTCTATTCTACTTATTTCCTGCTTTTTCTTTCTTTCTTTCTTTCTGCTTCAATCCCTTTTTTCTATTCCACTTATTTCATGCCTTTTTTCTTTCTTTCTTTCTTTCTGCTTCAATCTCTTTCTTTCTATTCCACTTATTTCCTGCCTTTTTTCTTTCTTTCTTTCTTTTCTATTTCAATCCCTTTCTTTCTATTCCTCTTATTTCCTGCCTTTTTTCTTTCTTTCTTTTTGCTTTAAATTTTGTTTTACTTCTTCTTTTTTGGCTACTTATTTTCTGTCCTTCTATTTGCCTTTCTTTCTTTTTCTTTTTTTTTTTTTTTTTTTGTCTTTACCGCGTCTTCCCTTTCTTTACCACTTATTCTCTCTCCGTCTATCTTTCTTTTACAATTACTTTTCATTTTTTCTTTCTTTTCCGCTTATTTTCCATTGTTTCCTTTTCTATTTTTCTTTCATTTTTTTTCCTGCTACCCTGTTATTTCTCTATTAATTATTTTCTTCTTTTTTTCGTTGAATTATCTAATTTTTTCTTTCTTTTATTCATTCCCTTAATAATGTTACTCTCTCTTTGTTCTCGGCATCATTTTGATTCCTTCCTCGTTTTTCTTAATTCTTTCTTTCATTCCCGGTTTCTTTCGCCATTATTATTTTTCTATACAAATGACTTCATCAATTTTCCATTTTTTCTCAATATTTTTTTCTTTTTCTTTCTTTTTTCTTTCTTTTTCCTTTCTTTCTTTTTCACTTTTTCGTTTATTTCTTTTTCTTTTACTTTCTTTTTCTTCATTCATTTTTCTTCTTTTCCACTTATATCTTCTCTATCTTTATTTCGTTCTTTCTAATTTTCTTTTCTTTTTCTTTTCCGCTTTTCCTACGTTTTTTTCCTAATTTCTATTTCTCTCTTTCTTTTCTGCTCCTTTACTTTTGCTTCTTTTTCTTTTTTTTTCATTTCATTTTTGTTCTCTTTTCTTCCATATATTCTCAGTTTTTCTTTCTTCATTTCTATCTGTTCCATAATTCTTTTTCTTCTTCCTTTGCCACTTTCTTTCATTCTAAATTATCTTTTCTACTTTGTTTCTATCTTGTATTTCCATCTTTCTTTTCCGCTCCTTCTTTCTTTCTTTATTTCTTCCTTTCTTTCATTCATTCTTTCTTTTGCAGTTCTTTGTTTTTGACACCCTTTTTATCTTTTTATTTATTCCTTGTTCCTCTCGTCTTTTTTAATAGCATTATCCTTTTTTTATTATTTTTGTATTTATTTTTCATTTTATTTATTTTTACTTTTTATTTTTATTTATCTATGCATTTTTTTTTTTTTTTTTTTTTTGCTTTTTTCCGACTGCTTGAAGCTATCAATGACCAACAACGCTGCAATGATTACGTCTGATAGGGAAATAACTGTGAATGCAAGTAGAAAGAGAAAATTGAGAAGTACGTTTGCTGAGAGTTGCTCAAGTAGTAACATAGGGGTCTCCGGTGAAGAGACGTCTAGGTACCCGGGAAAACACGACAAGTCTTGTAGGAACCTGGCAGAAGCACCACCCCCACTGGCCATGACCAGCCAACTCTTGTTCTACCACCATGCCCGGGGATGGCCTCTCCTTGAATAGCGGCGTTTACGTCGTACTGAGTTTTGCTGGACACTGGGCACTGTAATCAGGGTAGTCGTAGTCATTATGTTGGTCAAGAAGAGAAGAAGAGGACAACGATAAGAAAGGATGAAGAAGTGAAAATAACTGGCAAATATAGGAGCAAAAATAAAGAGAATACAATTGAAAAGAAAGAAAGAACAGTTTTAAAGACGATATAAGAAAAAAGAAAGAAAGGAAGGAAGGAAGAAAAAACAGTGTAGATATAGATAGTGAAAGAAAGAAAGAAACAGTGTAGATATAGAAAGAAAGAAAGAAAGAAAGAAAGAAAGAAAGAAAGAAAGAAAGAAAGAAAGAAAGTGTGTAGATATAAAGGTATACAGAAAGGACAGGTAGTGTGCAGTTATAGCGATATAACTGATGAAAGAAAGAAAGAAAGAAAGAAAGAAAGAAAGACAGAAAGAAAGAAAGAAAGAAAGAAAACAGTTTTAAAGACGATATAAGAAAGAAACAAAGAAAGAAAGAAAGAGTGTAGATATAGATAAAGAAAGAAAGAAAGAAAGAAAGAAAGAAAGAAAGAAAGAAAGAAAGTGTGTAGATATAACCGCTGACAGAAAGAAAGGTAGTGTGAAGATATAGCGACATAACTGCTGAAAGAAAGAAAGAAAGAAAGAAAGAAAGAAAGAAGAAAACAGTTTTAAAGACGATATAAGAAGAAAGAAAGAAAGAAAGAAAGAGTGTAGATATAGATAAAGAAAGAAAGAGTGTAGATATAACCGCTGACAGAAAGAAAGGTAGTGTGAAGATATAGCGACATAACTGCTGAAAGAAAGAAAGAAAGAAGAAAACAGTTTTAAAGACGATATAAGAAGAAAGAAAGAAAGAAAGAAAGAGTGTAGATATAGATAAAGAAAGAAAGAAAGAAAGTGTGTAGATATAACCGCTGACAGAAAGAAAGGTAGTGTGAAGATATAGCGACATAACTGCTGAAAGAAAGAAAGAAAGAAAAAAAGAAGAAAACAGTTTTAAAGACGATATAAGAAGAAAGAAAGAAAGAGTGTAGATATAGATAAAGAAAGAAAGAAAGAAAGAAAGAAAGAAAGAAAGAAAGAAAGAAAGTGTGTAGATATAACCGCTGACAGAAAGAAAGGTAGTGTGAAGATATAGCGGCGTAACTGCTGAAAGAAAGAAAGAAAGAAAGAAAGAAAGAAAGAAAGAAAGAAAGAAAGAAGAAAACAGTTTTAAAGACGATATAGGAAAGAAAGAAAGAAAGAAAGAAAGAAAGAAAGAAAGACCTGTCCAGTAGCTAAATTAAGAATAAAAGAAGTAAAGGACTAAAAAGATTTTATTAATAAACGCTGATTACGGTAACAATGTCCCTAACTCATATTAAATATGACCTCAAAATAGGGGAAAGCAAATTAAAAACTGCGGCCATAACACAATATCAAAGAAGATTCTGCAATTGGTTTTGGTGTACACGATTCTCATATTATCCATAAGGGACGAACTCTTCACTGCAAGTCGCAATTTCCAAGGAAATGAGTTGCTGCTAGATATTCGGATATATGGTGGCTTTCCTTTCTTTTTTTTTTTTTTTTTTTTTTTTTTGTTACGCTGAGTAAACTAAAATGTCCTTAGAAACAAAGAAAAGAGTTTTGAACTGCTATATAATATCTAATCTCCTATGTGGTTGTGAATGTTGGAAAGTCTCCTCACAGAGACTTGAAGCGACAGGATTATAGTTCTAAAGACAAATGCTTTTCAGAAACTAAGCAAAGTATTAAGGGACAGGAAAATGTCCTTAGGAAACAAAGAAAAGAGTTTTGAACTGCTATATAATATCTAATCTCCTATATGGTTGTGAATGTTGGAAAGTCTCCTCACAGAGACTTGAAGCGACAGGAATATAGTTCTAAAGACAAATGCTTTTCAGAAACTAAGCAAAGTATTAAGGGACAGGAAAATGTCCTTAGGAAACAAAGAAAAGAGTTTTGAACTGCTATATAATATCTAATCTCCTATATGGTTGTGAATGTTGGAAAGTCTCCTCACAGAGACTTGAAGCGACAGGATTATAGTTCTAAAGACAAATGCTTTTCAGAAACTAAGCAAAGTATTAAGGGACAGGAAAATGTCCTTAGGAAACAAAGAAAAGAGTTTTGAACTGCTATATAATATCTAATCTCCTATGTTGCAGTAAATGTTATACAATCTTCTCATAGATGAAGAGAAGACTTGAAACGACAGAGATGTGGTTCTACAGACAAATGCCTTCCAGAAAGTAAGCAAAGTATTAAAAAATAGGAAACACAGAAAATAAAGTACATGTGAGCAACGAGAACGTTCTTAGGTAGATAGGAACTATAAACAAACTGTTACTTAAGAGTAAGAAAGAGAAACATTTACTATACAATTGCCTGGTTTTGTTTAACAGCATATCAACACCTCTATGGGTCATTTAATGTCGAGATCTAAATATTTTGAACACCATTTTATGGTTTCAACTAAATATTTTTGAACGCAAGTGCATACCTTCAGCTACAGATAAAATATATTGCTGGTCATTTTGCTTTAAAATTGTATTATTGAAAATTTTAGTATAAATTATTATTTTTATACTTTCATAGTATTTTGCTTTTGTTTGGGGTTCACCATTTGCCCATAGCTGAGGCCCTAACAGGTGCTACCACACTGGATCAGGATGGACTTGGGAACAACAGCAATTATTGTTGGCAATTTATTGAGTTGGTGCAAAAATAATGACGTAATAAAGTCGTTTTTGACGTATTTTTTAACGTCAGAAAACGACATTATTACGTCATTATTTTTGCACCAACCTAATATATATATATATATATATATATAAAATTGAACATTGAAGTCAACACTTAGAGGCCACAGTCTGTTTAATGCTGGATGCAATCGTGGCTTGACGATTGCATCCAGCATGAAACAGCCTGTCGCCTCTAAGTGTTGACTTCAATGCTCAATTTTATATTTACACACGCTCTATCTCTGATATTGAGCACTTTATCCCATAAATATAGCACACCTTAAGATTATATTTCTTCATATATATATATATATATGTGTGTGTGTGTGTATTGCTTGTATTTTACTATAAAAATAAAACGGCAATTAAGAGGTGGTCCTACGCTCCTCAAAACCACCAATTTCCCGATCAGAGACCTTGCTGTCGGATGTAGTTTATCGTCATACCCAGAACTATTCACTATACAGACCAGAGATGTAACTAGAGTAGATTAGGACAAAAATACATTATTATTATTATTATTATTATTATTATTATTATTATTATTATTATTATTATTAGTTGTAGTAGTAGTAGTAGTATTTTATTTCCCTTGGTTACTGGTGTATACTAATTTCTTTCCGGCTCCCGACCAGCGACTTAAGGTCATAAATGAAATCATGACATTTTCCACTGAGCAGTTTTGAAAAAAAATCACAGATATTTTACATACATAAAGCCCTTCGTAAGGTGTAGACTGTACTTAAGACAATAATTTTATTATTATCATCATCATCACTATTATTATTATTGAATCAGAAGCTCTATAAGTTCATAATATTTACTGAAGTTCGATTCGGAGTTTCGTGATTCCTTACTCATTAATAATGTGAAACGTTAAATTTGAAAGTTAGAGCATAAGGTGTTTATAAAATAATGAAAAACACTTTCTACACTTAATACAGGGTGTCCCAAAAAATCTGACACCATTTTAAAAGCAATTATCTAGAAAACTACTAAGTCTAGCTCAAGGAAATGGAACAGTTTAGGTGTTGAATATCATAAGTTTATTATGGGACTGGTTTCATGAGTGTTCAATATGGGCACCGCCTTTGACACTGCACACGTCAAGTCGGTAGTTAAGCTCTTGCCCAACTCGCTGATGTTGATATGTGTCCTCCAACAGGAATCAAATCAGTATCCTACACAGAACCACCATATAGCCTGACATGCTATACTATTTAGCTACAGAGGAAGCATCTATTTAACAAGGTTGAATTAACCAGGCACTATCTCTGTAGCTAAATGGTATAGTATATCAGGCTATATGCCGGTCCCCTATACAATACAGGTTCGATTCCTGGCACAGGGCACATTTCCAATGATATTTCTTGGATATTCAGGCCGGTTAATGTTTTTCATACTGTTCATATTTCCAGGGTGTCCCCAAAAATTTGACATAATTTCAAAAGCAATTATCTTGAAAACTACTAAGTCCAGATCAATGAAATTAAATAGTTTAGGTGTTGAACATCATAAGTTTATTTTGGGACTTATTTTATAAGTGTTCAATATGTGCCTTGCCTGTGATATGGCATACGTCAGGTCGTTAGTTAAGCTCTTGCCAAACACGCTGTAGCATGTCTCCGGTAACATTATCTAGTGCAGAAGTGATTCTCTGCTTGAGTTCATCAATGCTAGCAGGAAGAGGGGGACATAGACCAATCACTTCACATATCTCCATAAAATGAAATCACATAGGAACAAGTCCGGTGACCGCGGCGGCCATTTAAACAGAAAACTGTCTTCATCTCCACCACGCCCGATCTCTGGCAGATTCTCACTGAGATAACAAAAATAAAACATTAAATACAAAAACTTGATCTGTTTCTATACATTCTGTGAAAATATGAGGTTATTTCAAACAAGAATTGCCAAAATTATTGGCCTACGAATCTTTTAGGGGGACACACCCCCTATAATCTTTCTTATTTGAGTTCTGACGATTGAGAAATCACAAAATCCCGAATCGACCACCGATTAATATTTTGAAATTATGCCACTTCTGAGTCAATAATTATTATTCTCGATTTCTATCAAGTACTTTATTGCCTTGTTTGGAGTGAAATGGTTAAAACAAAATGTTTACAATTGGATAATAGATCTAAAAAAATATTCAGTTTATGAGATGATTAAATAAAAAACATGGAATCGGATTTAATATTTAATTTAGCCCCCAAATACACACTTATTTATGTACGAATTACCGTATTGCCTCGTCTCGAATTATTTCAAATTCAAATCTCGAATTTGATTATGAAATCTCGTAAAGTATCGTAGTTGCAATCATGAACATCGTATTGTTGTATTCGTGCAAGTAAGCCGTACGTTAACTTGCAGAAATGGTACTGCTTTTGCAGTTCAGAAAGTTTTTCATGGAAACACAGACAGACTGACAAGTTAGATCAATGTCCGAATAATAAACTTTTTTTTTTCTGCCAGGTAGAAAGTATCTTTCATGGCGTTCAGTCTCAAGATGACGCACACAAAGTAACTTTACTAATTACTAATCTTCTTTCTCCGCCTCGGGACAGACTGATATCACGTCGGGGGTAAAGGGAGTCAACCGGAGTTTTGTGCAGATGGAACAGCTAATTTCCGCCATGATGTTGTTCGCAAGATAACAATAATAATAGAGGCTGTAAGCGAAGAAATTCCTTCTTACAGTATTGGGTATTCCCGTGATGGGAGCTAACTAAATAAATATGTTTCTGACTTTGGCGTCTTTTACCTCAGTTGTCCCCATGTTCGTGTCTAGACTAGGGGAGCGAGAGGGCCAGGGTCAAGATCAGGGCGGTAGGAGATTGCTCATTTTCTGTCTTGGTTCCTTTTATCAAGTTGTCACGAATATGCATAAAAATATTCATTCGTTTGTCTTGTTTTATTTTATCTCATTTATTTTTCGTTTTCTTCGTGGTTTTATTTTCAGGAATCAGAATTTAGCTTTTAATACTAGTTGGATACCCAACGTTTGATTGTCTGTAATATGATCAAAATTCCGAATCTAATTTATTTGTCTATTTAAAATCCTATTTATATTATTTGGACTATTGTCCTCATCTTTCTTTTCTATTCCTTACAACGTTTCGGCCTTTCAGTATCTGTCTATATTTCTGAGATGAGGTATTATGTACACTATTTACATTATTCGGACTATTGTCCTCATCTTTGTCGCCATATTTATTACAACGTTTCGGGCTTTCAGTATCTGTCTATATTTCTGAGATGAAGTATTATGTACACTATTTACATTATTCGGACTATTGTCCTCATCTTTGTTGCCATATTTATTACAATGTTTCGGCCTTTCAGTATCTGTCTATATATCTGAGATGATGTATTATGTACACTATTTACATTATTCGGACTATTGTCCTCATCTTTGTCGCTGTATTTATTACAACGTTTCGGCCTTTCAGTATCTGTCAATATTTCTGAGATGAGGTAATATGTACAATATTTACATAATTCGGACTATTGCCCTCATCTTTGTTGCCATATTCCTTACAGAGATTCGGCCTTTCAGTATCTGTCTATATTTCTGAGATGAGGTATTATGTACACTATTTACATTATTCGGGGACACACACACACACACACACACACACATATATATATATATATATATATATATATATATATATATATATATATATATACTAGCAGTATGGCCCGGCGTTTCCCGTGCTTGATTCAAAAATCGTATGACTCATACACCAATCGCTATCACTTGACTTAAAATATTTTTGCCCTTCCTTGCCTTTAAAGGAGTGCCTTTTGCCGTGCTGATGTTGCTACATGCCTTACTTCTTGCCTATCACACACTGCGAATTTTTCTAAGCTCTATAATAAACATTAAATCGGTTACGAAAAAAGAACTAAACAAAATAAATGATCAGCTTTAAAAAAGGACTCGTAACTGGAAAAACCGAATGAAAAAAGAATGTTAACAACAAATACATTTTCACACCTAACCCAGTTCTGCGGAATCAGAATCAACGTTGAGTTTAAGCAAGCGAATGAACCAATTGGAGTAAAGTGCCGGGCAGATTTAAATTTTTCCCACTTGTGGCGAATGCAGCTATCGATTTTTTTTGCATGCTAGCATGCTAGTTAGAATTCGTGTCAGTCAGCTGTTGCTCTCACTCTGGCCAATACAATCTTCCTGCCTATTCGTGGCAGCCAGCTATAGGCTCTCACTCTGGCCAGTAGAAAATGGCCGCAAACTACATGAAAACTGCCGTAGAAACATGAACAAATCGATTATTTCCACTATCGATGGGAGTTGGGAAATGCAAAGTTGGTCTTCTCATTCCCGCTAACTGTGCATGTAAATTCCATCAATAACAAAACATTCTTTTGATCTGAACGCCATTGGGAGGACGAAACCCATTACATTACTGAATTTATTTTTAATCATTCATTTTCATTGCTTCAAACGTTATTATAGCAAACACTTCGTATTTGAAATAGACGTCACATTTTTATTTATTAAGCAGTGAGTAATGCGTCTACCGGCCAGCGCATTCGACAAAAACGTTCAGAACATATTTTCTTTGCTCAGATTTCCGATAGACCTATTACCCAGTTTAATAAATGAAGATGGACCGTCTATTTCAAGTACGAAGTGTCTAATCTAATAACATTTGAAGTAATATATGCGTATACATATATATTACACATATACATATATATGTGTGTGTCTGTGTGTGTGCTTTATGACAAAATACTGTCTGCCTCAAATGCTTTCCCATGGAAAAAGAAACATCAGTTTTGGCACCAAAAAACTCATACAATATATATATATATATATATGAGGAAAGTAATAATTTTTTGTTAATCTGAGAGATTTGTTGTTACTTTCAACGTTATTATTAGCGGATATTTGGATTTAAGTAGACGCTCCGTTTACTTCTTAAACAGTATATTTAATTATTTTCTTTTATTGGCCTGAGTGCTTGAAAAAAATTGCGTCCTCCAACAGGATTCAAACCTGAGTTCCCCTGGGCAGAGAAAGCTACCATTAACCCCGGCATGCTCTAACCAACCCAATGACAGTGAGCCAGATCGAAATTGTGCCTTTAAACGATCTAATAGATCTCTCGAAATTATTAATATCCGCAAAGTTTTGAATCCAATCGTAAACAAAGCAGTTTTTCTAAAAGAAATTAATGGATTTTTTATTAAACCGACCGAGATTGCAATTATTTCTATAAAAAGATTTCGCAAAGGTTCAAGCCGTTAGACAAAAATAAATTAATATACTGTTTAATAAATAAATGGAGCGTCTACTCAAATACGAGTATTCACAAAAGAAAAATCCGTCTGCACGGATGTGCGTCGTGATCATTTTGCCTTATTCATGTTTTTTTTTTTTTGTTTTTTTTTTTATTTTGTTTTTTTTTTCTCTACACTTACTCATTTATCATTTTTCATCTTTTTTTCATCTGTAGCAGACTGTGCTCCGGCTCGAGACATATGACATGTTTTTATTTATTTATTTTTATAAGCATTTTGTTTTTTTATAGAGAAGTATTTTGTTTATTTATGTTTTTTACAAATTTAAATGATATTAATGCTTAAGTAATATATATATATATATATATATATATATATATATATATATATAATGAAATCCTATTTTTTCCCCAGGCTGGCGTTGCTCGTGACTAAAAAAGAGAAAGAAAATGAGTGACATTTTAAAAAGTCATTAACATTTTATGTTCTTTGCTAAGTGTCCGAGTCGAGAGAAAGAATCCTTCAGAAAATAAATGAAAGATAT
This sequence comes from Acanthosepion lycidas, assembly GCA_963932145.1. Taxonomy (NCBI): domain Eukaryota; kingdom Metazoa; phylum Mollusca; class Cephalopoda; order Sepiida; family Sepiidae; genus Acanthosepion; species Acanthosepion lycidas. The sequence goes on from OZ010593.1 coordinate 89,491,533, forward strand.
TCTTTCCATGCGTTCTCCGCGTCGACAGTATGATATAAATGATACCCCGACAGAGTTATAAATTACTGACAATTGGAAAAACGTTCATGAAAATACAATGTTTCGAAAATACATCCGACTGTGCATTTCTATCCATTTAAATATGCACAAATAAATAAAATTCTCATTAATTAATATATATATATATATATATATATATATATATATATATATATATATATATATTGATGGCATACGTTAAATTATATAATTTTGCCTATATTAAAAGCTAGTATTATTTCATATATATATATATATATATATATATATATATATATATATATATATAGTGAACATTGAAGACAACACTCAGAGGCGACAGGCTGTTTCATGCTAGACGCAATCCTCAGGACGCGAGTGTTGGAAAAATCGATTGCGTCTAGCATGAAACAGCCTGTCGCCTCTGAGTTTTGACTTCAATGTTTACTTTTGTATTTATATTTATATACACTCTATCTCTGACATGGAGCACTTTATCCCATAAATATAGCACACTTTAAAGCTACATATATATATATTCAGTTGTACCGTAGAGTTCACGCTTTTGTGATCATTACACAAATGATTCAATCTGATGATCGCAAAAGTGTGAAACCCAGGTCGCAAACTCATATCCATACAACTGAATATGTAAGTTCTATCACTGATATTGAGCTCTTTCCAATTAGCACTGCGCATATAAAATAATATATATAGAAAATACACACACACGCACGCACACACGCATATATATGTGTTTGTGTGTGTGTGTGTGTGTGGCCTGACGATTGCGTCTAGGATGAAACAGACTGTCGCCTCTAAGTGTTGACTTCTATGCTTACTTTTAAATATATATATATATATATATATATATATATATATATATATATATATATATATATATATTAAAGAAAAACAGACCACTCTAAGGTAACATTATGATAAATTATTTCACCAGAGCCCTTTTAAAGGACGCCAGATCATCAGATAGCACTTCCAAAAATGAAATGAAACGAAATAGAGCATATTACATATATATATATATATATATATATATATATATATATATATATATATATATATATATGTGTGTGTGTGTGTGTGTGTGTATTAATTAATCCGACATATTTTATCACAATCAACGTTATTTTTAGTGTGTTCTCATATTGGACTAGACGCTCCGTTTGATTATTTACAGTTTTGTTTTGTGTTCTTTTTTCGTCTACCGGCCTGATTATTCGAGAAATCTTATTAAAGAAAATAGGGACTATCCGGTAGGCTCTAAAGATGACGAAGAAGAGACTTGAATCACCGAAATGTGGTTCTACGGATGGATACTGAGAATACTATGGGCCTAACACGTGAACAACAACGATGGTTTAAAGAACACATAAACAAAATGGAAATTTATACTTAACATCAGGAAAAGACAGGAATTTTTAGATCACGTTACGAGAAAGGTGGGCTTGGAAAATCTGACACTCACAAGCAGATGTAACGAGGAGCAGAGGAAAACAGCATAGGATATGAGTAAATGGATGGCTGAACAAGGTTTAGAAATAATAGGAAAACATAATTTATTAAGAGCTAAAATGGGCAGAAAGATGTGGAGGGCTATAATCCCCTACACCCTGAAGGAACAGCACATAAAGAAGAAGCATTCTTTATCTCGAAATTTACCTGGACTCGACCACGAGTTTCTTTTTTCTTTATATTTATTTAAGCTTTATTTATTTTATAATTTTTTATATTTATATATATTTTTTATATTTATATATATTTTTTTATATTTATATATATTTTTTATATTTTTAGCTTATTTTTTTTTATTTTTAGTTTTTTTTTTGTTTGTTATTTTGTTATTATTTTTCCTTTTGTTTTATTTTTTATTTTTGTTTTACTTCTCGACAAAAATCTTCGAATATCCTCCTTTTACGCCTCTCCCCACCGCCCTCCCCGCGCCAAAGAAACCGGTCTTTACAAATTTTCATGTCTCCTGGTATTTGATGACATAATTTCGGAAATTGATATCACCGTAGATTTTTGGTCGTCACAAAATGGGAATTATAGTTCAAATGATCTCCAATTCTTGGAATTTCCCGCCCAAAAGGAACCGAGAAGTCTTTGAAAAGATGGAAATTACTCCAAGTCGCTTACAAAAGAGCCAACGATTAAAATAACAGGGGACCCCGAGCAGGTTATGCATACATCCCCCCATCTATCTATCTATCTATCTATCTATATATATATATATATATATATATATATATATATATATATATATATATATATATATATATGCGTGTATAATATAATATATATGTGTGTGTGTGGACACAAGAATACATGCATGCATCTCTATAAGGAGAGCGATTAATATCTAGACAGATATGTTTTCATAACAGAAGAATAAATTTAACAATCTTAAAATACACACACACGCACACACACACACACACATATATATATATATATATATATATATATATATATATATATATATGTGTGTATGTATGTATGTACTAACATGCATATATATATATGTGTGTATGTATGTGTGTGTATATTTAAAATTTCAGATATATCTAAAATATTTCTGCAAAAGATTAATACAAATATAGACAAAAGGAAAACGTTTAAGTCCATTTTTTAACATGCCAATATTTGTATATATATATTGGTTGACTGTATATATATATATATATATATATATATATATATATATATATATATATATATATATATCTAATAAACAATAAAATCCAAAATATTTGGATTCTATTGTTTATTTGATATTTTATCAATAATAATTTTAATAATAAAAAAAATATTTTATTAATTATTTGCTCTGTAATAATAAATACTATGGATTATATATCAACGTATTTGTTACCTTTATTATATACATATATATAAATATATATATATATATATATATATATATGTTTGTATATGTGTGTTTCTCTGCTGCGCAAAAATTGAAAAACTGTTCGGCAAAGATTTTAATGACAAAAATTAAGAATATATAAATTTTCCTGGCCGATAAGTTTGAGGCACCTCTTCATATATATAAGTTATGAAAAACTTGGTAATCCGTATGGGTAATCCCAAGGAGGATGAAATCCTGAGAGCTCAATGTAAATCCAGAGCTAATATATATATATATATATATATATATATATATATATATATATATATATATATATAATACTAAATTGTAATTATTCCAAAGTGGAGTTTTAGTCCATATGAGAGGTCAGTGTATGATACAGAGCAAATTATAATCATAATTAGGAAAAAAACTTAAAATCCATCGTCAGTAATAAATTTATTTCGATGAATATACGCATATTCATCTCATCTGCTGAGAAGAGTATACTTATAGAGTATACTCTGAACTAGACTGGATTTCGAACTCGGCTTTCCGATTATTACACTGTGCTTCCATATTATATATATATATATATATATATATATATATATATATATATGTATATATATATATATATATATATATACATATATATATATGTGTGTGTGTGTGTATACATATATATATGAAAATACCTTAAGAAATGTTGTTATAGAACTATGATCAGAAACGTGACACGTAAGTCTACTTTCACCCGAGATTAAAGCAACCATACGAAGCGTAATAGACATTAATTGTCTGTTATATTTAACAATATATCTTTAAATAATCATTTGCTGCCCAATAATATATATATATAT
>OZ010593.1:89500282-89515282 GCA_963932145.1 Acanthosepion lycidas
TGACCCTGACAGCCGATCCATGAAGTCATGTGCTTGCTGAATTGTGTGTGCGACCAGGTCACAGTCATTGGCTTCGAGGTTTCGCACTAAACTAAAAAAGATTTTTGTCCTTGCCGCAAACCTACGTATATTGAAAAGCTTGCCAGTTGACCTATACCTTATCATAATACCATTATAACAGTCACCATATATATATATATATATATATAAAATAATATGAACCGATGTTTATATATGCGCTAAATTAAAGAGCATAGTTTTTATATGTATATATTTTTTCTTATTACTAAATATTTTTTAAAATACATTAAAAATTTCTGTTGTTGATGTTTTCGATACGAAACTAAAGTTATCAGATATACATTCGTAAATGTGTCAACGAGAAATAATCTTGGATATGACGATAAACTACTTCAGGGGATTCTGTTATATCTGTTATTTCTTATCAATTTATTTATTTGTTCAGCCAACCGGGCACTAATGAGTAAGCTTTTTGATTCTACTTATCGGCAGAATACAGCGGCCACTCTTAATTTTGTGGGTTGGACAGGTCTTACTAACACATTTTGATTTTAGTTTGAAAGGTTTTTTTATATGATTACTGAGTTCACCCCTGCGTAATTTTTTATATATTTTTAAATATTTTTTTAAAAACCAGTGAAAAGTAACTGTATATATGAAGAATTTTTTTTAAATCATGTGTTTTATTAGCATCCCTTCGAACCTGTTGTATTGAACTACATGTTGGATTAGATGGAGAAGGATGGATTCTTGTGGTGATTGAGTCCTCTTATTGAGAGATTGGATGTTTTGAGGAGCAATGCAACCACCTTTTAATTACTATTGTTACCAAGTCCACCTAGGTCTGGAGTGGTAGCACCCGTTAGGGTCCCAGCAATAGGGAAATCGTGAACCTCCAAGAAAAACACTATGGAAGTATAAAAAATACATTTTTATAATATAAATAGCAAGTTTCTTTTATCCTTTCCTCAGTCAGTCCCCACTATACACGATCTTTTCTCTCACTTCCCGACAGTGGAACTCCCTTCCTCTTACTTGCTTCCCTGATAACTACAACCTTCAAAAATTTAACGTCAATCGCCACTTCTTGTTGGCTTGATCCACGTTCTTCTTTTTATCCTTATCACCTCCATACGTTTTCACATTCACTCTCTGTAACCCCTTCGTGCTAGTGGCACTCTCGCTTTGCTTGGGGGTGAAATGCTTTAAAAATGTTTACCTAATGCATGCATCCACTACGGAGACTTTCTAAAAGGACATCAGTTTTTTTATACCTTTATATCTAATGTTACATGGCTTCGACATTTGGTTATCATGGTGTTGTGAACAAGTAAATGGCTAAAGAAATAAAAAAATAAGAGTTACAGATTTGTCATATATTAAACAGTAAATACAGCAGAAGAGTATTATACGACTACCGAGTGTGTGTCGGCTGATCCAGCGTTTCATCAATTCGACTGTTAATATTTAACAGCCCACCACCACCAAGAGGGATGCATGTGGCACAAGACCGAGTTTACCGTGGGTTCTCCGAGCCCGGAGGCTCGGCCAAAAATATTCCGGTAGAACCCGCATAAGCTGGTTCGATCTGTCTATCTCCACAGACGAAACTTTGCCCTTCGGCACAGCATCGCCCGGGTTCCTCTCTGCCCAAATGCAGAGAGTTTGACAGCATCTGCAAACAGTCACAGCCCGGTGGAACAATCTATTCGACTGTTAATATTTAACAGCCCCCCACGTGTTATGTATGTGGCACAAGGCCGAGTTTACCGTAGGTCCTCCGAGCCCGTAGGCTCGGTTAAAAATATTCCCTTTGAACCCGCATAAACGGGTTCAGGGACTGTCTACCTCCCCGAACGAAACTTTGCCCTGCGGCAAAGCCTCGTCCGGGTTCCTCTCTGTCGAGGCAGAGAGTTCGGCAAATGCACATTCTGACCCAAGGCCTTCTCTCCTACTAATCTTATAGTAGGCGGTAGATTCCAACATAGACTCTTTAGAGGGAGGATCCCATAACACATAGTGAGCTTGTGCTGTTTTTGATAATTTTTTTATTTCATTTCTGAGATGAAGAATCGAAAAAATGTTAATAACGGTTAGTTCAGGGGTTTTCAAACTGTAGTCCGCAAGGACAAGATAGGGGGTCCGTGGACAGCAAAATGGTCCAGTTAATGTTGATTTGATAACTGTAGATGTTAAACGACATTTTATATCACTTGCTGAACATTTTGATAAATATTTGTCGAAAGAGGTTCCTGATAATATTGAAAATTTTGACTGGATCAGAAATCTGTTTAATGTTGAAATAGCTAATAGTATGCTCACAGGAAATGAACCGAAAGAACTGGCGAAAATTTCATGCAACAGAACTTTAAAAATCAGTTTTATGCAACAACAACTTTCGAAATTCTGGCTCACTGTAGCCTCCGAGTATCCATTGTTATCTCGAAAGGCAGTTAAGATCTTGTTACGGTTTGCAATAACATATTTATACAAAGCAGGATTTTCGGCACTAACCAATCTGAAAAACAAATACAGATCCAGACTTGCTCCAGAAAGTGACTTACATGTATGTTTATCAGCAATATCGCCAATAATTGACAGTTTGTGCAAAGCCAAGCAAGCACATCCTTCTCACTAAGTGTGTATTAAAAGGTCCTGTGTGTGTAATTGACAATAAAACTAGTTGTTAAATACTATTACTGTTTTCATTTACATGTAAAATTAATATTTTAATATAACAAAATTTAATTTTGTTACATTTTGCAGCAACATGCAGCATTAATTTATTTGAACACTTATGTCTAAAGTAAGCTTTAAACCAGCTTTTATTGCATTAATGCAAAATTATATGTTATGTTCAGCAAATATTTATGTATAAATTTCATAAGCATTTATAAGGGGGTCCCTAAGGTAAACCCTGAAATATAAAGGGGTCCGCAAGTCAAAAAGTTTGAAATATATTAGTTTAACCATTTCCTTATCTGAAAACAGTCGGTATCCATTAATCGGACAGTTAGCGGTTGGAATTGATAAAATGTGTAACTGCAAAAAGACTAAGCGAGTAATGAGAAAAAAAAAACTGATATACTCAACTATACTTACGTCTATATATTAACCTCAGTTCAGTTAAACTCTACCTTGACTAGCTCTTGGGCCTTATATTGGGTGAACACCTAGTACAGAAAATAGATGTGCCTGTTATATAGAGATAATTAAAGTGTATGTGTCTTTAATTTCAGTATACTTGATTATTTTATGACTTGACTTCGTTTGTGTAATTTATTATTGGGTCATGTTTTATACAAAATATTTCCACAAATACGAGAAGCGCGAATTTAATCAAAATAAATGCGTTAAAGTTAGATTTAAATTCTGGTAAATCAACGCTATCGATGAGAAATGGAAACTTGAATACGATGTACACGAATGTTTATCTAAACTAATTAGCCAAGAAATTGTTTATTTATGCTTGGTTAGGTTGTTTCTTTGGTTATTATCATTTACAAAGATTGGCTTGAAAGACGGAGAAAAGGAACGCCGAAGTGAACGCGAAATCGAATATTATGCGTCAGCATAAAATTTTCAAGCGAAAAAATAAATCGAGGTTAGATTAATCATGTAACTAATAAAATTGTAATGATAATGGATTCGAATATATTACATAAATTTGTTCGTATATATATATATATATATATATATATATATATATATATATATATATAAACAGATGTAAATATGAAAGATAAATGTGAACAAGCTAAGATAGAAAGATGTGAAGAGTTTGAGATTAATAGAAAGATGTGAATAGGTTGAGATAGATAGATAGATAGATAGATGTGAACAAACTGATAGATAGATAGATAGATAGATAGATAGATAGATAGATGTGAATAGGTTGAGATAGATAGAGAGATGTGAACAAGCTGAGCTAGCTAGCTAAGATAGATAGATGCGAACAAGCTGAGATAGATGTGAATAGGTTTAGATAGATAGATGTGAATAGGTTTAGATAGATAGATAGATAGATAGATAGATAGATAGATAGATAAATAGATAGATAAATAGATAGATAGATAGATAGATAGATAGATAGATGTGAAAAAGCTGAAATAGATGTGAACAAGCTGAGCTAGCTAGCTAGATAGATAGATAGATAGATAGATAGATAGATAGATAGATAGATGTGAATAGGTTGAGATAGATAGATAGATAGATAGATAGATAGATAGATAGATAGATAGATAGATGTGAATAGGTTAAGATAGATAGATAGATAGATAGATAGATAGATAGATAGATAGATAGATGTGAATAAGTTTAGATAGATGTGAATAGGTTTAGATAGATAGATAGATAGATAGATAGATAGATAGATAGATAGATGTGAATAGGTTTAGATAGATAGATGTGAATAAGTTTAGATAGATAGATGTGAATAGGTTTAGATAGATAGATAGATAGATAGATAGATAGATAGATAGATAGATAGATAGATAGATGGGAATAGGTTTAGATAGATAGATGTGAATAGGTTTAGATAGATAGATAGATAGATAGATAGATAGATAGATAGATAGATAGATAGATAGATGTGAACAAACTGAAATAGATGTGAACAAGCTGAGCTAGCTAGATAGATAGATTGATGTGAACAAGAGATAGAAAGATGTGAAAAGGTTGAGATAGATAGATAGATAGATAGATGTTTCACAGCACAGATCAGAGCCCATGTGGACGCATGATTATCAACAATAACATTTGGTGAATCGTTAATTTAAACCAGGTCAACGATCTCGCTTGCCTCGAGCCACACCTGAACCACGCCACCGTTGTACTCATCGTCAGTGGTTATCGCAAGTGATTCGGCAATGGGCGGATCAACGGGTATTCTGTTGTGTTCAGTGATAATAATCGATTCTGCCTTTATGGAAATATCGTTCGTTTGTGCGTGTTTTATCGATCTGGAAATATATTGCTGGGTGGTATTCGCTATCGCTGTGATCGTATACGTGATGTGAATTACTCACGACACCATGTTATCTGTCTCTTGTTTCTTACTGAAAGTCATGTTCATTTCATCTTTTCACAAGGACAAAGCTTTTCTTTTTCATTTCCTTTTTTGTAATACTACAAGAAAAGAATATATGCGTTATAATGTAATTTAATACTAAATACTACACTGCATATCTTCTCTACTGGTTATTTTTATTGTCCCAACAGGGAAATTCTGTCGATTACTTGTCAGTGAAGGAGTAAGTTAAAGTTCCATTCATTATGTTCGCTCATTTCACCCTCTCCGTCATTGACCTCTGGTAACTCCTCAGGATAATTTAAGTTCGGTTGATAGTTACATGCCATGCGTGTATCACGCATGGCACGTAACTCTTTTCGATACAGGAATGACGAGGCAGAATTTTTTCCCTCATAGGTTGCTATTTCTTTCTCTGGTAGACCAATTGCCATCCAAGTCTGTCCTGCTATTTACCCATAGCTGGAGGGAGAAGATGGGTATTAACACGTAAGTGAATCCAATGGATTCGACTAGAATTCGAACTCGGCTCTCCGATTCCTCAATCCGAGTCGCTATTCACTACTCCACCGGAATCTTCTGGTATCATCAGTATATGTGATTGTTTACTGCAATCCAAGAATTTTCGCTTTCTCACCAATGTTCTGGCGTCCTTAAGTAATTTTCATATTAACCTTAAGCCCGAGTTTTTCACGCACGGGTTTAATGTGTTTTGGCGTTCTGGAGGTACGAAGACGCCCTGGTATTTTTGAAGATGGGAATCTTGTTGTCATGATCTATTGTCCTTTTGATAAACATTCTATTGATTCCAAGTTCTTTTCCAGCTTTAAAATCTTAGGTGGAGTTCGTTCTCACGTTGCTCAATCATAAGAACAATATTTCAAATAAATCAAATGTATCCTGACAATTATTCATCGCAAAATTTAAATAGATTTTTTTTTCTTTTCTTTCTCTTTATCTTTCTCTCTTGCGATTAGAACCAATGTATCACCGTTGTTACTTTTAAATAAAGTACAATTGACTTTGTTTAAATCATTTCAACCCGAAGCAAGACGATTCCTGGGTATGACGATAAACTACATCCGGCAAGAAGGCTTCTGACGTGGAAGTTGTAGGTTTTGAGGATCATGAAACCATCTCGTAATTGTTGATGTTCCCAGTTCCACTCGGATACGGGGTGGTAGCACCTGTTAGGGTCCCAGCTATGGGCAAATAGTGAACCCCAAAGAAAAATAAACTACTATAAAAGTATAAAAATACATTTTTATAATAAAAATATCAGCAATACATTTTATATAAAAAAGGACCAACAATATATTTATAGTACAATCACCAACCATGCATTTTATAGCAAAATGACCAACAATATATTTTATCTGTAGTCTAAGCCATAAAATTGTGTTCAAAATATTTAGATTTTGGCATTTAATAACCCATAGAGGTTTATATGCCGTTAAACAAAATCAACCAAACAGGCAACATGAAAGAAATTTTTTTGTTCTCCATTCTTTCTTTTAGCAATGTTCTTGGTATGACAATAAACTACATTCAGCAGAAAGGCCTCGGATGGGGAGATTGGAGCTTTTGAAGAGTGTGTTTTTCCTAGGTCCACCTTGATCCAGTGTGGTAGCACCTATTAGGGTCCCAGTTATGGGCAGATGGTGAACCCCAAACAAAAACAAAATACTATGAAAGTATAAAAATATATTTTTATAATAAAAATATTAGCAATACATTTTTATATAAAAAAAAAGGACCAACAATATATTTATAGTAGAATTACCAATAATGCATTTTGTTCAAAATATATATAGTTGAAGCCATGAATTTGTGCTAAAAATATTTAGATTTTGGCATTAATTAACCCATAGTGAATGATATGCCGCTAAACAAAATCGACACAACAACCAACATGAAAGAATTCTTACATAACATTAATCTAAATATCTTACAATATCTTAAATAAATCAAACTGTATTCCAAAATATAACTTCAAAAAAACTACAACATAGTTCTAATAATTATGTACACGCAAATATATATACACACAAAAGCTGAGTATCATCTACCATGTATTCAACTGTGAAAGCAGAATAACATACATCGTATTTTTATTACTTCAAAGCAAATTTTCGGCATTGAATGACCATTTAATATCTTACAATATCTTAAATAAATCAAACTGTATTCCAAAATTTAACATCAACAAAACTACAACATAAAACGCACTTATCCCCGCCTCTACTAATTATGTACATGTAAATATATATACGCACAAAAGCTGAGTATCATCTACCATGTATTCAACTGTGAAAGCAGAATAACATACGTTGTATTTTTATTACTTCAAAGCTCCCGAGAAAATTAATTTTCGACATTAAATGACAATATAATATCTGACAATATCTTAAATAAATCAAACTGTATTCCAAAATATAACTCAAGCTGCTGAATGAGGCGTGTGATATGAACATGAGGAGGAAGTAGAAAATAAAGATGGCGAGGATATCGAGAATAGATAACGATTGAAAAGTTCAAGCGGAAATCTGTTCCTTAGAGTAGAGGTTGCTAGGAAGATGTTTAGTAAGTATGGGGTACCTACTGGAAAGTGAAGGGTTTGAAAAATTCATAACTTGTTCGTTTTCAGTTTTGTTTTGTTTTTTTCTTATTTTTTTTAAGGTTTTAGAGCATCCCTTGGAGATTAAAATGGCTACGTATGATGTCCAGCAACGAGTGAAATTCATTGAGTTTTTCTATTCCGAAGAAAAGATCAATTATTCAAACTCAGAGAAAAATACGAGCAACATTTTAATCTCATAGTTTCTCCTATCGATAACATGATTCGGAACCTAATCGCCTAGTTTGAAAGAACTGGATCAGTCGACGATCTACCGGAAAGATGTCCTAAGGGCACTGTGCGCACTGAGGCAGCGGTGGAATCTATACGGCTGAGCGTCCTTGAGGATCCATCAGCCTCTACCCATCGTCCCCCTGCTCAATTAGGCATCGCCAGAACATCGCTTCAGATGTTTCTGAAACTGGATTTAAAAATGTTTCCACGCAAGATTCAAATGGTCTAAACTTTACTACCCCAAGATACTTACGTGTTTGTAAAAGTTATTTTTGATTTATATCATTCAATCTTTCAGTGGCCATCCTGTAGAACATTCTTCTCACAAATGGTAATGGTAATATTAGAAAATGAGTTCCGCAAATATACAAAAATAAAAAGACGTGTAAGACAAGGGTGTGTCTTCTCGCCGGATTTATTCAACCTATACAGTAAGGCAATTCTGAGTGTATAAGAAGTCCAACCAGGATTCATTATTGGCGGCCACAATCTTAAAAACATAAGATATGCAGATGACGCAGTGTTGATAGCAGACACATAAAGAAAGCTACAAAATATCCTGCAAAAGGCAGTGAAGGTACGCGAGAAGAAAGTATTATATAAACTATTTACATTATTCGGACTATTGTCCTCATCTTTGTCGACATATTTATTACAACGTTTCGGCCGTTGTACGCTCCGGCCTTCTTCAGGTGGTTGGAATGTCGAACTGAACCCTTTATTTCGCTCACTGTGGTAGAATGTTCTAGTTCCACGTGCAATGTTTAATGGATGTTAGTTATCAGTTATCTCCTGCTAATTCCCCTCTGAAAGTTCTCCACTGCTTTAACCGGGTATTGAACTCACACTCTTTGGGTCCAGTCACTGGATCTAACCAACGCCTTTATCAACTGTGCCATGTGTCCTTGAGATGTACCCCAAATGCAAATTACAAATCGATGTCAAAATTAGGCCTGTACAAATATTTTAATATCTAGGAACAATTTTAATATCTAGGAAAAAATTTAACAAAGTACGACACTGAGATCCGAAGATAACTAAAGAAGCCTTCCAAAAGCTAAGCAGGATATTAAGAAAAAAGAAAACTTCGTTAGAAATAAAGAAAATAGTACTGAATTGTTACGTGATATATCGTCTCCTATATGGCAGTGAATTTTAGACAATCTCCTCAAAGAAGAAGCGACGAAATATTGAAAATATGGTTCTACTGAAAGATGCTGAGCATAACATAGATCGAACATGTGTGCAATAACGAAGTTTTAGAGAAAATGGAAACAAAAAAAAAACACTTATATTTAACATCAGAAAGAGGCAGCTGGAATGTTTAGGGCATGTAATGAGGAAGGAGGGCTTCAAAAATCTGATACTCACAAGACACATTGAATACAATAACGACAGAGGAAAATAATTCATAAACTACTTAGGGAGCTTGAGTAAATGGATACCGGAAGATGATTTAAGGGAAATAACAAATTTTATTAAGAGCTACAAAGGAGAGGAAGTTGTGGAGAGCCATAATCGTCTACGTCCTGAGATAGAATGAGGCATTTCATTGTGTCGCCTATGTTTTAAATTCTTCAAGTTTCATCGCATAACACTGGTTTGCAGGAATGCGAAGACTTAACAAGGATTTTCCAAGCGGAAAATGACAAAAGTGGCAAAGGAAATAAGAAAAGGCGGCAAAATTGTAACAAAAAATCAAGGGTACTCGTAAGCAAAAAGAACTTCCGGCGGAAGTGATATTTGTCAACTTTCTCTACTAAAAAAAAATCTCAATTTCGAATACTGAACGAGAAAAAGGGAATAGTTTATGAAGGGGAATTTATTTATGCTCAAAGTTCGCTTCTGTGATTTTGCCTCGGTAAAGGCCTAATCGTTAATATTCTTAAGTGCATGGTTAAAATAAGGAGGAGGGAATTATGAGACGGGCGCTGAGGATAAAGGAAGTGTGGTAAGAAAATCAAAGACGAGTGAAGAAGGGGAATTTGGAATAATTGTAGGGAAGTTGGAAAAGAGAACAGGTACAAATGCAAATTGACGTACAGAGTCAAAATGCACTAAGAGTAGAAAGAAAGAAAGAAAGAAAGAAAGAAGGAAAGAAAGAAATGAAGGGAAAATCAGAAAAATATTAGGTTGGTGCAAAAATAATGTCGATTTTGACGTTAAAAAAATACGTCAAAAACGACATTATTTTTGCACCAACCTGATAAAAGATATTTCTGTGTTGGTGTATGGGCGTGCGTGGATGTGTGTAGAGAGAGAAATAACAAACGTAAGCAAAGCTTTTTCAATAGAAAGAAAGAAAGAAAGAAAGAAAGAAAGAAAGAAACTATTAGGTTGGTGCAAAAATAATGACGTAATAATGTCGTTTTTTGACGTTAAAAAATACGTCAAAAAACGACATTATTACGTCATTATTTTTGCACCAACCTAATAAGTTAAACAAAGCCCAAAAAACGATAGATAGATAGATAGATAGATAGATAGATAGATAGATAGATAGATAGATAAGAAGAGAGAGAAAGGAAACGCCCACTGAGTTCATGAAGTAGAAAAAGATAGATAAAGAAAAGATTACAAGCGATAACGAAAGAAAGATGACTGACAGGAAAAATAAATAAATATAGATATATAGGTAGATAGATAATGAACAGATAGATAGATAGATAGATAGATAGATAGATAGATAGATAGATAGATAGATAGATAGATAATGAACAGAATCAGATAGATAGATAGATAGATAGATAGATAGATAGATAGATAGATAGATAGATAGATAGATAGATAGATAGATGGAGAGGGAGAGCGAGAGAAAAGTACAGTAAAAATAGATCAATACTGGAGTCTGCTGTCAAGATAAGAAAGAGAAACTAAAAATAGGATGTGTAGGAGGGGGAAGAGGAGGAGAGAAAATATGAAGTAGTCGGAGAGTTTGAATCAGCAGTACAAATAGTACCACATAATAAACAAGGCCATAAAAATATAGGCCCGAAATCCAAATAAGGGAGAGAAGTCGTCAACAAAAAGAGGAAAACCAACAAGAAAAAAAATTGTATAATCATCTGAGAGACCTCTGTTTTCCATCAGCATGGCTGATGCTAACATCCAGCTAAATGGTAAGTTTTGAGCTGACATGAAGTGAAAAGACTATATTGAATCCATTGCTAGGTCAGCTGCTAAAAAAAGTTGATTCACTGTGTCGCGCAAGATAATTTTTATCTCCAGAATGTATCATACATATCTATAAATCTACCATTCGTCCATGCTTAGAATATTGCTGCTACATATGGTCCGGTGCTCCTGTTTTATATTTAGAGATTCCTGATAAAATCCTAAAAAGAATCAGCAATATTATTGGTTCTGACCTGGCGTTTCGGCTTCATTTACGTTCCCGCCGCCGTAATGTAGCTTCCCTGTGTCATTCATGATAATTGTTCAGACAAGTTCTTCGTTATAGTGTATGTTGGGTGGGTGGTTATTACTAACATTATTTTGTTTAGTTTTTTGTAAATAGTTTTGTAGTATTTTTGTAAATATTCAATGGAGTAAGATTTTTGAATTTGTTGTTTTATTCCCCCTCCTCCCCACAAACAATGAATTGTACATATGAGGACTAGTTAGGACTTCATAGAGACAATGAGGTATTATGGTGAATGAAGAAAGAATATTAAGTAAGAATGTGTTGTTTTGGTGTAAGGAATATTGTTGTAAGTTTGGGTCAGTGTTTGTGGCTAGCTAAGCTTAACTTTAAAACAAAAGAAGACCGTCCTTTTCTCCTTGTTGGCCTTGTGCCACATTTTCTGTAAATAAACAGAAATAAATATCGCTCTCCTCAATGGTACCTAGACTTTATGAATTTAAGCGCAGTACTAGATTGGTGGCAAGGTCCCATCATTTTACAGGTGAAACGGATAGATGTAAACGTAAGTACTATGCTAACAGTTTCTTTTCTCGCACTTCTCGCTTGTATTGAAGCGGAAATAAATATCGTTCTTCGTCTTCGTTGGTTTATCCCCCACAAACAATGAATTGTACATATGGGGACTAGTTAGGACTTCATAGAGACCTGAGGTATTATGGTGACTGCAGTAAGAATGGTAAGTAAGAATGCGGTGTTTTGGTGTAAGGAATATTGTGGTATTATGTTTGGGTCAGTTTAGGTGGCTAGTTAAGTTTAACGTTAAAACAGAAGAAGACCGTCCTTTTCCCTATTCCACATTTTGGCCTTGTGCCACATTTCTGTACACAGCAGAATGAATATCACTCTTCGATATGTTATCTAGATTTTATGAATTTAAGCGCAGTACTAGACTGGTGACGAGATCTCATCAGTTTACAGTTGAGTTGACTAGATGTAAATGTAAATTCTATGCTATTCTTTTGTCGCACTTCTTACTTGTGGAACTCTCTTCCAGCTCTGTGCTTTTTAGCTAGCTTTGATCTTCAAAAGTTTAAATGCAATGGCAATCGTTATCTACTGTCCTCATGATTGCTCTTCTATTGTTCTCACTTCTTAGTAATGTTTCTTTTTTCTAATTCACCACACCAAGACCCTTGTGTCTTAGTGGCTTTATTGCCTTGCTTGGGTGAATTCGATTTTTGAAAAAATGAATAGAATGATGATGAGGGATAGCCGACACAGAAATAAAATCTGGTTTCGTCAGTTAGGGCAAATACTCTCCCGTTAATCAATTTATAGCAATTTTATCTCACTGACCAATTTGCCAGAATAATGAATCAGACAATGAATGCCGCACTACAGTGTCCCTGTGCTAGGCACAAATGAACTTAGTAATCGCCTATGATGGGTACTTGCCGAGTTGTGGGTTCAATTCTCGAGATGTGACCTATTACTCGGTTCTTGTGCCGGAGGCATAGCAAATGACGATAACCTGTCTTGTTGCTGAAACAAATATCATATTTGACGGGATTATAGACACACGGACATATCAGTAGACGCACTCCTGTTTAAGCAATGCATATTCAGGAAAAAGAAACAATGTACTGTGCTGTGGTGCTGTGGTGCTGTGGTTTCTGCAGCAGGTACGTTTTACAAGGTTCGACTTCCAGCCCGTTTCCAGCCAGCTTTGAATTCAGAGTTAGCCTAATCTGGCGACTGGTTGACAACTGTATGAAAGTGAATGCAATGAACTCACCCAGAACGCAATGCTACAGGTCCATTTCAATTTTAACGCCAATCATTACTATTCTACATCATCCATATCAGAAAAAATATTATATTTAAATTTTTTGCATCATTTCACCTCAAGCAAGTCGATAATTCCGCTAAGATGCAAGAGGGTTACTATGTCTACCTTTTCGACTGTAAACCGGGCCCATATCTACCCCCTATTTTTTCTTTAATGCACTTATGTGTCTTTACTAAAAACTGGCCCAATGTCTATCTTCATGACTCTTTTGTATCCCGAACCTAATTTATTAACTTACATTTATTAACTTAAGGGAAATTTAACATCATTATACTATTTACATTATTCGTACTATTATCTTTGTCCCCATATTTATTACAACGTTTCGGTCGTTGTACGCCCCGGCCTTCTTTAGGTGGTTGGAATGTCGAACTGTACCCTTTATTTCGCTCACTGGGGTAGAATGTTCTAGTTCCACATGCCATGTTTGATGTATGTCAGTTATCAGTTATCTCCTGTTAATTACCCTCTGAAAGTTCTCCACTGCCTTAACCGGGTATTGAACTCACACACTTTTAGCCCTGGATCTAAATAACGCCTTTATCCACAGTGTCATGTGTCCTTGAGGACATCTGGGTATGAATTTCTGGTTATTATAAACCTAATGTCTTCAGCAACCATTTTTTACCAATGCTCATATTGCAATTTTTGCTGTTATCATTAACAATTATGATTCGATATAAAATAACCTTAGATGGGTTGATTTGTAGTTAAACTATGTAACCTAAGAAGACATATTTTTCCACGGGATCTTTTCAAAAATCAATAATTAAGCAATTCCAATTTGCATAGTCTTCTTTGCATGTTCCAGTTTGTGAAATATTATCATGCCAATAAATTTGTTTCGTGACAGACGAATGAAAAATATACTGTATTATATGAAAAAAATAAAAAGTTACCCATCTCAATAGTGGCACGTGGAATAAGCAGTTTCGTTATGCCGTGTCTTGCGAAAAGAAATTAACCGCGACAATTTAACAAAGAAAAAACATTACTTCAACTACATACCTTAATTTCTAATTCGACATATTCCACGGTGATAGATTTTTCGCAACGAAGAATATGCCAGAAAATATTTATATGTACCATCGATTCTTCAACTGATATGCCGGCCTCTCATTACGGTAAATTCCATGAAGTATATTTCTTGCATATCCCTTTATCTCTTTATCGATCTCTCTGTAGCCTTTACTTTCTTTCTTTCCTCTTCCTATCAGCTCCATACCATATATATATATATATATATATATATATATATATATATATATATATATATATCACTTTATCGATCTCTCTCAAGCCGTTACTTTATTTCTTTCCTCTGCTTATCGGATCCATGTCATATATATATATATATATATATATATATATATATATATATATATATATATATATATTAGGTTGGTGCAAAAATAATGACGTAATAATGTCGTTTTTTGACGTTAAAGAATACATCAAAAAACGATATTATTGCGTCATTATTTTTGCAACAATCTAATATATATATATATATATATTAAAAAGAGGAGAGGTACCGCAAACGTTTTAGGTTGTAATGCGGATTTTTTTTTTAATATTATGGTTTATTTTCCATAATTTTACTACACGGGTTTCTGATCTCGCGACCGTCTTCAGGTAAAAGGCGGAGATTTCCACATATTATTACAAGTAATTAATTTTTTCCTTATGTTTTTCAATGTTAAATATACTCGATATCTGACATTCTCTGCTTTTGTGTTAGTAATCCGAATATCTTTTTGGAACTGGCAGTGAAGAGTTCTGCGCGAAGGGTCATAAAACAATTAAGTTTGGTCCGAGAGAAATGATGAATTAGTTATCAGTATCTTAACTTTAATGTTTTACTGACCCCTGTGTGTTCTTAGATC
>OZ010593.1:89520282-89527782 GCA_963932145.1 Acanthosepion lycidas
ACATTCCAATCGATTTCAAATTCTGAATTTAACAAATAAGTCTTTTGTAGACAATAAGGTTAACCTTCATTGATAAATAAATATCCACGCATTCATATATATATATATATATATATATATATATATATATATATATATATATATATATATATATATAAACACACAATGTACAGTTTTTATTTAATTTTTCTTGTCTTATACTTTTCTTCTTTTCTGGACGTAAATTATGTAGAAATCGTCCGAACGTTCTAAAGTCCAAGCGCTTTCGGCTACTCTTTTACCCATTATCAAGGATGATTTTATTTTTATCTTTAACTGAATGTATCTATTTTTTATGCATGAATCTACAGTTAAAGGATAGTTTTATTTTCCAAACATGGTCAGCACACTGTGACCATGTTCATAGTTGATGTTATTGATCGTTGGCTTTTTTTCTTTTTTATTAAATGTTTCCATTATTTTTAACCTTTTTACACGTGTTTCAGGCTATTATATTTGAATTATCAATGCAGAAAACCTGGGGGAATATATTAATATCATTCGACATGCACTAAGAATTATAAAGAAAAGAAATAGAATAAATATTAATGGCTTTTTTCAATGACACTCATCTTCATTTTTTTTTATTCATCACGAGAAACGCCATGTTAGCGGAAAAAATAATAATGATCTATCGTTTAAACGTACACGTAAATACACACACATTTCTTTCTTTCGTTCTGATGAAACCTAGAAAGGCGAAACGCGTAATCAAATCTAGTTTCAGTGAAACGGCTTTCCATTTGTCCAATTTCTTAAAATTTTGTCGTGATTCTATATCTTATTTTAGACACACATACATACACACACACACACACATATATATATATATATATATATATATATAAGTGAATATTGAAGTCAATACTTAGAGGTGACAGTCTGTTTCATGCTATTAGGTTGGTGCAAATATAATGTCGTTTTCTCACATATGTTAATATGTGAGAAAACGACATTATTTTTGCACCAACCTAATAGATGCAATCGTCAGGCCCGACGATTGCATCGAGCAATGTTCACTTTTTTATTTACACACGCTCTATCACTGATATTGAGCACTTTATCCCATAAATATAGCACACCTTAAGACTATATTTCTTCATATATATATATATATATATATATATATATATATATATATATATATATATATATATATACCGGATGTAACAGCAAAAATGTACAAATCGTGTAACAGCATGCGATAATTGTCCATCCCACAAAATGTTTACTATCGCAAAAAAAAAAAAAACTAAACTAATTGAGTTTCTTTTTCCCATGTTTTCAGATAAGACTTTTAGCCATCTTGATACCATTTGTCATAAGAATCATTGAACATCCCTTTGAGTTATTCAGAAAGAATAGTTAGAAAGAGAACAGGCTAAAATCATTTCGTGTCAGCCCCACTATGTCTTCCCAACTGAGTAATGTTGAGAGGAATACCAATATTCATACTCTGTCTTCCATCTCCAAAGTTCATTCAAGTACCATAAAGAGAATGGTGAATAAGTTTTTAAAAGACGGAAACGGAAAAGTGTTATAAAACCTCGGAGAATTCCAGTAATATATCTTTAATCATTTCTAAGACACAACGGTTCAAAGCTTAAAATAACAGACAATTTTGCTTAATACAACATTTGGACAATTTTGTTGTTACATTCGGTACACACACACACACACACACACACACACACACACACACACACACATATATATATAAACCTTCAGTGTTTTGATTTGCAAATAATCAAACCAATACCAAAGTGAAAAAAAGGTATAAAAAATTAGTAAGAACCAAGAACATGTACGTTAGCCGAAAATAATCGTCTAGCATGCAAGTCCAAAGTCCAAAGAAAAAAAACCGATACGAGTAGACGAGTAGGCAAAATAACTAAATAAAACCTAGAGAGCCAGACAAACCTACCAAGGTTTCATCTAAGCGGATCGTCAGGGAAGGCTGAAGGCTTAGATGAAACCTTGGTAGGTTTGTCTAGCTCTCTGGGTTTAACTAAATATATATATATATATATATATATATATATATATATAGCCTTAAAACTATATATATATATATATATATATAGCCTTAAAACAATATATATATATATATATATATATATATATATGTGTGTGTGTGTGTGTGTGTGTGTGTGTACACAGCCTTAAAAAAAATAAAAAATAATAGCAATTTTTACTTATCATAGTCTTACACAGACCCCATCATACGTATATACGTGTGTGCGAGAAAATATTATTCAGCGAACAAAAATAGATTAACGGTCTCCGCGTTGAAAGCGCAACAAAAAAAAATATTCGCTACACAATCCAACATTGAATACAGCGACCAAATGCGTACGTATGTGCGCATATATGCGCAGTTCCACACTGTTCACAAATGTTTATGTTTATGCGAGCTCCGGTGAGTGAGCGTGCGTGTGTGTATGTCTGTGTACGTCAGTGAGTGTACGTGCGTGTATGTATGTTTGCGTAATATGAGTGACGTCCCGACGACAATTTTTCCTCCCACTTCCATAAAAACATCGATATACGCAACCATATATAAATCCAAAATTCAAAAATTAATCACTTTGCCTGACGATCGCAAATAGCGTGAAACCCAAGATCACAAACTCAGATCAATCCAACTAAATATGTTAGCTCCATCACTTATATTGAGCGCTTTCCAATAAGTACCGCGCATATGTAATATATAAATAATATATATAAAAATTGCATATATAATATATATTTAAATGCATACACATTTCACACACACACACACACACACACACACATATATATATATATATATATATATATATATATATATATATATAGTAATGGTACAATATGGTAACCTCTAAGGAATTTTCAGGAGGATTTAGATCCAGGGAGAACTCTATATCAAATGGCAGAGCAAAATTATTAATTAAAGAATATCAAACACTTAAAATTCCACTGGTAATAATTTTTATTTCACGAGAGCTCTAAAGAAGCGGCTTTCAATCTTCAAGACCTAAAAACAGATCACAAATGAAATGGAAAAAATTTACCCCGGATTAAAAATCAAGAGATATTGCTATGTTATTTAGAGAGTGGGAAAAGACAGAGAATGTTGACCTATTTTGATATACTGACGTCAGTAAGTCATTTGAAAATGGTAAAATGGCTTAAATTGTAGTTAGTCCTGTGTGAATTGGAAACAATCCCGTTCTGTTCTGTCAATTGCCAAAATTCCAATGCTGATATATTTTCATACAATAATTTTTTTCGTAAATAATTTTAAGAGAACATTTTTAAAGATTTCGAAATTAGCGAAAAAATTTCATAAGCTTTTTATATAATTAACCAAGAAATTTAAATTAAAATACCTAAGAGATTTGAATTAAATGCTTATTATATTCAGAGAAATATATTTATAAAGGTTATATACGTAAAGTCCTGAACTTTTATATCCTAAATGTATTTATTAATATTTAGCAGGTTATGAATGTACTTTAAACTAAGGAAAATTTAGATCGGGATTAATCCCCTGTATTTCATTCAACAAATTTTGTAAATAATATTTAAAAAAGTGTCTTGTTATGCACACACATACGCACTCATATATACATGTATATACACATATTATTAATTAAAAAGTATCGAACATTTAAAACCTTATAGTAATAATTTTTATTTAATGAGAGCTCTAAAAAACAGCTCTCAATCTTCAAGACCTAAAAACAGATCACAAATGAAATGGAAAAATATATCGGGTTAAAATCAAGAGATGTTGCTATTTTATTCAGAGAGTGGGAAAAGGCAGAGAGTGTTGACATATTTTGATAAACTAATCTCAGTATATCATTAGAAGATGGTGGAATAGCTTAAAGTGTAGTTAGTTCAGTGTGAATTGGAAACAATTCCGTCATATTCTGTCAATAACCAAAATTCCAATGCTGATATATTTTATTCAACAAATTATTTTCGTAAATAATTTTAAAAGAGAACATTTTTAAAGGTTTCGAAATTAGCGAAAAAAATTTCATAAGCTTTATATATATATATATATATATATATATATATATATATTATAAATTAGCTGATTTAAAAATATGGTTCCTTCGCTACACAGGAATTACCATGTTGCAAAAACCGAAGCTAAAAACATCAAATTTAATTATATAATTAAATTAAAAGGATTAGTTCCGTTTCATCTGCAAGCTAATTTTGGAATAACTTATTTTTAAATTTACTGAGTTTTAAACGCACATACAATTCATAATTTGTTGTTTCCAAGGATACAGAGAAATCCAATCATTTAGACAGGGGTGGTAGTTTATTCATTTTTATTAACTATCATTGTATCAATTATGAGTTACGTTCGAAAAAGAGGTTAAGTTTAGGTAGGATAGGGATGCATTTTTCAACAAATTTTGACATCCGTTCAACGCATGCCATGTATGTTCTTTTTTTTTTATCAACGACAAAAAGGTTTTCGACATTTTTTCTTCATTAAATTCGTACTTGTATACATGAAGATTCTTTCTAAAAGGGGTTTTTGGGTTAGAATACGTTATATTGAACTACAATTTTAATATATTATTTTTACTCTTAATTAATAATAGACTATATTTATCTTTCAAACAAATAAATGTAATAGAATTACTTAGATTATTTAAAAATTGTATATATATATATATATTATATGTTACTGTTCTTTCTTTTTAATATATATATATATATATATATATATATATATATATATATATATAATGGACTCTCCCGTCGGTTTCGACGTATGAGGATCTGACAGCTTAATTGATTCAGTTATGAAGTTTGTGCGATAATCTTAAGTGGCACTTAAGACCCGCTACTGATTTACAATGGAGGCCACATATGGAGCAAGAGTGAGGATTGAGAGATGAGATCACTGTTAGATTGACTGACCTTTATATATATATATATATATATATATATATATATATATATATATATATATATATATATATACAAGTTTCTTTAAAAGCTAATGGTAAAGTGCTGTGGTAAAGTTTTTTAATTTAATTTTTCTTGTGTTCTTATAATTTTCATCCTTTTTAAATATAAATTATGTAGAAATTTACCGAATGTTCTCTATGTCCAAGCGCTTTCGGCTATACTTTTTGCCATTATCAAGGATTATATTAATTTTACTTTTAAGTGAATGTATGGTTTGTATTATGTATGTATCTAGAGTTATAGGAATGTTTATTTTTCAAACACGGTCAGCTCCTTCTAGCCGTGTTCATATTTGATATTATTATGTCTTGGACTTTTCTTTCATTTTATTTATAATGCCTCCATTATTTTTAGCCTTTTTATATGTGAATGAGTTTATTATTTTTGTATAATCAACGCGTATATTGTGAATGGGGTTTGGTAGGTCTCCATGTGTATATAAATGAGACCTAATTGAGCTCTGGCCAGAGATATGTAATTATATATATATATATATATATATATATATATATATATATATATCTCACTCATTCCTCCCGTCTCTCTCTCTCTCTCTCTTTCTCTCAATTTATATCAACCAATCCATATATTTACCTGATAGCATTTTTTCTGATTAGATCGATAAGATGATTAGATCATAATAATCCATTCTAGTTCACTAATTATCTTCTTGATTTTTAAGTTGAAATTCATCAAGGAAGGCGACGTATTTTTTGTTAACCCTAGTACTTTCGACCTCTTCAATCTCCTGCAATCAACTATTTTCCAGACCCCAAACTGACTGCTCATCCCAAACGTCTTAACAAAAGCTCCGCGCTGGTTAATTATAATACCAGAATACGTTTTCTTCACTTAATAATATATATATAGAAGGTATAAAATGTATTTTAGCATTTCTTTTAATTGAGCATCATTATTTTTCAGAATCACTAATTTTGATGATGAATGCGCGTTCATGCCTTCCTGGAATTTTTATCCATTTTCTTTCAACAGAAGTAGATACGTTTGCCTATCATCCGATTTACACTTCTCCCCTGTCTTTTGAAAGCGACGATAAAATACATCCGCGTCCTGGGTAAGACGATAAATTACACCCAGCAGCAAGGCCTCTGATCAGGAGGTTTTGAGGAGCGTGGAATCACCTCTTAATTGCTGGTGTTTCCAGGTCCACGCTGACCCGAGGTGGTAGCACCTGTTAGGGTACCAACTATGGGTAAATAGTTAACACCCAAACTTATGTAAAAATAGGTTTTAATACCAGAAATACTTTGTAATAAAAAAAATTATTACCAGCAATAATTTTTCAAGGAAAAATTATCAGCAATGCTTTAAAAAATACCAGCAATACAAACAGCTATACATTCTTTAGAAAAAATATGTCTAGCTATAGTTTTCTTCAAGGAAAAATATTCCCAGAAATAGATTTTTGAAGAAAAACATTACCTGCAATAAAAATTTTGTCAACATTAAATGACCTATTGAGGTTGATATGCCGTAAAACAAATCAAAACACTCAACTGGTAGGCCTATCGCCCCGTCCACACACTTCCTCGGTCTTTTGAACAGGAGTAGAGGTGTATCCCTTGTTTCATGTTTAGCATTGGATGTCTTTCATTCCCATTAACTCCTTGAAAATTTAAACAGAAAATCGATGTATTTGTAACGGCCGCGGTTCCAGCTTTCAGCCGTTATCGCGCGGAGGCAGCGTGGCACCGCCGCTTGTTCGAGCGAGCACGCGAACCGTTGCTCCAATCCCGCGGTTCCTCTCGTACTGGACGCGATAGCCGTGGCCACCGCCGACGTAACACACGTGCCGATCGGTAGGATAAAACTAACCTGTCTCACGACGGTCTAAACCCAGCTCACGTTCCCTGTCAGTGGGTGAACAATCCAACGCTTGGCGAATTCTGCTTCGCAATGATAGGAAGAGCCGATATCGAAGGATCAAAAGGCGACGTCGCTACGAACGCTTGGCCGCCACAAGCCAGTTAGCCCTGTGGTACCTTTTCTGACACCTCTCGACGGAACGGAGCTCTCCGCTCGGAAAGGATAGATTCGATGGGCCACGCTTTCGTGATGCGGATTCGATTTTTTGTGTCTTATCAATCCTTTGTAATTATTTTATAGATAACAATGATTTAGTGATACATGTCTTACTAATTAACCCATAGCTGAGGGGAGAAGAGGTGGATTCATACCTTTCCCACGGTTATTTGCACGTAAGTGAATATAATGATCCCAACTGAAACTGGAACTCAGCTCTTTATCCATTACACCACCTGCACATCCAAGCTTACAGCAACAGGTATTCTCAAGCGGTCACGCATATAGGTACTGTCCAGTCTCTGCGTTGCTTAACTTCGGTGCTCGTACGGAAACCGGTGTTTTAACGTATTTTAAATCAAAAAGAAAAGATGCATAATGAGGAAGGAGGGCTTGGTGAATTTGACACTGACAAGGCATATTGAAGGCAAAAGA
>OZ010593.1:89532782-89540282 GCA_963932145.1 Acanthosepion lycidas
CCTTCTTCCTTTTCTATTTCTTTCTTCCTTTTTTTCTTTCCTTACGTCTTTTACTACCTTTTTCATTTCTATTTTGTTTCATTCATTTTTTCACTTATCTGACGTTTTTCCGACTTTTCTTTTTCTTTCCTTTCTTTTTTCTTAATTTCTCTGATTTCTTTCTTCATTCCATTTTATTTCTTTTACCTTTCTTTTATTCTTCCACTCTGCTTTTCTTTACGTCTTTTGCTACATTTTTGCCTTTCTAATTTGCTTTTTTCCTTTCTTTTTTTCTTCTCCTATCCTTTTTCTTTTCTTTCTCAGTTTTATTTTTCTTCCTTTTCTATTTTTCCTCCTTTCTTTCTTCTTTCTATTTTTCCTCTTTCTTTCTATCTTTCTTTCTATCTTTCTTTCTTTCAATATCATTTTGTTTCCTTCCTTTTTTCCATGTTCTTTCTTTCTGTCTTTGTTTCTTCTTGCTGTCTTCCTTTCTTTCTTTTAAATTCGTTTTGTTGTTTTCTTTCTTTTTCCTTTTATGCTGTTTTCTTTCTTTCATTCGAAATCGTTTTCATGTCTGTCTCTCTTTCATTTTCCTTTTCTCCTTTATTTGTTTGTTCCTTTCTTTCTTTTAAAGACCTTTTGTTGCTTTCTCTCTTTTTCTTATTTGTTGTTTCTATCTTTTATGATCATTTTGTTATTTTCTTTCTTTTTTGTTATTTTCTTTCTGTCTTTTTTATTGTTTTCTTTCTTTCATTCATTATCGTTCTGTTGTCTTTTCCCATTTTTTTTGTGTTCACTGTTTGTTTCTTTCTTTTTTTAAATCGATTTGTCTTTCTCTCTTTATTTCTTTTTACATCGTTTCCTTGTCTTTCTTTTTCTTTTTCTTTTTCTTTTTCTCGTGTTCTTTATTTATTTATTTATTTTTACATCGTTTTCTTGTCTTTCCTTTTCTTTGTTTCTCAGGTCCTTTCTTTCTTTCTTTTAAGATCATTTTGTTGTTTTCTTTCTATCTTTCTTTCTTTCTTCTTTCTTTTCTGTCACCATGTTGCACTTTTATATGCCCTGTCCTCTTGTTCCACCGAACCCCAGGTATATTTTTCTGTCTTCGCGCCTGTGCCAAGATGTCGTAGCGCGTGAACAGTGTGATAAAGTGGCAGTGGTAGCTCCCCGGAAGCTGCTGGACAGCCGAACGGACCCAATAAAAGACTTCAAAGGAGACGAGAATTTGCTGGTAATTATTTTTTATTTTTTTTTTTTTTCTCACGGCAAGCGAAATTGCTCGTGCAGTAGTCGCGACACCAGAAGCAGAAAGAAAAAGAGCAAAAACGATCATGACGAAGTCTTTGGAAAAGTGGTATTGCAAAAAATACGAAAAAGAAAGGGAAGGGATGGTTAATAAAAATGGTGAGATCAAGAGATGATTTGGTGACTGTCACAAGAGTTTATGTCAAACTAAAATGGCATAGAAAACGAAAAGAAAGTATGGCTTTTGGATAAACTATTAATGAAAGTAAAAAAAAGGACAAATGCTTAATAATTAAGTTGGCATAAATCAAAATGGGAGAAATAAAGGATTAGAGAGAGAAAGGAACAGAAAGAAACAGAGAAAAGTTTCGAAAAAGATAGATAGATAGATAGATAGATAGATAGATAGATAGATAGATAGATAGATCTTAAAAGACAAAACATTCTTAAAAAGGCAATAAATCAAATTTGAAATAAAGAAAGAAAAGAAAGAATGAAAGAAAAAGAAAAAAGAAAGGAATGACAAATCGATCTTATAAGAAATACGGCAAAACGTTCTTAAAAAAGACAATAAACAGATTTAACCAAAGAAGAAAGAAAGAAAGAAAGAAAGAAAGAAAACAAAACATTCGTAAAAGACAATAAAACTGACTTTAAAGAAAGAAAGAAAGAAAAAAGAAAGAAGGAATGACAAATCAATCTTAAAAGAAAGACAATAAAACAAACTTTATAGAAAGAAAGAAAGAAAGAAAGAAAGAAAGAAAGAAAGAAAGAAAAAGAAAAGAAAAATCGATCTTGAAAGAAAGACAATAGATCATTCTTAAAAGAAAGACAATAAAACAAACTTTATAGAAGGAAAGAAAGAAAGAAAGAAAGAAAGAAAGAAAGAAAGAAAAAAAAAGAAAAGAAAAATCGATCTTGAAAGAAAGACAATAGATCATTCTTAAAAGAAAGACAATAAAACTGACTTTAAAGAAAGAAAGAAAAAAGAAAGAAGGAATGACAAATCGATCTTAAAAGAAAGACAATAAAACAAACTTTATAGAAAGAAAGAAAGAAAGAAAGAAAGAAAGAAAGAAAGAAAGAAAGAAAGAAAGAAAAAAAGAAAAAAGAAAAGAAAAATCGATCTTGAAAGAAAGACAATAGATCATTCTTAAAAGAAAGACAATAAAACAGACTTTAAAGAAAAAAAGGAAGAAAAAAAAGGAAGGAGGAAAGACAACAAAACATTCTTGAAAGAAAGAAAGAAAGATGATAAAACAGACTTTAAAGTAAGGAAGAAAGAAACAGAGTGAAAGAAAATTATCATGTGTTGAAAAACTGCTATCAAGAAAGTTAATAAGCCTATCGATGTTTCGATACGATATATTTATATTTTTTGGCCATTTTTCTTTTTTAGATATATATTGTATTTCCTCCGTTTTTATTGCATAACCAACTTTTTTGTTCGCTTTTCGTTTTTAGCCTCCATTCTCGTTATCTTGCAGTGGGGACAGATGAAAGAACCGAGTTCACTTTCATTTTACGGTCCGTCTCCGGACACACCTTCCAAAACAGGATCCTCGGACCGAAACTTCCCTGTCCAAGCAACTTTTATGTTCCAAGCCCTGGAACAACCTCTACCCGACGTGCATGCCTTCCCTCCTTATCTACCTACCGAACTAACTACGACTTCAGTTCATGTCTCGCTTCAAACGACCGCCTAAAAAGCTTTGACACACCTCCAGGGATCTCTCGCCCGCCCTTTCTCCGACCCGCAATGGCACAAACCCAGACGAAACGAACTATTGCCAACCTTTTGTGGACTGTCAGCTAAAATTATTCTTAGACCACGTCCTACAAACTTTGTTCTTTGCATGTTTATTTGTTTGTTTATTTAATGATAATATATATATATTTTTTTTTTCGTTCGTCCTTTTTTTAAGGGATTGAAGAAACTACTTTTTATATACTTGGTTATCAAAGATTTTACAAGTAGACAAACGGATTGAGAGTAGATTTGAAGTATTATAGACATGTTCAAAATTTGAACCTTCTACATTTTGTGCCCAGTTCCCTCAGGGCGTTGACGATCATGACTCTCTACAACTTCCTATTATTTGTAGCTCTTAGTAATTGTTGTGGATTCCGTGAATGGAATCCTGCACAAATAAATGAACGACGCCAGAAATTGAGATAGAAAAATAAGTGTATTAAACGTAAGAATACAGACTTGAAGTGAAGATTAGTAGTCCAGGAATGCGGGTTAGTAGAAAGTATATGTACAAGTCTCTGTAAGTAAAGCGGTAATCTCTCTCTCTCTCTCTCTCTCTCTCTCTCTCTCTCATCACCTTGTGTCTGTCTCCGTATGTCTCAACGTATCTCAGTATTTATCGATCCCCCCACGAGGATTGAATGTGGCACAAAGCCGAGTTTAATGTGGGTTTCTCCGAGCCCGTAGGCTCGGCCAAAAATATAGCCCTACAACCCGCCTAGACGTGTTCAGGGCCTGTCTACCTCCCCGGACGAAACCTTGCCCTTCAGCAAAGCTTCGTCCGGGTTCCTCTCTGCTAACGCAGAGAGTCCGACAGCCGTCGCAAACAGTCAAACACTGTATCGAGACGTATCTCAACAGAAGGTATTCTCTCTGTCAGTATAAGTATACTTTGGACGAGTCCATCTTATGTAAAAAGGGGAGAGCCCCACAACAGTTATGTTTGTTTTTTTGTACTATTCTTTCTACACCCTGTTCTGCCATCCATCCGTTTACACAAACTCCTTGGATAGGTTACTCGTTGTCTCCATCTGTCCACTACACATACAATATATCATATGAGTGTCAAATTTTCCAGTCCCTGTTGCTTCTTGATGTGCCCACAAAATTCAGTTGGCATATATTTGAGTAAAACAAATATTTCTTTTAAAAAATGTAATATTACAAATTGACATCATTTTTTTTATCATATATTTCTGCGTTTAAGGCGACCTTTACATAAGACGAGGTAAAAAAAAAATAAAGCAAATTTTCATGAATTTATCCTATTCATTTAATATAAGACGACTGCTTATTGATTATATAAAGATGATGTTATTGGAAATGTTCTTATTCACTGTATCCTTAGAAATTCAAAATGAACAAAATAACATTCTGTATCATGTTTTCTGGACACGTTTTATTACGTGATCTCTTGCGAATACTAATTCCTCTTCCTCTTCTTTTCCTATATCTAAACAGTTATAAACAGCCTGGTGCGTTAATGGCCATTTACTTATACTTCGGCGACAATCACAAAATACCGCTAACATTACAATAATGTACAATAATAGTTCATTCTAGTTTTAATATTTTTTTATTCAGTCTTTTATTCATTATTAAAAGTTTAGTGAAAGCTAAAGCTTGCTGCGAACGTGATAATAACTTGATGTTTACATTTTCTCATCTGAGCTTGAGTTGATTCGATTGATATGGAATAATCTTTCGAATAGACAATTCATTATGAAGTTATGCCAGTAATATAAAAGTAAGAAATGGTTATATTACTTTTATTATCAGATTCATTTGATAATGTGAATCTTTTCATGTACGTTATATCTCAACAAGGCCGAGGTCAGCCTGCCGTAAACATCTCTTAGATTTTAAGGTCTCTTTCTTAAAATTGTAGCATAAGACGAATCCAAATTTTTAAGGGTGATTTGGGAAATTTAAATGTCGTCTTATACGCGGAAATATACGGTATTTATTTTTGTTATTTGTCTTTTCGAAAAATCTTTTTGTCATTTTGCGACTAAATTGTGTAAAAAAACATTGTTTAATATTGTTTATTGTTAACTAAATGAACATTTACGCTTTGATATAAATTAATATGAATTTATGATAATAAAATATTATAAATTTATATAATTATATCAATTAGTGAGACTGAGCACTTATTTATTTTTCAAAGACAGTCACTGGTAGGCGCCTTGTTAATGGGAGTTGGTTTGTGTTAGCGATTGATGGGGGCGTCAGGTACCTTATTTCGGGGGAAGCGGTCTTGGTTTGGAGTTTATTTATGGCTAGGATTTCTGTTTGTAGTTTAACATCAATTCCTATTCTATGGAGTTTCATATAAAGGTTATGTACTTATATAAGTGTGTTCGACAGCACAAAATATTCCAGTGGGTACTCTGGTATTACCTACAATATATATATATATATATATATATATATATATATATATATATATATATATATATATATATATATATAATTCAAGTAATTTACATTAACCTTAACGAACTTAAGATTAAATCCCGCATCGCCTGGTAGTACAAAAACTATTTACTGTGAATCCCAGAAAACACACTTTATATGAAACACTTCTAGTCTAAAAATATATATGGTCGTTCCTTTTCACGGTCGAAGGCTTGCGTGTCTCAGTAATCCCAAGAGAGATGGAGTTTGGAGGTTCAACTCCTGTAGGGTCACCCATAGCACAAATGATAACGAACTGTTCATTCCGACTTCCAGTCTAAAATATACATGGTCGTTCCTTTGCACGGTCGAGGGCTTGCATGTCTCAGTAATCCCAAGAGCGATGTAGTCTGGAGTTTCAACTCCTGTGGGGTCACCCGTGGCAAAAATGATAACGAACTGTTCATTCCGACTTCCAGTCTAAAATATATATGGTCGTTCCTTGCTATGGCTGAGAGCTTGCGTGTCCCAGTGATGCAAAGAGCGAAGCAGTCTGGAGTTTCAACTCCTGTAGGACTACCCTTGGCGGTAAGGTCGAGGAAGAGGGACCAGACTGAATACGACCGACCCTCAAAGATCCCAACGTTGGATCAGGTAAAGATCTACACGATCTCAACACCCAAACTGACGGAAGAGGGCAATGCCAATCGGGTAGGCGTAACCAAAGCAGACCCTGACAGACCAAGCATCCGACAGTCCGATGCAACCAGGTTTGACTGATCTTGCCTGTCTCAATCCCCTTTGAGTCGCTTCTGGCCAAGTGTCGGCTTCTTCGTCGCGCAGTGTTGTCCACCAAAATTAAATTCACATGAATGGCCTCATCAAACTCTCTTTGTTCACGTCTCTTCAGGAGTAGGCAGGGCTGTCACAGCCCTCTCCGCTACCACCACCAGAAGGAGAAATGAAATAAAAAAAGAGGATGTCGATCTTGATGCCCGGATGCGAGCGGGTGCCGACTATTATTTATTGACGCGCAAAACCCTTGGGAAAAGAGAATCCACCTCCTCGCATTTTTTTTTTTTTTTTTTTTACTATTTTTCAATCTTCGGGAACAAGGAAATCATTTTATTTCAACCCTACACTGTTTATAAAATTTTTGAAAAGACACTTGTTTTGTTTGCTTGTTTTGTTTTGTTTTGTTTTGTTTTACAGCATATCAACCTCAATGGGTTATTTAATGCCGACAAAATTTTTATTGCTGGTAAAAATTTGTTTTGTTTAAAATCTATTTCTGGTAATATTTTTCTTTCAAAAATGTATTGCTGGTAATAAAATTTCTCTAATTAACCCATAGCTGGGGGAATAGCAGGTGGATTCATACCGTTCCCAAGGATATTTGCGCGTAAATGAATATAACGAACCCAACGGGAATTGGAACTCGAAGCTCTGGTTAAGAATTCCAAACCATTATCATTACACCACCCGCGCATCCAAGCTTACAGCACCTGGTATTCTTAAACGGTCACCCATCTAGGCACTCACCAGCCTCGACGTTGCTTAACTTCAGTGATCGTACGTGACTCGATGTTTAATCGTGATGGGTCCGTAATCCTTATCACTTACCACCTGCACATCCAAGCTTACAGTACCTGATATTCTCAAGCGGTCACCCATCTAGGTAATGACCAGGTTCGACGTTGCTTAATTAACGGTCTTTCAATGTGATGCGACCGTAAACAGCTTTTGCTTCGTAACCAAAACATAAACAAAGTAATTTCTAAGGAATTAATGTTTGCTTGCTGTGATGCTCCCTGCGGACGCTTGATCACACGACGTTTTCACCTCGAAAGGAGGACTTACGTTCGAACCCTGAAGAAGGGCACGTTTTCTTTATTAAAATTCTCGAATGCACGGGCCGATAGATGTAATCTATACTGTTTAAAACAAATGAGGCGTCTACTCAAACATGTTTTCCCGGTAAAATATAACATTTAAGTGGGTACCTGTAAAGATTCGCAGAAAAATGAGCCTATCACGATGAAAAAATTACCCAAACTTAATAAGAACAAAGTTTTATTGTCAAAATCATTATCTTATTAAGAGGAATGGCCAGAGGATTTTTT
>OZ010593.1:89545282-89570282 GCA_963932145.1 Acanthosepion lycidas
TAAGATTGATTAAATCCCTAGTACTTGGAATTGATTTTTGATTGATTGGGTAGTAAAATCCCTTGTACTTGGAATAACTAATTTATTTTTAAATCTTTTAGATAGGGTGTTGGAAGGTAAGTTTATGAATTCTCTGTTTTTGATATTAGAAGTGCTATCGGCGGTGTATCCCAGCCTAATTAAAAAAGAACATAATCCTTCACGCATATATATATATATATATATATATATATTATATATATATATATATGATTATGAACTGCTTTTCATAATCATAGTGAGAGGCAAATAAGTGATTGGTCGCCATTATCATCATCTCTTTTACCATTATTAAAATTATTAAGCTTTCATTAGGGCATCGACATTGTCATTATCTTATTGTTACTAAAAGATACCTCCCACACATCGCCCATTCATTCATTTTCTTCACATCCTTTTTCTTCTCGTTCTCTTTCTTTCATATACGTCTTCTTTTTCTTTCCGCATTTTCTTCTTTTTCCCATCATCTCGCATTTTCTTCTTCACGAATTTTCCTTGTTCTTCTCGAATTTTATTCTGTACTTTCTTCTTCCATCACAAATTTACATTTTCTTCATCTTTTCCTCCTCTCCTTTTTCTTCTTCTTCTTCCCTCCTCTTTTTCTTCTTCCTTTTCGCCCTCTCCATGCTCTTCTTCTTCATCTTCTTCTTCTCCTTCCTCCTCTTTTTTCTCCCTCTTCTTCTTCTTCTTCCTCTTCCTCTTCTCCTCCTTCCCCCTCTTCTTTTCTTCTTCTTCTTCTTCTTCTTCCTCTTCTCCTCCTCCTTCCTCCTTTTCTTTTCTTCCTCTTCTTCTTCCTCCTCTTCTTCCGCTTCTTCTTTTTCTTCTTCTCTTTCTTCTTCTACCCCTCCTCCTCCTTCTCCTTCTTCTTCTTCTTCCTCCTCCTCTTCCTCCTCCTTTTCTTCTTCCTCTTCTCCCTCTCCATGCTCTTCTTCTTCTTCTCCTTCCTCCTCTTCTTTTCTTCCTCTTCTTCTTCCTCTTCCTCTTCTCCTCCTCTTATTTTCTTCCTCTTCTTCTTCTTCTTCTTCTTCTTCTTCTTCTTATTATTATTATTATTATTATTATTATTATTATTGTTGTTGTTGTTGTTGTTTTTGTTGTTGTTGATAATCTGTTAGTTTAAAACTGATACCTTCTACTTTTTTTTTTACTGTGGCCATTTTGCTTAAGTTTGTCGTTTTTATTTCTCTAACACTTTAGATGAAGAATTAGTGGTCTTCAAAAATATTCTTAAATTTTCTATTTCCAAAATTATCGTCATATTGTATTTCTTTACTTAACGTTGGTTTCCTGGGTATGATGCTAAACTATATCTGGCAGCAAAGCTTTAGATCAGGAGGTTTTGAGGAATATGGAACCACCTCTTAATTGCTGTTGTTCCCTGGTCCTCCCTGACCTGGGGTGGTAGCACCTTTTAGAGTCCCATATACTGGGAAATAATGAACCCCCAAAACAAAAACAAAACACTACGAATGTATAAAAATACTGTCTTATAGCAAAATGACCAACATTACATTTTATGTGTAGTTGAAAGCATACAATTTCAACCAAAGTAGTTAGATTGATTATCACTTCAAATCTCCCAAGAAAATTAAATTTCAGAATTAAATGGGAAAGGTATGAATCCTTCCTCCCAGCTATGGGATAAATATCAGGATAGTCACTAGTTTGGTTTTCGAGACATTGCTATAAACAGCCAGGTTTTCCTCTATTGAGCTTTTAAAGCTAGATCAGAGGAAAGATCAGGTGCCAGACTCTGGTCATCTAAAGTTTGGGAGGTATTCCCATGTCCCATTATATCATCAGTATAGATATCCAAAAAAGAAAAAAAAATGTTTTTGATTAATAAGGATTTTTACAAGAATTGTTTTCATTTTTATAAATTTTAATTAGAATAATTTATGAAGTTTTTAAATCTTAATTTGGGTTGGTTATCTGATAATGTTATTAAGTAAAAACTGTATTTATTAATCATAAATCGGAAATGTTACTACAATTCAGTGAATCTCAATATTTTAAAAAGAATTTTGTGTGTGTTTGTGTGTATAAACGTGCTGATTTTTGTCCATACACGACATTACCAAAAAATAAAAGCGAAAACTATAGTAAATTTAAAGCAAAAGTACCTAAAATTCAATAATATATAAAATTACTAATATTTTCCTTATTTTGAAGATTACTGTCTGGTTAAAAATTATGTCAAAAAGGCGCTCATGTTATTAGGTTTGTGCAAAAATAATGTCGTTTTCTCACATAGTAACATATGTGAGAAAACGACATTATTTTTGCACCCACCTGATATATTCCTCAGGTAATTTTTACAGACATGTCCACGATAGAAAATAAAAACGAAAACTATAGTAAATTTAAAGCAAAAGTACCTAAAATTCAATAATACATTAAAATTCGGAACATATTCTCCTAAATTTGTAAAGATTGCTGGAAGATACTTTATGTAATATTAGAGGGTCGGCTGAAAAAAAATTGCATTTATATTCTTCAACGATTTTATTTCTCTACCAAGGTCAAGGTATTTTTCTTACAACTGTCTTTTCAACTACTCCAATTATGCTTAACCTTTTTTATACAATTTAATATCTGTTATTTTTCTGGTTTTCGTAATAACGATATTTTTCTAAATGTAAACAAAGTATGAAGACATAAAAAATTGGGCGCTTATATATATATATATATATATATATATATATATATATATATATATATATATATATATATATATATATATATATCCAACCCTAGTTTCGTACTTCCCTAATCCCTCAAAGTAACTGGGTGGTCCTGGGCTTATAGCAGAAATTGTCGAATCTTTGTTTGAAGTGAGAAGAAAATTATTTGTTATCGTAGATGATACCTTGCAGAGTTTATGTGTAATCAAACTTTAAATGATACAGAATTTTAAACATTTTGGATTCAAATCGCTACGGATATATATCTTTTTAATATTATTGGTTCTTAGATTTGTATTCAATTGAAATCACCTCTATTAATGTGGCTTTTCTTGACTGCAAAAAAACACAGAACAATTTCCAGACATCCAATTTAAATGTCACAATGCGAATTTTAATGCGTAGGAAGTAAATATATAGTGTTTTGAGGAGAATGCTGTGGTAGAATATCGTTCGAAATTGCTTTCGATGTAAAAAAAATGTCGAATAGGGTAGGTCGATTTTAGAACCGTGGTATTGCACTCAATTTGAAGGTTTGGGTTTGATATGATAAATAATGACATGAAATATTTCCTTCCAACTCCGTACCGTTTTTTGAGGAATCCAATTAAAGATTAAGTTTAGGTTCAGAATTGTCGAGTTGGGATTTCATTCCGGTGATCAGTGAAAGTCTTACAAGCATAATCTTATAAAATTTATAATTTGCTGAAGCTTTACAAATTGTATATGGATTCATAAGCACGTTATTACTAAACTATTGTACCATTAACCCTAGAACACTAACCATCAATTAAAGTTATCATACCCGATTTTGAAAATATCAAAAAAAAATATGAAATATAAATCTTTATTTGAAATATTTTACATGCAGGCACTTCAAATTTTGTACTTTGAGTTAACATTAATAGAAACTGAAAAACATATTATTTAGGTAAGAAAATCAGCTACTGAAAATTGTAATTAAAAATAGGAAAATTTTCGCTGGGTTCTATATACCCATGGTTAGTGTTCTAGGGTTAACAAACATAGTATCAGCAGCAGCCCTTAATAGATTATAGAATCAGCAGCAGCCCATAATAAACATAGTATCAGAAGCAGCCCTTAATAGACATAGTATCAGCAGCGGCCCATAAAAAACATAGCAACAGCAGCAG
The DNA here is from genome assembly GCA_963932145.1 of Acanthosepion lycidas. Lineage (NCBI taxonomy): Eukaryota > Metazoa > Mollusca > Cephalopoda > Sepiida > Sepiidae > Acanthosepion > Acanthosepion lycidas. Next base: position 89,549,160 of record OZ010593.1, read on the forward strand.
CTCTTAATAGTCATAGTATCAGCAGCAGCCCATAAAAAACATAGCATCGGCAGCAGCTCTTAATAAACATAGCATCAGCAGCAGCCCATAATAAACATAGTATCAGAAGCAGCCCTTAATAGACATAGTATCAGCAGCGGCCCATAAAAAACATAGCATCAGCAGCAGCTCTTAATAGACATAGTATCAGCAGCAGCCCATAAAAAACATAGCATCAGCAGCAGCCCTTAATAGACATAGTATCAGCAGCAGCCCATAATAAACATAGTATAAGAAGCAGCCCTTAATAAACCTAATATCAACAGCAGCCCTTAACCCTAGAACACTAACCATCAATTAAAGTTACACCACTACTAACCATGGGTATATCATACATATACAAAAAAATATGAAATATAAATCTTTATTTGAAATATTTTACATGCAGGCACTTCAAACTTTGTACTTTGAGTTAATATTAATAGGAACTGAAAAACATTATTTAGGTAAGAAAATCAAGTACTGAAAATTGTAATTAAAAATAGGAAAATTTGCACTGGGTACTATATACCCATGTTTAGTGTTCTAGGTTTAAATAGGACTTTCATTTACTTCAAGGGGAAATTATCCTGAAAAACTGACTCATGATTTATTATACTATGCCGTAGTTTTAGTGTGATTTTTAATAAACGATGCAAATTAAAAAAAAAAACTTGTCTTATAATTTTTACCCAGCATTATTATGGTGTTACATACACTTTTATCTATTTTTTTTTTATTAATCATGATCTAACAAACGATCTAAAAAATCTTATTCAACTCGGGCTATAAGAAGAAATTTAGCACAAAAGTTAATATAATCTAATTTAGGATGAGAAGCCATACACATAGGCAGTAGAGCAGGTCGCTTTTGAAACTGTGGTATTGCACTCAATTTGAAAGTTGGGGCTTAACATGATAAGAAATGAAACAAAATGTTTTTTTCTCGAAATCGTTATCGCTTTTTGTGGCAACGAGTTTATAGATTAAGTTTAGGTACAAAATCTTAGCGTTGGAATTTCATTAGGGTGATTAGTGAAAGCCTTATAGCATAGCCTTATAAAATTTATAATTTGCTGAAGTTTTACAAATTGTATATGGATTCATAAGCACGTTATCACTAAACTATTGTACCATTAAATAAGACTTCAAGGGGAAAATTATCCTAAACAATTTCGAATTATGATGTAATATACAGTATAATTCCTCATATCCGGAATCTCACATATCCGGATATGATTTTGATGTGTATATTTAGCCTATTTTGGTGATATGTAACTGATTTGAAATTTCTGTTCTTCAGAAAATTTACTTTGGATAATTGCTTATGCTTATTTCACCCTAATGGCTTGCATTGGTGCAAAAGATGATGGGAATAAGAGGAAAAGAAAAACTTTGGAGTTATCGCAAAAAGTGGAAATTTTAAAGAGACTAGCCGCTGGTGAAAGTTCATTGTAACTAATGGCTGAGTTCAACATAGGAAAGTCAACATTGTATGATATAAAATCTTCCAAAAAAACTATTCTCCAGCGTTCACACTGTCACACTGAACAAGGAAATAAAAAAAAACTTGTTTGTGATGAAACCTGGACTGAAATTTGAAAAGCTATTGAAAAGGTTGTCAGTTTTATGGAAAGAAAGCCAGCATTTAGCTATGGCAATTGCATGCAGAGTTAAAAATTGTCTTTCGTTTAAAAAAAATCAAGAACAAAAGCAAAACGAAATGCGGGAAAAGTTGAGAATGACATTAGAAGAGAAAGAATCATCATGCAACAGCGATTAAAAAATCCTCGTTACATTATTTGTTTTGCATACGTCGCATACTTAATTTAATGAATTTTAATTAACATTACATAATTTATTTCTTTTTCCTTAAAATCAATTCCGTTATATTTCACTCACCATTAGCTTATTTTGTTTACTATAAAACATTGAAAATAAATGTTAAACCTGATTTAAGTTCTTTTATTTTAATCTAAATATAACCCCTCGTATCCGGACTTTGTAACCAATTCCTCATATCCGGACTTTGTAACCAATTCCTCATATCCGGACTTTGTAACCAATTCCTCATATCCGGAATTTGTAACCAATTCCTCATATCCGGACTTTGTAACAAATTCCTCATATCCGGACTTTGTAACCTATTCCTCATATCCGGAATTTGTAACCAATTCCTCATATCCGGAATTTGTAACCAAATCCACATATCCGAAAGGTCTTCTTACTCCGGTTGTCAGGGATTCTACTGTATTATACAGTGTCTTAATTTTAGTGTGATTTTTAATAAACAATACAAATTTTAAAAAATTGTCTTATAATTTTTACCCAGCAGTATTATAGTGTTATATACTCTTTTCATTATTTGTGGCGACATATTTTCTACCGCTATTTTGATCAGGTCCGCGGTTAAGTCGGAGTCTGTCACGCGGGACGGGGAGATAAAAAAAATAGTTGGATATTTTTCTCTTGCGGACAGATTTATTTTTACTCCAGTGGCAATAGAGACTTCGGTGGTTATTGGCCCTCGTTCGATAGCGTTCCTTCGGAGGGTTGGCAGGATTGCCTCGGGAAACGGAGTGGCTCTTGCAGCCTGTCTCACTGGCGATGGTGCGAGGTAATGCTTTCTCCATCATTGCGACTGGCAGAAGATAGCAAAAATATTTTAAAAAAACATTTAAAAAAGAAAAATTTTACATTGATTTACTATTTTTACAGTAAAAAATTGGATATTTTGCTTATGGTGATTCATAATTTGAATATATTTTCCGTTCAATGCATCTAGCACTAAAAATATCAACTTTATTTGGATTTATTCTTGAAATAATAAAATTTTTAAGTCAGTTTGTAAGCTAAAACCTGCGGGAATTTTTTTTTTTTTTTTTTTTTTTTTTAACAAAGGGAAGTGAAAATTATCCATCTCTTTGCTTATAAATTTATCGCTATTTTAATAACAAACTAAAACTGCCGATAAATATTTTTTTGAATGATTATTTTCCAGTAAAAACACGTCAATTTTGTGTTTTATTGTAAGATTTTTTTTTATTTAAAATGCTCTAAGAAAATATATTTAGAGTAAACTGAAATTTCCCTTCTGTTTGCTGAATTGCAAGCTTACCGAAAAATTTTAATTTCATTAAAAAATATACATAAAAATGTACTGTTCTTTTTTTGCTGGAAAATTATGAACTTTGTGAACATTCTTCAAAATCTACGAGAAGAAATAAAAATAAAACTACGAAATATTGTGTACTTCATCTTTTTTTTTTTTTTCAGGCTATCTTTAAAACTAAATACTCAAGAATTGGTAAAAGCTATGAATCTCGGTTTTGGTATCAGTACTTATTACATCAAACCACAGATTTAACACTGAGTGCATTACTGATTTTCTTAAAACGGTGAAAAATGAACCCTCCCCTAATGTAAAACTACTATGTGATTTCTAATCGCTTTTATAGTAGTAAATGTCGGGCAATTTCTTCACAGATGAACAAGACACTTGAAGCGACAAAGATGCCATTCTAACAAGAAATGCTCAAAATATTCTAGACAGAGGATCCTACAAACAAGAAAGTTTAAGAAGCACAGTAACTACGAACAAAACTGTTACCAAAATTCAGAAAGAGACGCCTTAAAATTGTATGACGCATAATGAGAAAAAAAAACTTACAGAAGAGACATGCCGAGTAGATAGTGTTGTAACCTAGAGAAGGTTACTGAATAAAATAATCAAACGAAGGTTAGTAATGAAGGATAATTCTTAGTACAAGAATAACGCATATAAGATTCGCCAGCGGTGCGTAGAAAAAGTAGTCAACTGCTAGAAGTGGGTCAAGTGAATTCCACAATGAATCTTCAACTACACGATATCTACCAACCTCCCCACGCAGTCAGATGTGGCACAAGGCCGAATTTAATGTGAGTTTCCGAGCCCGTAGGCTCGGTCAAAAATTCTCCATAGACCCCGTATAAAACAAGGCCAGGTAGCTGTTTCCCGAGACGAGACTCTGCCCTTCGACATAGCCGCGTCTGGGGATCATCTCTGCCCGGAGGCAGAGAGTTTGACCAGTACAGCTGGAGACGAATATCCAACTGCAGGATATATACCAACGAATTATTGTCCAACCTTAAGCTCCTCTCTCACAGGCGGAATGTGGCATGTCTCTTACTGCTCTATCGCTACTTATATGGAAAGTGCTCTGATGAGCTACATTCTCTGGTACCGCCAAGGCAAAACTTCATGACAAGAACACGTCATGCCATCTAACGTAACTCTCTACCTCGAGTGGCCCCCAGGCCTTGTAAAAGGTGACTTTCACTGTAAAAGAAAGTATTTGAAGCTGGACACTTCCTCCAGTGGTTCGCTGTCCTGGGTGATGCTGGCATTGGTGTTGCGTGTGCATCGTTACTTTGGATTTCTGTTGTGTTCCATTCCATACGCGCCGGTTTTTTTAACGAGTTTCATGGTCAGGTCTTGCAATTCACTGTTACTGTCCGCTATAAGGTCAATATCGACTGCGAAATGCAGGTTGCAGACTGGTCTACAACCAGTAGAGATAGAAGTACTATGATCGTGGAGGGTTTCCAGCATAATACTGTTCATTATCTTTTTTTAATGTCCCACAGAAAAACATACCGTTTTCTGTAGCCAAAACACTCACTATTTGTTGCAGCAATTCTGTAACGGTGTGACCAGGCAGCAATAGGCTTTAGTAAATTAATCCATACGACAACACCAAAATGATCAGAAGGGTATTTTAGGAGTGAAGTTTTCTTCTTTTTTTTTTTTTTTTTTTTTTTTTTTCTTTTTTGTTCGAGCCGAAAGAAAGCCAGGTTTCCGTTTATCATACAGAAACAATTTTTCATCAACACTAAGCACCCGATCAACATAAAGGCCATGTTTGAAATGAACGAGGAAATTGCAGCAGAGTTCCAAACATGCGCGTGCCTGATTATCAGTTAAAGTGAACCCACTTCTGAATTCTCTTCGATTTGCTAACTTGTACCAGATGTTTTTGCTTCCAATGGCCAACGGGGTTTCTTTCTGAATGAACCTCCACGTCCGCCTTCATATCTTTATTGTCGAATGACGACTTGCGACCACAGCCAAAATCATTCTCAAATTAAAATATATTTCGAATGCATTCTTATAGTAAAATCATTTTCAATGCATTTTTATTGTAAAATTATCTACAATGCTTTCTTTTAGTAAAACCATTTCCAATGCATTCTCATTGTAAAATCATTTTCAATGCATTATTATTGTAAAATTATCTATAATGCTTTCTAATAGTAAAAGCATTTATAATGCATTCTTATAGTAAAATGATTTCCAATGTATCCTTATATTAAAATCATTTCTAATGCTTTCTTATACTAAAACCATTTCTAATGCATTCTTATAGGTAAATTATTTCCAATGTATTTTTATTGTAAAATTATCTACAACGCTTTCTTATAGTAAAACCATTTCCAATGCATTCTTATAGTATAATCATTTATAATGCATTTTTATAGTAAATCATTTCCAGTGCAGTCTTATAGTAAAATCATTTTCAATGCATTCTTAAAGTAAAATCATTTTTAATGCATTCTTATACTAAAATAATCTTCAAAGCATTCTTGCTTAATTCTGTGTTGCAGGAGACATTTTTTTGTTAGAAGAGGCGATAATACACTCACGTGTTTATTCTAAATACAAATCGAGTACTATGTATGTACTAATCGAATTTTGGTGTATAAAAATTTTAACGAACTAATCGAAAACGCATTAATCGAATTCGCATTAATCGAGGAATGCCTGTATTGGCAATGAAAAGATTTATCTTACCATCATTTCTGCCTTTGGTACATTGCATTTGCATTTGCTTTCATTACACTGCAGTAAGTGTATTATGACATATTTGCATTTATTATTATTATTATTATTATTATTATTATTATTATTATTATTATTTCCTTTGATTTCTGCTGTGTACTCGTTTCTTTTCAGGTCCTGCCCAAAGAGCTAAGGTCAGAAATGGCATCATACCATTTTCTACTGAGCAATTAAAAAACACAAACATATTTTATTAGGTTGGTGCAAAAATAATGTCGTTTTCTCACATATGTTACTATGTGAGAAAACGACATTATTTTTGAACCAACCTAATATATAGATAAAACCTTTCGTAAGTTGTGGGCTGTACTCGTAAGAACAATTTTTTTGTGTTTCTTTAAGGCATAGGCTACCAGGAATCCCTTCCATGAGTCTATTGGAATCTTTTTCAATCAATCCGAGGGCTCCAACTACAAAACGTATTGTTGATGTTCTCATGTGCCACATTTTTGAGATTTCGATTTCAAGGTACTTACATCTTGATAGCTTTTTGAAGATCTTCAAAGATACCATTATTTTGTTTGCGATCTCTAATAACGATGACAGGGGGGTTGGCTTTGTTCTGGGTGGTATTCAGACCAATTTCTTTCAGTTTTCTTTCCGTAGAAGTTGCAGATTTATTATTATTATTATTATTATTATTATTATTATTATTATTATTATTATTATTATTTCCTTTGATTTCTGGTGTCTACACATTTCTTTCCGGGTCCCGCCCAAAGACCTAAGGTTAGAAATGGCATCATAACACTTCCCACTGGCAAAAAAAAAATATATTTTACATCGACAAAGCCCTTCGTAAAATGTGGGCTGTACTTGTGAGAATAATTTTTTGTATTTCTTTGAGGCATGGACTTCCAGGAATCCCTTCATTTAGTCTACTGCAATCTTTTCCAACCAGTCCTAGGGATCCAACTACAACAGGGATTGTTGATGTTCCCATGTGCCACATTTTTGAGATTTCGATTTCAAGGTCCTTGTATTTTGACAGATTTTTGAATATCTTCAAAGATACATTGCAGTCTGCAGGTACTGTAATATCAATAAGAAGGCACTTTTTTTTGTTTGTGGTCTTTAATAACAATGTCTGAGCGGTTGGCTTTGATTGTTCTGTCAGTGTGTATTGTGTAGTACATAGAATTGTAACAGGTCCTATCTCCGTAACCGGGTCTGGGTGGTGTTCATACCAGTTTCTTTGTTTCCTTCCCGTAGAAGTTGCAAATTTTCCAGTGCAGATATTGGCCCACTCTGTCATGTCGGGTTTTATAATGTTTTTTTTTTTTATGTTCTTCTTTATTATACATGTTTGATTATATCTCCTGTACATTGTGTAATTTTCGGGTATATTTTTGACCGTTTTTCCGGTTTGAATTAGTTTATTCAAGGATACACTTGTTTCTATTTTTTATTAACGACAATGTTCTTAATGTGTTGATATTTTCTTTTTAGATTCTTTTTCGTCCTGCAAACGTCCATTTCTTCTCTCTTTCTTGGCCAACCATTTTTAAAGCATTTCTTACTACGGTAGTGTTTTCTTTTCTGAGTTTTCTATTTATTGTCCATGTTCTGTTCTGATGGTCAGATTAAATACTGTGAGTGTTTTTTCTTTCTTTCTTTTTTTTTTTCCTTTCTTTCGGTTGGGTTTTCTTTATCCTTAACTTCTTGTTCTGTGTACATAGTAATCGCATTCTTTATTCCGTTTTCTGTTGCTAACCCATGGATTGTTCTGTTAAAAACTTATCTCTATACTGTCCATTGCTATTCCTCACAAACCTTTCTCTCTCTCTCTCTCTCTCTCTCTCTCTCTTTTTCTCTCTCTCTCTCTTTCTATCTCTCTCTTTCTCTCTCTCTCTCTTTCTCTTTCTCTCGGTCTTCCATTCTGCTTCATTCTTTTTATATTTCTCCCCCATGTCTCTCACACTTTCTAAGACTTTCTCTTCCAAAATATTTTCTACTTTTCCTCACTTCCCACATTTGTTCTCTCCCTCTCTTTCCACTCACTCTCTCTCCCCCCTCTCTCTCTCTCTCACTGTCCCATTGTTTCCCTGTTCTCTCTCATAACTTCTTTCTCTTTCTCCCTCATTCTTACATACTTTATATCTACTTCTTTCTCGTTCTCTTTTCTACCCTATTTTTAAGAGTAAAAGCATTATGTAGCGCCAGACATCCAAGTATTCTTTTTCTTGTTTCGCATGGCTTATAACTTTGTTATACTCAAATATAAACATGTATATGTTAGGTTTTGCATCTTATATGTGCCATGTCCCTTCATAGCTCTCCACAATTTCCTGTTCTTTGTAACCTGCCTTGGTTTCGCTTGGTGTGTTTTACGGCATATCAACCTCAGTGGGTTATTTAATGCTGACAAGATTTTTATTGTTGCTAATATTTTTTCCAAAACTGCATAGCTGCTAATATTTTTTTCTTCAAAAACGAATTGCTGGTAATATTTATTTTCCAAAAATATATTACTGGTAATATTTTTTTCTAAAAATGTATTGCTGGTAATATTTTTTTCTAAAAATATATTACTGGTAATATTTTTTCCAAAAATATATTACTGGTAATATTTTTTTCTAAAAATGTATTGCTGGTAATATTTTTTTCTAAAAATGTATTGCTGGTAATATTTTTTCAAAAATGTATTGCTGGTAATATTTTTTCAAAAATGAATTGCTAGCAATATTTTTTTCTAAAAATATATAACTGGTAATATTTTTCCAAAAATGTGTTGCTGGTAATATTTTTTTCTAAAAATGTATTGCTGGTAATATTTTTTTCTAAAAATGTATTGCTCGTAATATTTTTTTCAAAAAGGTATTGCTCGTAATATTTTTTCTAAAAATGTATTGCTGGTAATATTTTTTACCAAAAATGTATTGCTCGTAATATTTTTTTCAAAAAGGTATTGCTCGTAATATTTTTTCAAAAATGTATTGTTACTAATATTTTTTTCTAAAAATGTATTGCTGGTAATATTTTTTCTAAAAATGTATTGCTGGTAATATTTTTTGCCAAAAATGTATTGCTGGTAATATTTTTCCAAAAATATATTGCTGGTAATATTTTTTCAAAAATGTATTGTTACTAATATTTTTTTCTCAAAATGTATTACTGGTAATATTTTTTTTCAAAAATGTATTGCTGTTAATATGTTTTTCTAAAAATGTATTGCTCGTAATATTTTTTTCAAAAATGTATTGCTGGTAATAATTTGTCTTCAAAAATTATTCGCTGCTAATATTTTTTTACAAAAATGCATTGCTGATATTAAATCCTATTTTTTTACACTTTCATAATGCCTTGAACTCAATTTGGGGGTTAACTATTTTCCCTTAGCTGGGACCTTAACAGGTGCTACTACTCTGGGTCAGGGTGGACCTGGGAACACCAGCAATTAAGAGGTCGTTCTGTGCTCTTCAAAATCTCCTGATTAGAGGCCTTGCAGTCGGATGTAGTTTCTCATCTTACCCAGGACGCAGATCTAGTTTGTAGTGTTACCCAGGTTTATCGTCTTAGCCAGGACGTCCTTTGTAACTCTTAATAACTTTTGCCTTTTTTCCTTCTCTCCCAAGTCCTGCTCCACCTTCCATTCCCTCAAGCTCGCCATACAGGTTGTGCATTGCTATCCTCTGACCCTATTAACATCAATGTGTCCTGTTAGTATCAAATTTTCCAAGCCTTCTTTTCTCATTATGCGCTACAATGTTAAGCATAAACGTACTTTTTGTTGTCTCATGAAATTCATTTTCGCTCATATCTCCAGTCCATGGTACTTTCAGCTTCCATCTATAGAATGACATTTCTTTTGCTTCAAGTCTCTTCTTGATCTTTGAGGAGATTATCCAGTATTCACTGCCATATAAGAGGACTGATACTACATAACAGTTCAGTATTCTTTTCTTTCTAATTATATTTTTCTGTTTCTTAATACTTTGCTTCGATTTTGGAAGGCATCTTTCATTATCTCAATGCGCCTACGGATTTCAGTGTTGCACTTTCGGTCCTCTTTTAATACGCTTCTCAGATATACAATTTGCTGCATCTGTTTGATTTCCGTATCCCCAATTTGTAATTTGCATGTTGGATTCTCTCTTTTGCTAACAACCATACACTCACTTTTCTTGCAATTAGTCCTTTCTGCAACTATCTCACACTTTCTCTTTTCTCTCCCTCACTCTCTCTCTCTCTCTCTCTCTCTCTCTCTTTCTCTCTCTCTCTCTCTCTCTATATATATATATATATATATATATATATTTACAATTAGTCGGGTGAATAAACTATTACAATTTTAAATATTTCTTTATGTCCTAGATAAATATGTTTATTACAATAATAGTTATATTTAGTCCTGAAACTATTTACTTAAAAAATTAAACATTTAAGTTAATAACAAAATTTTTTTTCAGACATCGAATTTTCTATCAAACATTGTAAACTATCTTTTACATAATTTTGTTAAAACAAAATTATAACAACTCCATCTCTCTTTCCCCCTCCCCACTATCTCTCTCTTTACCATAAGACTCACTTGTATACCTTTTCTACAATTCATTTCCGTTTTATTAACCATCTAAAGAGGTCAAGGTTCTGTCACTCCTCCTACTCCAATATAAAACATACTTAAGAGAGATATAAAATTAACCCCTCCCTATACTTTATATTGTCTGTTTAACTACCACTCTCAACCCCCTCTATTAAATTACAAAAATTACACTACCCACCAATTTCTAATCCCATTTTTTTTCTCAATTCGTTGTTGGAAGTTTTACCTGATGATCCTGAATCCTTAAAAAAGGATTTAGGTGAAATAAATTATCGTAATGGTACCTTAAAGTGGTTTGTTTTTCATTACATATTTATATATATATATATATATATATATATATATATATATATATATATATCTAAAGAGCCAGGTAAACTGGACAGTTTACCCTTACGATCCGTTTAGGTGAAACCTAGGTAGATTTACCTGGTTCTTTATGTTTATATTAGGTTTGCTCTACTTCGTTTAGTGAGCACTTTACGTAGTTGCTTTTACTCGCTTTGGAGGGGGGACTGAGCTTGAATTCTGGACGATTGTTTTCTCTTCAATTTCATGGTCTTAGTTCTTTCTTTTTTTATTCCTCATTTTTCCTTGTGTATTGGTTTCTTCAATTATAAGCCGAAATACCCTAGGTTTTTTCAAGCGAATACCACTATATATATATATATATATATATATATATATATATATATATATATATATATATGTGAAAATATTGTAGAAAATAGGAAAGAAACTGGTTTGGTAAATAATCCAAAGTTCCTTAGTATTTTTGTAATTATTTTTAAAAAATAGTGCTCGATACGAAAGTAGAGCATAAATATAATTATTTATTTAAAAATATGATTCCAACACGCTACATAAGAGGTCTCATGTTTCAAAACAAGAGCCGAAAACTTCAAAATAATATTTGAATTAACTTGAGTTAAAGTAGGCTCTGTTCCATCTTCAAGCGAAATTTTTTGGGAATCAAAAAATCCCAAAAAATTTCGCTTGAAGATGGAACAGAGCCTACTTTAACTCAAGTTAATTCAAATATTATTTTGAAGTTTTCGGCTCTTGTTTTGAAACATGAGACCTCTTATGTAGCGTGTTGGAATCATATTTTTAAATAAATAATTATATATATATATATATATATATATATATATGTGTGTGTGTGTGTGTGTGTGTGTGTGTGTGTGTGTGTGTGTGTGTGTGTTTAGTCAGTAAATTTTCGTTTAGGTATGTCTGATTGAATAAATTACAGAATTTATGTCTGCTAAATTTTAATAAAATCCGTTCATACTCACGAATAACCTTTCATGTATTGATGTTAAAGGATGAGAGAAATATGCTATAGCTGTTTCAATTCCCCAAGTACTTTCGATCTTCTTTCAATATCATCTTCAGGGGTGCAAGTGGTACAAAACTATATCTTGTTCATTACTACAAGTATTTATACAAAGATGTCCATTACCGTAATTTTTTCATTTTGCCTTTTAACCACAAAACGGTTGACAATGTGCTGAGCGTTCATTAGGACGTAAAAAAATTATGCGTTATGGAATTTTTTTTTTTTTTTCATGTTATAATGTCATGGTCATGCGCACATTAAAGCATGATCGAAAGTACTTGGGAAATAAAAATAAAATAAATTTAAACAGCTATAGCACATTTCTCTTATCCTTTAACATCAGTACCCAGAAGGTTATTCGTGTGTATGAAAGGATTTTGTTAAAAATTAGCAGAAATAATGTCTGTAATTTATTCAATCAGACACACACACACATATATATATATTTTAAGACATTTTTATGTTTATACATAAGTAAATGTTCTGTTTATAATAAACAGTATTAACAACATTTACCGGACTGAATGTCCGAGAAATTGTTATAGAAAATATGCGTTCCCCGACAGGTTGATTTTACTGTCTTTAAACTACAATCTTACATGATTCTCTCGCGTACATTCATATCTGCTCAATTTATTATGAACAGAGCATTTACTTAAATATTTGTATCTATAAAAAAAGAATGTATAAACATAAAAAATGTCTTAAAAAATTGTCAGACTTTGTCCATTCCGTAATGTATGACGTCATTTGTTTACATTTGGATACGCATTGAGCAGATATGAATGTAGGAGAGAAAATCATGAAAGATTGTAGTTTAAAGACAGTAAAATCGACCTTGCTAATCGATCGATCCTCTGTGGCCCAATCGGTTAAGGCACGTCAGGCTATATGACGGTTCCGTATAGGATACAGGTTCGATTCCTGTCGGAGGACGAATATTTTCTATCAAAATTTTTCGGACATTCAGACCGGTAAATTTTGTTAATACTGTTTATTATAAACAGAGCATTTACTTAAATATTTATAAAAAGAATGTGTAAACATGAAAATGTCTTTAAAAAAATATATATATGTATATATAATGGTACTTTGAAGTAATGTTACTTTTAAAGCGAGCAAACTTTGACCACCCACGGTACGAAGTTGACAGACATGAAAAACATACATTTTGTTGTCATTGGGTTTACTTTTCTTTTCAGCCCAGTCATTGACTTTTACTTTCTTTTTTTAATCCTTTCACTCCCAAGGCAATGTCATAATGCCATTAAAACGTAAGGGATTACTGGGAATGAAAGACAATGAGAACGATTTTAGTGAAGAGAAAAGACAATAAAAGAGCAGGATTTGTGAAGATTGTAGATGGCAAATAAAAAATGGAAACAAAAAAAGGAAAGTAATACTTGACATCAGGATAGACAGTTGAGGTTTCTGGGACACATAACGAGGAAAGACAGCTTGGAAAATCTGATACTCACGGGACAGATTGAGAGAAAGGGGGACAGAGGAAAACAACGCATAAAATACTTAATGAGCTTGAGTAAATAGATGGCGGAAAAAAGCATAGAAGAAATAACAGAAAGACAAAGTTTATTAAGAGCTACAAGGGACAGGAAGTTGTGGAGAGTCATGATCGTCTACGTCCTAAGAGACACCGAACAAGAACAACAACAAGGGAAGCAAAGAACTGGAAGAAAGTTCCAAAAACGAGAAGGGCAAGAAATAAACTATGAGAATAAAACTTAGGGTTCCATCAGGCGAGATTTCAAAAGTAAAACGGTGAGACCTTTGTTGCCAGTCTAGTAGTGTGCTTAAGTCCATGCAGTTGTGGCATCACGATGCAGTATAAACCACGGATGGATTTTGTGAGTGTTGAAGAGCCACAAAGGAATCTGAGCAGACGAGCATACTTGGAAACCAAGATGAGAAATCTCGCTGATTCGTAGTGTCTTCAATTCGATACAACCCTGATGATAAATAGTTTTACTATCTTCATTTTCAAAGGCGGCATTATACAGAATCTGGCATATATTCACAAATACACGATTATCTCTCTCTTTCCCTTAGATAGATAGATAGATAGATAGATAATGAACAGACTGAATTAAATACATAGATAGATAGATAGATAGATAGATAGATAGATACATACATACATACATACATACATACATACATACATACATACATACTGTATGAATTCATTTCTTATATCTCCAGCCATGGATACAGTAGGATTGGTATCAGTAAAGCATTATTATCACCGGAACATTTTATATTTCAAAAATATTTTCAGACTTTAAATAATCTGCAAAATTTTGATTACCGTATAAAAAAATCAGTCAATCAGTTGACACATGAAGATAGATAGATAGATAGATAGATAGATAGATAGATAGATAGATAGATAGATAGATAGATAGATTTTAAACATATTACGCCTATGAGTTTGCGTAATACATAATGTTTAATGAATAAGAATGGATAGTATATCTCAAATGAGAAGTATCCACTATAACTGTTGAAATAGTAATAATGTTGGATAAAAAATAAATTCACTGATTCTTTACACATATATATATATATATATATATATATATATATATATATATATATATATATACTACAGTTACAAAATTTGAAAACGCCCCCAGAATTAACATTGGATGAATTTGACCGAAGAGTGAAAAAATAATGAAAGAAAGCTTTTAGAGTCATTGAAAAAGGAATGTAATCAATTATCAAACTTATACTTTGAGAATCTTTTGCAACGAATGCCAAAAATTTGATCTGCAGTAATCAAGGCTAAAGATGGAGATTTTGAGGTGAGCAAAATTTATTCCATAAAATCCCTTTTCTTTTTCTTTTTGTCATAATTAAATTTCTAATAAAAAATCATATCTCACTTTTTTCAACCAAGGGTAATAATTTTCTCTTAATTTTCAAAACAACTACTTTTTGGGTTAAATTTTTAAAGTTTCTTTTGAAATATAGTGTATATATATATATATATATATATATATATATATATATATATATATATATATATATATATATATATATATATATGTATATATGTATATATATATATATATGATTTCTCACACATCTTTAGAAGATAAGGAGATAAATTCTTTCCTTTTAAGTTCACTCAGCTATTGGAGTTTCGTAGGAATTTTGGCTCCAGTCCATCTTTGAGTGAACTTAAGTGTCAATGTTCCAGGAATCATGTCTCCAGTTCACCTTTGAATTGAGAAACATAAAAATTTTATAAATGATTTTAGATAGTTATAAAAGTTGTCCTTTGGAGATTTTACTACCCATGTGGCTTTGGGGTGGGTCCAAACCTCCCGGAACACAAGTAGATGGAGTATCTATATATGCAGAGACAGGCAGAAAGTCTCAAAAAGTGGGTCCAGCCGTGAGAGAAGCAGGTAGGGGAGCAGAGTAGTTGGAACTGCGCAGCGGCTATTAACAGAAGGACCAGTACTAGGAAATCGGGAGTTGCCGAACCCGGAGGCCAGTGAATTTAAGGAGATAGCAAATCAGCCGAAGGAAAAAAATAGCCAGCTGAGAAACTGTATAGTTGTGAACTCCCAAACAGTGTATTTAAAAACATTTGTTGTCATCACTAGTATTATTGGTTGAAAGTGATCACAGCCAAGGAGACGAACTTGTGTATATAGCGAGCTGGGTATATACCGCTACCGTACACGACGGACGATCAGAGAACGTCATCACAAAACATATATATATATATATATATATATATATATATATATATTCATTTTTTTCACCCTTGGAAGTGAAGTCTGATGATCCAGGGAAAAAGAAACTCCCTGGGGAAATAAATTACAACCACAGAAACTTAAAGATGTCAGTTTTTCTTTAAATTAAATTATTCGCTCTGATTTAACATTGAGCTCTCCGGATTTCATCTTCCTTGGGCTTATCCATACGGATTACTAAGATTTTCATTATATATATATATATATATATATATATATATATATATATATATAATCATTTCACCCCAAGCAAGGTGGGAATGCCACTAGTACGCAAGTGGGTTACAGGGAATGAAAGTATTTAAATTTTGAAGATTATAGTTATCAAGTAAGCAAGTAAATGGGATGACATTCCACAGGTGGGAAGTGCGAGAAAAGAAACTGTTGGAGTAGAAGTGGCGGTCGCGTTTAGCTATTCAATAAAAGGGTGTGACCTAGATGACAATCTAGTAGAACACTAAAATTCATGTAGTCTGGTTACCAGGGAAAAAGGCTCGTCCGAGCAGTTGCCATGAAAATATTTATCAAAAAGACAGAGGGAAACCACGTCATGTCGATAAGAAAGTGACTGAAGTCAAGATTCCTGGTCAGGATTGATTACATTAGAGACCTTTCTTTGGATTTTGCAAGGAATCTCGAGATGTACAGCAGGAGCACCAGACCAGATATAGCAACAGTATTCAATTCACGGGCGTATTGTAGATTTGTAAACGTGCAAGATGGATTCGGACGAGAAGCATTTCCTGAAACGACACAATGTCACACTTTTCCTAGCAGTAGATGCAGCTATTGATTCAATTTAGTTGCTCCACTTCAAGTCAGCGGTAAACGTGAAGCCAGGAAAGCGCAGTGTGTTGCTCTCCTGGAGTCTAGCATCAGACATGATGATGACAGAGAGAGGCACTCTATGGTGGTTAAATGAAAGCCGTTTTGTTTTGGAGGCGTTAAAATTTACAAACCATTTCTTACCCCCAGTTTACCACTGATTGGAGGTTCTTTTCAAGTGCGGCTGTCATTTTTACTTTGCCAGATTTGTCGGCTTTGCTATTGAGACAGGAGTAGATGGTAGTTTCATCTGTATAAATACCAATTCTGGAAATGATGACATCGGGAAGATCATTGATGAAGATAAGAAATAGCGTAGGACAACAGGATAGAACCTTGGGGAACAGCGGCGTTCGTGAGAAAGGATCTGGAAACCAGTCCGTTCAAAACGACCTTCATTTCACGATTTAATAGCAAAGTATCCGTCTATATTTCTGGGATGAGGTATTATGTACATTATTTACATTATTCGGACTATTGTCCTCATCTTTGTCGCCATATTTATTACAACGTTTCGGCCTTTCTGTATCTGTCTATATTTCTGAGAGGAGGTATTATGTACATTATTTACATTATTCGGACTATTGTTCTCATCTTTGTTGCCATATTTATTACAACGTTTCGGCCTTTCAGTATCTGTCTATATTTCTGAGAGGAGGTATTATGTACAGTATTTACATTATTCGGACTATTGTTCTCATCTTTGTCGCCATATCTATTACAACGGACAATAGTCCGAATAATGTAAATAGTGTACATAATACCTCATCTCAGAAATATTCACAGATGCTGGATGGCCGAAACGTTGTAATAAATATGACGACAAAGATGAGGACAATAGTACGAATAATGTAAATAATGTTAATAGGAAAGATTGGATTAAATAAAAAAAATTCCGTTCTTTGACACTGTTGCCCTAGAGTTTGCATAGAAGGCCAGAATGTCAAACCGTGTCGAACGCCTTTGAGATATCTAGACCCACAGCTTGAGCTTCGCCGTTCTTATCCAGAGCTTGATGTAATAAAATCAGTAATGTCCGTTAACACATCAGAAGTACACCTGGCGAAAAGGAAGCCATATTGTTTGTCCGAGAGGATTTTGTGAGGAGTAAGATGCTTAACTAGTTCAACATTGATTAGAGCCTCGAATACTTTGCCAAAAATCGGTGAAGCGACTAATAGGGCAATAATTTGTGAGGTCAAAGGGTTCTTCAGAAAAGAAACTACAGAGGAGGACTTCTAAGGAGATGGGAAGCAGGAAGCAGCGGAGAAGTAATTGTTGCAGAGTTTGGAGAGAAATTAAGCCAGTTCGGGAACGCATTTCTGCCAGAATATATATATATATATATATATATATATATATATATATATATATATATATATATTAGGTACTGCCAAAAATGTTTCCAAAAATTTAGTTAATAAAGGTCGTAGAAATCCATCAATTTTCAGATATGTCAGCCAAACTATTTTTATTAGAAAAAAGTGTTTGGGGGTCAAAACGTTTAAAATAGAAGTACGGAATTTTTCCAATTTATCGCCAAAATTTAAATTAACTGATAAACTTTATCAGCAATACACTTTAGTAAACCTGATAATTAAGGTGACATCAGAAAAATGAAACTCTAAAATCTTCTGTTTGATATTCATTAATTTATCTCTTCACTACGCAAAGAAACCAAGCACATTGAGAACATTTTCTTTTCACAGTTGGAAAGAAACTCCAACTAAAGACATCCTAATTGAATGCACCTATTCCATTGTACATGATACTGCTGGAGTATCAAAAGGGACTTAAATAACATTGAACATGAAAGACAATCAAGAAAGATAATTTTTGCCATAGTTCTTATGCTCATAAAGGTTTTATTTCTGCTGTTAGTTTATTAAATGATTTGATGAAAATACTTGTTGGTATATTTAATCGTGTTATTTTTAAAGACTGAGGGTTTGATTTTTATTGCAAAAATAGTATTTCTCAATAAGCAGACCAAACTTTTTTGGTTTAAATACGAATTGAGAGGTTTCTAAGATTTTGCTTTGAGAAATATTGCTATCGGATAATATTATATTTACGGAAAACAAATAAAAATGTTTTTTTTTTTTTTACAAAAATTTAGGCATTTCTGTACAGCAAAAACAGTAGTAAACCAAGAAAATTTGGGAACTGATGACATTCGGAAGGTCGCTGCTGAAGATAAGAAAAAACATAGGTCCAAAAATAGATTCGGGGTGGATACACCTAGCATGATCAGTCTGTCGCCTCTAAGTGTTGGCTCCAATGTTCACTTTTATATTTACACACGCTCTATCTCTGATATTGAGCACTTTATCCCATAAATATAGCACACCTTAAGAGTATATATATATATATATATATATATATATATATATATATATATATATATATATATATATATATATATATATATGAATAGTCCGAATAATGTAAATAGTCTAAAATCTTCTGTTTGATAGGCATAAATCTATCCCATTACTTTTATCTCTTCACTACGGAAGGAAACCAAGCATATTGAGAGCATTTTGCTTTCTCAGTTGGAAAGAAACCCCAACTAAAGACATCCTAATTGAATGCACCTATTCCATTGTACATGATACTGCTGGAGTATCAAAAAAGAATTAAATAACATTGAACATGACAGACAATCAAGAAAGAGAAAATTTTTACCATCGTTCTTATGTTCACAAAGGTTTTCTTTCTGCTGTTAGTTTATTAAATGATTTGATGAAAATACTTGTTGGTCTTGGTATATTCATTCGTGTTATTTTTAAAGACTTAGGGTCTGATTGTTATTGCAAAAATAGTTTCTCAATAAGCAGACCAAAATTTGTTGGTTTAAATACGAATTGAGAGATTTCTACGATTTTACTTTGAGAAATATTGCCATCGGTCAATATCATATTTACAGAAAACAAATGGAAAAACTGCTTTTTTTCCTCCAAAAATGAGGCATTTTTTACAGCAAAAACAGTAACTAAACAAGAAAAAGTGAGGTCATTTTCAGATTCAGCGCCCTCAAATTAGCTAAAAAAGATGTTTCGTGTCTAGACAACATTTCAAATTATGTTTTTTTGTTGACAAGTGTTATAGACCGCGCATTCCCTTTATAACCAAAGAAACTAACTATTTTTTTTTTTAATAGATTTTAATTTGTGTTGAAATCCATTTTTCTTTATTCTCATTTTTTTTTTTTTTTTTTTTTGATGAAGACATTAGGTTTATAATTCTCAGAAATTCATATACAGAAGTCCACAAGGACAGATGACACAGGGGATAAGATTAGACATTAGTGTGTTAGTTCAATACCCGATTAAGGTAGTGGAGAACTTTCAGAGGGAAATTAACAGGAGATAACTGATAACTGACATCCATCAAACATGGCACATGGCCAGTGACACAATAAAGTGTTCATAATATATATTATTTATAATAATATAATATATTATATTAATATATATTAAAATTATATATTATGTAAATATAAAATTTATATAATATATAAATATAAATTTTATATAATTTGTACATGAATTTATATATTTAAAAAACAAATTTATATTTATATAAAACAAATTTATTATTATATATATTATTATTATATATATTATAATTTATATTGGTCGTTTATATATAATATTATAATATAGATATTAATTAATATATAATTATAATATTAATATATATATAATATATATATTATTTATATAATACATATATAATATATTATATTATATATAATATATTATATTAATATATATTAAAATTATATAATATATAAATATAAAATTTATTTAATATATAAATATAAATTTTATATAATTATATTATAAATATAATAATAAATAAAATGATTTTATTAATAAAAAAATAAAATTTTATTAAAATTTAATAATTTTATTAGTTTATTTAATACATGGAATTAAACATTAAACTGGTCAACACGATTTTTGCTGCCAAGAAACAGTACACGTTTTTTTAACTAATTTGATGGTGCTGATTTCGAAAATGACCCTATTTTTTTCATGGTTAGCTACCGATTTTTGCTGTACTGAAATTGCCCATTTTTGGAAAAAAGATAAATTTACAATCTTGGTCGATCGCAAAATTTAGTTAATAAATGTCGTAGAAGCCCGTCAATTTTCATGTAGGCCGAACAATTTATGTCAGCAACCTGAAAGAAACTATTTTATAAGAGAAAAGTGTTTTGGAGTCAAAATAAAAGTACCGAAAGTTTCCAATTTATCGACAAAATTCAAATTAACTGATAAATTTTATCAGTAATACAATTTAGTAAACCTGTTAATTAAGGTGACATAAAAAAATGAAACCCTAAAATCTTCTGTTTGATATTCATGAATTTATCTCTTTTTATCTCTTCACTACGGAAGGAAACCAAGCATATTGAGAACATTTTCTTTTCACAGTTGGAAAGAAACTCCAACTAAAGACATCCTAATTGAATGCACCTATTCCATTGTACATGATACTGCTGGAGTATCAAAAGGGACTTAAATAACATTGAACATGACAGACAATCAAGAAAGAGAAATTTTTTTTTGTTGGTCTTGGTATATTCAATCGTATTATTTTTAAAGACTTAGGGTCTGATAGTTATTGCAAAAATACTATTTCTCAATAAGCAGACCAATAATGCTTGCTTTAAATACGAA
This sequence comes from Acanthosepion lycidas, assembly GCA_963932145.1. Lineage (NCBI taxonomy): Eukaryota > Metazoa > Mollusca > Cephalopoda > Sepiida > Sepiidae > Acanthosepion > Acanthosepion lycidas. The sequence continues at coordinate 89,570,245 of OZ010593.1, forward strand.
TTGAGAGGTTTCTACGATTTTACTTTGAGAAAATTGCC
>OZ010593.1:89575282-89622782 GCA_963932145.1 Acanthosepion lycidas
TTGCACAGATATCGACAGACCCCAAAGGTTTCGTCTACCCAGTTTCATTCAAAAAGGCTTGGGTCAACCCATGGTATGGTTTTCAGGCACTTTCCACTTTCTGGGATTGACCCCTCCAGACTGATAACATCGAGAAGTCACCTTCCTTCCATGATGAGATTCGAACCTTTGTCTCATGGTCAGAATGGGGACATTATAAACCACTCGGCCATGTGCCCATATTGGGGTGGGGGGATTAACATTAGCGATAAGTAAATCTACATGATTGGGGTGAATTAGAAGAACACATCCAAATAGGAGTTTACCAAACTGAGGAAAAGGTTAAAGGTTAAATGTAACAACTACTATGGGACGGAGGCGATTCCGAGTCTGTCCCATAATAGGTGTTACATTTGCACACACATTTCATACTTTAAATGTAACAACTGCTATGGGACAGAGGTGATTCCGAGTCTTTCCCATAATAGGTGTTGCATTTACACACACATTTCATACTTTAAATGTAACAACTGCTATGGGACAGAGGCGATGCCGAGTCTGTCCCATAATAAGTGTTACATTTGCAAACACATTTCATACTTTAAATGTAACAACTGCTATGGGACAGAGGCGATTCCGAGTCTGTCCCGTAATAGGTGTTGCATTTACACACACATTTCATGCTTTAAATGTAACAACTGCTATGGGACAGAGGCGATTCCGAGTCTGTCCAATAATAGGTGTTGCATTTACACACACATATTATAATTAAAATATAACAATTGCTATGGGACAGAGGGGATTCCGAGTGTGTCCCATAAAAGGTATTGCATTTACACACACATTTCAGACTTTAAATGTAACAACTGCTATGGGACAGAGGCGATGCCGAGTCTGACACATAATAGGTATAATATTTACACACACATATTATACTTAAAATGTAAAAACTGCTATGAGACAGAGGCGATGCCGAGTCTGTCCCATAATAGGCGTTACATTTACACGCACATATAATACTTAAAATGTAACAACTGATATGGGACAGAGGGGATGTCGAGTCTGTCACATAATAAGTGTTAGATTTACACACACATATTATACTTAAAATGTAACAACTGCTATGGGACAGAGGCAATGCCGAGTCTGTCCCATAATAAGTGTTAGATTTGCACACACATTTCATACTTTAAATGTAACAACTGCTATGGGACAGAGGCGATGCCGAGTCTGTCCGATAATAGGTGATGCATTTACGAACATATTATACTTAAAATGTAACAACTGCTATGGGACAGAGGCGATTCCGAGTCTGTCCAATAATAGGTGTTGCATTTACACACACATTTAATACTTTAAATGTAACAACTGCTATGGGACAGAGGCGATTCCGAGTCTGTCCCATAATAGGTGTTGCATTTACACACACATATTATACTTAAAATATAAACAACTGCTATAAGACAGAGGCGATTCCGAGTCTGTCCCATAAAAGGTGTTGCATTTACACACACATTTCATACTTTAAATGTAACAACTGCTATGGGAAAGAGGCGATGCTGAGTGTGTCCCATAATACGCGTTACATTTACACACACATATTATACTTTAAATGTAAGAACTGCTATGGGACAGAGGTGATGCCGAGTCTGTCCCATAATTGGTGTTACATTTACACACACATTTCATACTTTAAATGTAACAACTGCCATGGGACAGAGGCGATTCCGAGTCTGTCCTATAATAGGCGTTACATTTACACACACATATTATACTTCAAATGTAACAATTGCTATGGGACATAGACGATTCCAAGTCTGTCCCATAATAGGTGTTGTATTTACACACACATATTATGCTTAAAATGTGACAATTTCTATGGGACAGAGGCGATGCCGAGTCTGTCCCATAATAAGCATTTCATTTACACATACATATTATACTTAAAATGTAGCAACTGCTATGGGACAGAGGCGATGCCGAGTCTGTCACATCATAGGTGTTATATTTACACACACATATCATACTTAAAATGTAACAACTGCTATGGGACAGAGGGAATGCCGAGTCTGTCCCATAATAGGCGTTACATTTACACACACATATTATACTTAAAGTGTAACAACTGCTACGGGACAGAGGCGAGGATAAGTCTGTCCCATAATAGGTGTTACATTTACACACACATATTATACTTAAAATGTAACAACTGCTATGGGACAGAGACGATGCCGAATGTGTCCCATAATTGGTGTTACATTTACACACACATATTATACTTAAAATGTAACAACTGCTATGGGACAGAGGCGATGCCGAGCCTGTCCCATAATAAGTGTTAGATTTGCACACACATTTCATACTTTAAATGTAACAACTGCTATGGGAGAGAGGCGATGCCGAGTCTGTCCGATAATAGGTGATGCATTTACGAACATATTATACTTAAAATGTAACAAATGCTATGGGACAGAGGCGATTCCGAGTCTGTCCCATAATAGGTGTGGCATTTACAAACACATTTCATACTTTAAATGTAACAACTGCTATGGGACAGAGGCGATTCCGTGTCTGTCCAATAATAGGTGTTGCATTTACACACACATTTAATACTTTAAAAGTAACAACTGCTATGGGACAGAGGCGATTCCGAGTCTGTCCCATAATAGGTGTTGCATTTACACACACATATTATACTTAAAATAAAACAACTGCTATAAGACAGAGGCGATTCCGAGTCTGTCCCATAAAAGGTGTTGCATTTACACACACATTTCATACTTTAAATGTAACAACTGCTATGGGAAAGAGGCGATGCTGAGTATGTCCCATAATACGCGTTACATTTACACACACATATTATACTTTAAATGTAAGAACTGCTATGGGACAGAGGCGATGCCGAGTCTGTCCCATAATTGGTGTTACATTTACACACACATTTCATACTTTAAATGTAACAACTGCCATGGGACGGAGGCGATTCCGAGTCTGTCCCATAATAGGTGTTACATTAACACACACATATTATACTTAAAATGTAACAATTGCTATGGGACATAGACGATTCCAAGTCTGTCCCATAATAGGTGTTGTATTTACACACACATATTATGCTTAAAATGTGACAATTTCTATGGCACAGAGGCGATGCCGAGTCTGTCCCATAATAGGCGTTTCATTTACACACACATATCATACTTAAAATGTAACAACTACTATGGGACAGAGGGAATGCCGAGTCTGTCCCATAATAGGCGTTACATTTACACACACATATTATACTTAAAGTGTAACAACTGCTACGGGACAGAGGCGATGATGAGTCTGTCCCATAATAGGTGTTACATTTACACACACATATTATACTTAGAATGTAACAACTGCTATGGGACAGAGACGATGCCGAATGTGTCCCATAATAGGTGTTACATTTACACATACATATTATACTTAAAATGTAAAAACTGCTATGGGACAGAGGCGATGCCGAGTCTGTCCCATAAAAGGGGTTGCATTTAGACATACATTTCATGCTTTAAATGTAACAACTGCTATGGGAAATAGGCGATGCCGAGTGTCTCCCATAATACGCGTTACATTTACACACACATATTATACTTTAAATGTAAGAACTGCTATGGGACAGAGGCGAAGCCGAGTCTGTCCCATAATAGGTGTTACATTTACACACACATTTCATACATTAAATGTAACAACTGCCATGGGACAGAGGCGATTCCGAGTCTGTCCCATAAAAGGTGTTGCATTTACACACACATTTAATACTTTAAATGTAACAACTGCTAAGGGACAGAGGCCATGCCGAGTCTGACCCATAATAGGTGTTGCATTTACACACACATTTCATACATTAAATGTAACAACTGCTAAGGGACAGAGGCGATGCCGAGTCTGTCCCATAATAGGTGTTACATTTACACAGATATTTCATAATTTAAATGGAACAACTGACATGGGACAGAGCCGATACAGAGTCTGTCCCATAATAGCTGTTACATTAAAACACACATATAATACTTAAAATGTAACAATTGCTATGGGACATAGACGATTCCGAGTCTGTCCCATAATAGGTGTTGCATTTACACACACATATTATACTTAAAATGTAACAATTGCTATGGGACAGAGGCGATTCCGAGTCTGTCCCATAATAGGTGTTGCATTTACACATACGTTTCATACTTTAAATGTAACAACTGCTATGGGTCAGAGGGGATGCCGAGTCTGTCCCATAATAGGTGTTACATTTACACACACATACTATACTTAAAATGTAACAACTGCTATGGGACAGAGGCGATGCCGAGTCTGTCCCATAATAGGTGTTACATTAACACACACATATTATACTTAAAATGTAACAACTGCTATGGGACAGAGGCGATGACGAGTCCGTCCCATAATAGGCCTTACATTTACATACACATATTATACTTTAAATGTAACAACTGCTAGGGGACAGGGGCGATGTCGAGTCTGTCCCATAATAGGCGTTACATTTACACACACATATTATACTTTAAATGTAACAACTGCGAAGGGACAGAGGCAATGCCGAGTCTGTCCCATAATAGGTGTTGCATTTACACACACATTTCATACTTTAAATGTAACAACTACTATGGGACATAGGCGATGCTGAGTCTGACCCATAATAGGTGTTGCATTTACACACGCATTTCATACATTAAATGTAAAAACAGCAATGGGACAGAGGCGATGCCGAGTCTGTCCCATAATAGGTGTTACATTTACGCACACATTTAATAATTTAAATGTAACAACTGATATGGGACAGAGCCGATTCCGACTCTGTCAAATAATAGGTGTTAAATTAACATACACATATTATACTTAAAATGTAACAATTGCTATGGGACATAGACGATTCCGAGTCTGTCCCATAATAGGTGTTGCATTTACACACACATATTATACTAAAAATGTAAAACCTGCTACGGGACTGAGGCGATGCCGAGTCTGTCCCGTTATAGGCGTTACATTTACACACACATATTATACTTAAAATGTAACAACTGCTATGGGACAGAGGCGATGCCGAGTCTGTCCCATCATAGGTGTTACATTTACACACACATATTATACTTAAAATGTAACAACTGCTGTGGGACAGAGGCGATGCCGAGTCTGTCCCATAATAGGTGTTACATTTACACACACATATTATACTTAAAATGTAACAACTGCTATGGGACATAGACGATTCCAAGTCTGTCCCATAATAGGTGTTACATTTACACATACATATTATACTTTAATGTAACAACTGCTATGGGACAGAGGCAATGCCGAATCTGTCCCATAATAGGCGTTATATTTACACACACATATTATACTTTAAATGTAACAACTGCTATGGAACAGTGGCGATGCCGAATCTGTCCCATAATAGGTGTTGCATTTACACACACATATTACACTTAAAATATAACAACTGCTATAGGACGGAGGCGATTCCGAGTCTGTCCCATAAAAGGTGTTGCATTTACACATACATTTCATACTTTAAATGTAACAACTGCTATAGGACAGAGGCGATGCCGAGTCTGTCCCATACTAGGCGTTACATTTACACACACATATTATACTTAAAATGTAACAATTACTATGGGACAGAGGCGATTCCGAGTCTGTCCCAAAATAGGTGTTGCATTTACACACCTATTTCATATTTAAATGTAACAACTACTATGGGACAGAGGCGATGCCGAGTCTGACCCTTAATAGGTGTTGCATTTACACACGTATTTCATACATTAAATGTAAAAAGAGCAATGGGACAGAGGCGATGCCGAGTCTGTCCCATAATAGGTGTTATATTTACACACGCATTTCATAATTTAAATGTAACAACTGATATGGGACAGAGCCGATTCCGAGTCTGTCACATAATAGGTGTTACATTAACATACACATATTATACTTAAAATGTAACAATTGCTATGGGACATAGACGATTCCGAGTCTGTCCCATAATAGGTGTTGCATTTACAAACACATATTATACTTAAAATGTAACAATTGCTCTGGGACAGATGCGATTCCGAGTCTGTCCCATAATAGGTGTTGATTTACACACACATTTCTTATTTTAGTGTAACAACTGCTATGGGACAGAGGGAATCCCGAGTCTGTCACATAATAGGCGTTACATTTACACACATATTATAATTAAAATATAACAACTGCTATGGGACAGAGGCGATGCCGAGACTGTTCCATAATAGGCGTTACATTTACACACACATATTACACTTAAAATGTAACAACTGCTATGGGACAGAGGCGATGTCGAGTCTGTCCCGTTATAGGCGTTACATTTACACACACATATTATACTTAAAATGTAACAACTGCTATGGGACAGAGGCGATGCCGAGTCTGTCCCATCATAGGTGTTACATTTACACACACATATTATAATTAAATTGTAACAACTGCTATGGACTGAGGTGATGCCGAGTCCGTCCCATAATAGGTGTTACATTTACACACACTTATTTTAATTAAAATGTAACAACTGCTATGTGACAAAGGCGATGCCGAGTCTGTCGAATAATAGGCGTTACATTTACACACACATATTATAATTAAAATATAACAACTGCTATGTGAAAGAGGCGATGCCGAGTCTGTCCCATAATAGGCGTTACATTTACACACACATATTATACTTAAAATGTAACAACTGCTATGTGACAGAGGCGATGCCGAGTCTGTCCCATAATAGGTGTTACATTTACACACACATTTTATATTTAAAATGTAACAACTGCTATGGGACAGAGGCGATGCCGAGTCTTTCCCATAATAGGCGTTACATTTACACACACATATTATACTTAAAATGTAACAACTGCTATGGGACAGAGGCGATGCCGAGTCTGTCCCATAATAAGTGTTACATTTACACACACATATTATACTTAAAATGTAACAACTGCTATGGGACAGAGGCGATGCCGAATCTGTCCCATTCTAGGCGTTACATTTACACACACATATTATAATTAAAATGTAACAACTGCTATGGGACAGAGCCGATGCCGAGTCTGTCCCATAATAGGCGTTACATTTACACACACATATTTTACTTAAAATGTAACAACTGCTATGGGACAGTGGAGATGCCGACTCTGTCCCATAATAGGTGTTACATTGACACACACATATTATAATTAAAATGTAACAACTGCTATGGGAGAGAGTTGATGCAGAGTCTGTCCCATAATAGGTGTTACATTTACACACAGATATTATAATTAAAATGTAACAACTGCAATGTGACAGAGGCGATGACGAGTCTGTCCCATAATAGGCGTTACATTTACACACACATATTATAATTAAAATATAACAATGGCTATGTGACAGAGGCGATGCCGAGTCTGTCCCATAATAGGTGTTACATTTACACACACATATTATACTTAAAATGTAACAACTGCTATGTGACAGAGGCGATACCGAGTCTGTCCCATAATACGTGTTACATTAACACACACATATTATACTTAAAATGTAACAACTGCTATGGGACAGAGACGATGCCGAGTCTGTCCTATAATAGGTGTTACATTTACACACACATATTATAATTAAAATGTAACAACTGCTATGGGACAGAGGCGATTTCGAGTCTGTCCCATAATACGCGTTACATTTACACACACATATTATACTTTAAATGTAAGAACTGCTATGGGACAGAGGCGATGCCGAGTCTGTCCCATAATTGGTGTTACATTTACACACACATTTCATACTTTAAATGTAACAACTGCCATGGGACGGAGGCGATTCCGAGTCTGTCCCATAATAGGTGTTACATTAACACACACATATTATACTTAAAATGTAACAATTGCTATGGGACATAGACGATTCCAAGTCTGTCCCATAATAGGTGTTGTATTTACACACACATGTTATACTTAAAATGTGACAATTTCTATGGCACAGAGGCGATGCCGAGTCTGTCCCATAATAGGCGTTTCATTTACACATACATATTATACTTAAAATGTAGCAACTGCTATGGGACAGAGGCGATGCCGAGTCTGTCCCATCATAGGTGTTACATTTACACACACATATCATACTTAAAATGTAACAACTACTATGGGACAGAGGGAATGCCGAGTCTGTCCCATAATAGGCGTTACATTTACACACACATATTATACTTAAAGTGTAACAACTGCTACGGGACAGAGGCGATGATGAGTCTGTCCCATAATAGGTGTTACATTTACACACACATATTATACTTAGAATGTAACAACTGCTGTGGGACAGAGACGATGCCGAATGTGTCCCATAATAGGTGTTACATTTACACATACATATTATACTTAAAATGTAAAAACTGCTATGGGACAGAGGCGATGCCGAGTCTGTCCCATAAAAGGGGTTGCATTTAGACATACATTTCATGCTTTAAATGGAACAACTGCTATGGGAAATAGGCGATGCCGAGTGTCTCCCATAATACGCGTTACATTTACACACACATATTATACTTTAAATGTAAGAACTGCTATGGGACAGAGGCGAAGCCGAGTCTGTCCCATAATAGGTGTTACATTTACACACACATTTCATACATTAAATGTAACAACTGCCATGGGACAGAGGCGATTCCGAGTCTGTCCCATAAAAGGTGTTGCATTTACACACACATTTAATACTTTAAATGTAACAACTGCTAAGGGACAGAGGCCATGCCGAGTCTGACCCATAATAGGTGTTGCATTTACACACACATTTCATACATTAAATGTAACAACTGCTAAGGGACAGAGGCGATGCCGAGTCTGTCCCATAATAGGTGTTACATTTACACAGATATTTCATAATTTAAATGGAACAACTGACATGGGACAGAGCCGATTCCGAGTCTGTCCCATAATAGCTGTTACATTAAAACACACATATAATACTTAAAATGTAACCATTGCTATGGGACAGAGGCGATTCCGAGTCTGTCCCATAATAGGTGTTGCATTTACACACACGTTTCATACTTTAAATGTAACAACTGCTATGGGACAGAGGCGATTCCGAGTCTGTCCCATAATAGGTGTTACATTTACACACACATACTATACTTAAAATGTAACAACTGCTATGGGACAGAGGCGATGCCGAGTCTGTCCCATAATAGGTGTTACATTAACACACACATATTATACTTAAAATGTAACAACTGCTATGGGACAGAGGCGATGACGAGTCCGTCCCATAATAGGCCTTACATTTACATACACATATTATACTTTAAATGTAACAACTGCTAGGGGACAGGGGCGATGCCGAGTCTGTCCCATAATAGGCGTTACATTTACACACACATATTATACTTTAAATGTAACAACTGCGAAGGGACAGAGGCAATGCCGAGTCTGTCCCATAATAGGTGTTGCATTTACACACACATTTCATACTTTAAATGTAACAACTACTATGGGACAGAGGCGATGCCGAGTCTGTCCCATAATAGGTGTTACATTTACGCACACATTTAATAATTTAAATGTAACAACTGATATGGGACAGAGCCGATTCCGACTCTGTCAAATAATAGGTGTTAAATTAACATACACATATTATACTTAAAATGTAACAATTGCTATGGGACATAGACGATTCCGAGTCTGTCCCATAATAGGTGTTGCATTTACACACACATATTATACTAAAAATGTAACAATTGCAATGGGACAGATGCGATTCCGAGTCTGTCCCATAATAGGTGTTGATTTACACACACATTTCATACTTTAAATGTAACAACTGCTATGGGACAGAGGCGATGCTGAGTCTGTCCCATAATAGGCGTTACATTTGCACACACATATTACACTTAAAATGTAAAACCTGCTACGGGACTGAGGCGATGCCGAGTCTGTCCCGTTATAGGCGTTACATTTACACACACATATTATACTTAAAATGTAACAACTGCTATGGGACAGAGGCGATGCCGAGTCTGTCCCATCATAGGTGTTACATTTACACACACATATTATACTTAAAATGTAACAACTGCTGTGGGACAGAGGCGATGCCGAGTCTGTCCCATAATAGGTGTTACATTTACACCCACATATTATACTTAAAATGTAACAACTGCTATGGGACATAGACGATTCCAAGTCTGTCCCATAATAGGGGTTACATTTACACATACATATTATACTTTAATGTAACAACTGCTATGGGACAGAGGCAATGCCGAATCTGTCCCATAATAGGCGTTATATTTACACACACATATTATACTTTAAATGTAACAACTGCTATGGAACAGTGGCGATGCCGAATCTGTCCCATAATAGGTGTTGCATTTACACACACATATTACACTTAAAATATAACAACTGCTATAGGACGGAGGCGATTCCGAGTCTGTCCCATAAAAGGTGTTGCATTTACACATACATTTCATACTTTAAATGTAACAACTGCTATAGGACAGAGGCGATGCCGAGTCTGTCCCATACTAGGCGTTACATTTACACACACATATTATACTTAAAATGTAACAATTACTATGGGACAGAGGCGATTCCGAGTCTGTCCCAAAATAGGTGTTGCATTTAGACACCTATTTCATATTTAAATGTAACAACTACTATGGGACAGAGGCGATGCCGAGTCTGACCCTTAATAGGTGTTGCATTTACACACGTATTTCATACATTAAATGTAAAAAGAGCAATGGGACAGAGGCGATGCCGAGTCTGTCCCATAATAGGTGTTATATTTACACACACATTTCATAATTTAAATGTAACAACTGATATGGGACAGAGCCGATTCCGAGTCTGTCACATAATAGGTGTTACATTAACATACACATATTATACTTAAAATGTAACAATTGCTATGGGACATAGACGATTCCGAGTCTGTCCCATAATAGGTGTTGCATTTACAAACACATATTATACTTAAAATGTAACAATTGCTCTGGGACAGATGCGATTCCGAGTCTGTCCCATAATAGGTGTTGATTTACACACACATTTCTTATTTTAGTGTAACAACTGCTATGGGACAGAGGGAATCCCGAGTCTGTCCCATAATAGGCGTTACATTTACACACATATTATAATTAAAATATAACAACTGCTATGGGACAGAGGCGATGCCGAGACTGTCCCATAATAGGCGTTACATTTACACACACATATTACACTTAAAATGTAACAACTGCTATGGGACAGAGGCGATGCCGAGTCTGTCCCGTTATAGGCGTTACATTTACACACACATATTATACTTAAAATGTAACAACTGCTATGGGACAGAGGCGATGCCGAGTCTGTCCCATCATAGGTGTTACATTTACACACACATATTATAATTAAATTGTAACAACTGCTATGGACTGAGGTGATGCCGAGTCCGTCCCATAATAGGTGTTACATTTACACACACTTATTTTAATTAAAATGTAGCAACTGCTATGTGACAAAGGCGATGCCGAGTTTGCCCAATAATAGGCGTTACATTTACACACACATATTATAATTAAAATGTAACAACTGCTATGGGACAGAGGCGATGCCGAGTCTGTCGAATAATAGGCGTTACATTTACACACACATATTATAATTAAAATGTAACAACTGCTATGGGACAGAAGTGATGCCGAGTCTGTCCAATAATAGGCGCTACATTTACACGCACATATTATACTTAAAATGTAACAACTGCTATGGGACAGAGGCGATGCCGAGTCTGTTCCATAGAAGGTGTTACATTTACACACACATTTTTTATTTAAATTTTAACAACTGCCATGGGACAGAGACGATGCCGAGTCTGTCCCATAATAGGCGTTACATTTACACACACATATTATTCTTGAAATGTAACAACTGCTATGGGACAGAGGCGATGCCGAGTTTGTCCCATAATAGGTGTTACATATACAGACACATTTCATATTTAATATGTAACAACTGCTATGGGACAGTGGCGATGCCGAGTTTGTCCCATAACAGGCGTTACATTTACACACAAATATTATACTTAAAATGTACCAACTGCTATGGGACAGAGGCGATGCCGAGTCTGTCCCATAATAGGTGTTACATTTACACACACACATTATATTTAAAATATAACAACTGCTATGTGAAAGAGGCGATGCCGAGTCTGTCCCATAATAGGCGTTACATTTACACACACATATTATACTTAAAATGTAACAACTGCTATGTGACAGAGGCGATGCCGAGTCTGTCCCATAATAGGTGTTACATTTACACACACATTTTATATTTAAAATGTAACAACTGCTATGGGACAGAGGCGATGCCGAGTCTTTCCCATAATAGGCGTTACATTTACACACACATATTATACTTAAAATGTAACAACTGCTATGGGACAGAGGCGATGCCGAGTCTGTCCCATAATAAGTGTTACATTTACACACACATATTATACTTAAAATGTAACAACTGCTATGGGACAGAGGCGATGCCGAATCTGTCCCATTCTAGGCGTTACATTTACACACACATATTATAATTAAAATGTAACAACTGCTATGGGACAGAGCCGATGCCGAGTCTGTCCCATAATAGGCGTTACATTTACACACACATATTTTACTTAAAATGTAACAACTGCTATGGGACAGTGGAGATGCCGACTCTGTCCCATAATAGGTGTTACAGTGACACACACATATTATAATTAAAATGTAACAACTGCTATGGGAGAGAGTTGATGCAGAGTCTGTCCCATAATAGGTGTTACATTTACACACAGATATTATAATTAAAATGTAACAACTGCAATGTGACAGAGGCGATGACGAGTCTGTCCCATAATAAGTGTTACATTTACACACATATTTTATATTTAAAATATACTACTATTACTATCACTACTATTATCACTATTACTACTTCTATTTCTTCTTCAACTACTACTAACAGTACTTATACCACTACCACGACTTCTACTGCTAATAATACCACTTCTACATCTACTAGTACTACTTCTTTGCTCCGAGTACTACCGTTACTATCATCACTACTCATTATTATTATTATTATTATTATTATTATTATTATTATTATTATTATTTACCATTTAATAGTCAAAATAACTCCCAAATCGCTGACACGATCCGTACAGACTGATAATAATTTTGCAATTGCATCGGTTTTTTCCTGCAAGAGAAATCTACCATTTTTCTATATAATTAAATCTGTTTTCACACATAAAGATTTCTTTTTTTGCATCATTAAAAGTTAAAATATCCTACGAAAATATTGAACACTAAACAAAACACAGATAAAAAGCAATGTAAGTTATATGTTTTTGCTGTTTATTTATCATATATTCCGTTGTCTTCGTAAAACTTCGTGTATTCGCTAATTTCTAAGTAGAGATTCGCCTGCTTAAACGATAGATATATAGACTGATTTTATTACAGACAAATTATTATTATTATTATTATTATTATTATTATTATTATTATTATTATTATTTTTCGGCAATGTACTTGAATCTCTAATCAATGCCGAATTAGATAAGCATCTTTGTTTGCATGACCTCATTTCAAACAAACAATATGGTTTCCGTTTCGCTAGGTCTACTGCCATCTTAACGGCCATTACTGAATTCGTCTTTCCAGCATTACATAAAAATGTCGAAGTTCAAGTGCTTGCTTCTAGATATCTAGGCGTTCGACAGGTTTTGGCATACTACGCAAGTGTCATGGGATGAATAATTGGTTTTATTCAATCATACCAAACAAATCGTGTAATGAAGGTCGCGTTTCATACCAACATAGAAATCCCCCCCGGCTCTTATCCTTGTACCTACGTTGTTTCTGATCTACATCAATGAGCTCCCCGATGCCATCAGTTCCCAACTAGGTAATTATGTTGATGATAGAACGATTTACCCTTGTCTTAGTAGCAAGTCTGACAGACCCGACAAAGTAAACTTGGCAACAGCTCTTGAAAAGTATCTCCAATCAATTGTTAACTGGTGCAAGAAATGGCTTATACATTTTAACACTTTTAAAAGAAAACTGCTTTCATTTAATCACCCTAAAGAACATTCTTGCCTTGCGTGGTTGATGCTAGACTCCAGGAGAGAAAAACTCACATGTTCTTCTGACATGTAGTGGAGCGGTTATATCGAATCAATTGTTACGTCTACTGCAAGGAAAGTTGATTCACTCTGTCGTTCCAGAAAGTTTTTCTCATCAGAATCTATCTTGCACATATATAAATCTACCATTCCTTCATGCATTGAGTACTGTTGTCATATCTGGTCTGGTGTTCCTGCTGTACATCTCGAGATTCTTGAGAAAATCCAAAGAAGCGTCTGTAATGTAAGCAATCCTGACTTGGCAGCTTTATTTTCCACTGGTGTCTCGACTAAATGAATTTAACGCAGCTAGTCGTTTGACAGCATCGTGTAACAATCAGCAAAATGTAACGGTGAAGTATAACCATGGTCAAAGGTTTAGGCACATCATCTCACAAGTTTCCTAAGAGAGAAAGTTATCGGCAAGGAATCTTCCCAGATTAGCCAGCATTAAATACCCCATCCATCCTTCACCAAATTGCTATCAACAAGCACTATTGTTTCACTCCATCGACTTCTTGTTTTATGTATATTTTTTTCTCAAACAAATGGAGAAAAGAAGTGACGTTTCACATACGGCTTGCTTACAAGCAGAATTGTTCATAACCATTTTTGGTTCTTACCAGTCGATGTGCAATTGAAATGCACCGAAACGAAGTTGCATCTTTGTAGCAAGCTTATTTGTCTATATGATAAAATTATAATAAATAATATATATATATTATTTCGTGACTGGCGTGCACTGGTGCTCGCCAGTCGCGAGTCTAATGGCCCAGACGGCTCGAAATGCTTCTGTGCGCACCAAATCAGGCTTTAATTCCCGGGCAACGATGCCAACGACTAAGTAATGGAGACAGTTCACAAACGTACAATCCTAACTACGGTTTCATCTACATCTACACACACACACACACACACACACACACACACACACACACATATATATATATATATATATATATATATATATATATATATATATATATATATATATATATATTCATAGATGTTTGGTTTACGTGTCTATGGAGATTTATTTATTTTTTTATTTTATTTTTCTGAAAGGTTTTGTGTATATAAAAAAACTGCCGTAACATTTGTTTTTTCACGACTTGTTACGGCAGGTTTTTTATATACACAAAACCCTTTCAGAAAATTAAAATAAAATAAAATAATGAATATATGTATGTGTGTATTTTCAACATCAAGTGAGCTATGATTTCATATCGCAAATTCCAACTCCAACTCATATATATATATATATATATATATATATATATATATATGCATGATATATATATATATATATATGTGTGTGTGTGTGTGTGTGTGTGTGTGTTACAGTAAGTTTCAGACTTTCTAAGGCCATGGGGCCACGTTAAGAGGTCGTTTGTGCAGATAGTCGTGAGAAGATAATGGTTAACCCTAGCCTTGAATGAACAGGATTGGGAGTTGGTTCCACAGAACGCAATATATATATATATATATATATATATATATATATATATATTATAATTTTATCATATAGACAAAAACAGTTTACTATTATCGCTTTACTATCGGTATCGATCCCGCTTTTGAATTACTTCTGTGAACGTTAGAATTTATATATTACTTTCGTTCTCATTACATCAGATAATCTTAGGCTGCCGTACAAACATACCCAAACCAAAACACAGCAGCCCTTGTACAGAAAGCCTCACCCCATTAGACATCCCACGCGACCCAGATTAACCCCTAGTAGAAAATCAACAGCAAACACATTCAACCTTCAAAAAAACAAGAAAGCCCCCAACCAAGACACTTGGATGGGGGTATAACATCCCTAATATGAGACATGATGCAAGCTTTCGAGCTTTTACGAAAGAACTTCGTCATGCTTGCAAATACAAACATGAGCCATACGGACGAGTTATAAATTTAAGTAACAATAAATTTTCACTCAACACATTCAGGTTATTAAATAAAGGACTAAGCTTTTGCCCTAGTCCCCCAATGTTTGATAAAGACACCTTGGCAAAGGGCCTGAAATCCTTCTTCAGAAGAATACGGCTAAAATCCCACTACAAGTACAATGATCACACAACTTCCGTACTTGATACATTACGCTGACACATAGAGATGACCTAATCATAACACAGGCTGACAAAGGGCGTGCTACAGTGAGCTGGGGAATCAAAAGAATACATTAAAGAGGACAACAATCAGCTAGCCGATAAAAAAAATCTATAAAAGCTTACCTACAGACCCTCTTCTTGAATACCAAAAAACATAACCCTTCACAACAACCTAATCGACAAGGAAACATGCACAAAACTTAAACCCACAAACATCACACCTGCTCGCTTCTATCTCTTTCCTAATATACACAAAAGCAACAACCCAGGAAGGCCGGTCATTTCATCATTCAACTGCCACACGACCAAAATCTCCAAATTCGTAGACCATTACATACAACCCCTAGCTAATAAAATAAAATCCTACATCAGAGACACAACAGATCTACTAAACAAAATTAATCACATACAAACAGTGCCAGAGAATGCTATTCTAGTGACTATGGACATAAAATCACTCTATTCAAATATTAAACACATCGAAGGGCTAACCGCTCATCAGGTAGTACTTAGTAATAGAAGTCTCGTCTGCAGTCACTTTCTCACAGACGCGCCGTCGCCTCCCTTTGACTGTTCTACAAATACTTTCATGGAAATTGCTCCGAGGAGCTGCATTCGCTGGTTCCCAGACGTCATGAGTTCCAGCGCCTTACGAGGCTGGCATCCCGCTCTCACCCCTTCACTGCCGAAACTCCTAAATGTAGCCGTCTCTTCTACTCTAATAGCTTCATGTCTCGCACCTCTCGCCTGTGGAACTCCCTTCCCTTTTCCTGTTTCCCTTTGAGCTATAATCTCCAGCTATTCAAGTGTAATGTCAATCGACATCTCCAGTTGCCTTGATCTATCCACTACCCTCATCCTTTCTTCTATCACTCCTATCTGATCTTGCTCTAAATTTTCTGTAACCCCTTGCGTCCTAGTGGCTTCCCGCCTTGCTTGGGGTGAAATGCTTAAAAAAAAAAAAAGAAAGAAAACAAGCCCCCCCTCCCACACATAAGTTATCATGAAGCTCATGGAGTATATTCTTACATTGAATATTTTCAACTTCAATGGAGCACACCACCTGTAAGTAAGAGGCTGTGCCATGGGCACTATTGCAGCTCCATCATATGCTACAATATTCATGGGAAAATTTGAGGAGATTCATATCTCTCCCCTTGCATATTCTATGCAAGATATATCGATGATATATTCTTTGTATACAAGGGCAGTGACAGCAAACTTAGCCAATTCCTCATGACCCTAAACACAGTAAACGACTCAGTTAAATTTGACTATGAAAATTCCACAAGATTGGTAACATTTTTAGACACCCGCATTTACATAGATGAAAACAGGAAACTACAAACGACACTACACACTAAAATCACCGACACCTAAAACTATCTACACTTTAAGTCTTCCCACTCTAAACACCTCAAAGAGAACCTTCCTTATTCGCAAGAACTCAGAAGGATATATTCCAACAATGAAGAACTAAATAAACGCACTCAAAATCTGGAGCATCAATTCACAACACATGGCTATAAACAACACCTAATCAGGGAACAAATAAATAAAGCAATTTCCACACCTAGAGAAGACACCCTAATGTACAAGATTCAAAATAAACCCAGCCGCATCCCTCTAGTAACCATTTTCAATCCTACTCTGCCTTCACTATCCCAAATAATCAAAATTCGCTGGGAAATACTACAAGACCTAAAAAAATTGTTTGAGGAACCCGACTTTCTAGCATATCGTAGACCTAAGAACCTAAAGGAAATCATAAATAGTAACCACATTTCAGGGGACAAGGTAATCTGTAGTAAACTAACAACAAAAACAACAGGATTTTCCCGGCTATGCAACAACAAAAGGAGCTTATGCCGCAACCACATTAGACACACGAATTCATTCACTAACTAGCTCAGTCACTAAATCTACTTTCAAAATCTACCAGGACTCTAACTGTAAAAGTCATAAAATAATTTACCTCCTAGAATGCATACTATGCCAGAAACAATATCTAGGAAAATCTGAATGGCCCTTTCACTACAGAATTAATAATTATCGCAATCGAATTAAGTCGACTCCCCATGAAAGATTATTACCTGTAGAACAACATTTGCTCCTAGAAAAAAACGATTTTAACACCCATGCCAAATTCACTATAATTGAGAGAATAGAAAAGTCCAGAGCAGATAACATTAGAAAGATTTTAGAGTGCCATGAAAATAAGTGGATACAACGTTTAAAAACGCACTATCCAGCCGGGCTTAATCACAAATTTAACAATATAGATATTATTAATATATGACCCCACAAATCAGGACTTACCCACATTTCTCACCCACACAAGACAGACATGATTGCGGAAGTGTTGAGGCCTCACACCTATACACAAACACACACGAATATACACACTTACATCATACTCACTCACTCCCTAATGAGCCAAATGATAACACACACCCATAGTAATATACACACTTACACACATCATACTCACTCACTCCCTAAGAACCAAATAACACACACACTTAACAGATATCTATATCCTTTCCAGGAACCAATAAAAATGTCAAACTGACCAAGGGAATTCAGAGCAGCATGATTCCATCCAGCTCTTATCTCAAATAACAACTTAAAAGAGACTGTTTGACAAACGCAAGGGCTGACCAAAAATCATGTTAAAAAAAAATGAAAACTACAGACTAGATAGATAGATATGAAAGCGATTGAGATAGAAACCTCTTAATATATAGAAATTATATCTATATATATATATATATATATGTGTGTGTGTGTGTGTGTGTGTGTGTGTGTGTGCACGCGCTCGCGCGCGTGTGTGTGTGTTATTCTCAAACAGTAATGTTTCGCTGTATCACAGCTCCTCAGTGCGACTAGACAACCGAATACCTCAAGCCAGGATCGAAACTCAACCAATATGGTGTCATAGTTTCTACCGCTGAGCTATCTTCACTCGACAGAATGAGGCAGCTAAATCTAGCGTATTAGTTTTACAAGTGTAAACAAATGCCACAGCCGGAGTGCTCCATTCATCATACTGAAGAGCTTCGCATTAACGCAGGTGGCTGTTGTTTGTACAATTCAATCATTCAACAGTGCTCAATTGAATTATATTTTCAAGAGCTAAATTATATATATATATATATATATATATATATATATATATATATATATATAATAGAGAAAATATTATTTACGAATTTAAATGCCCATTAAGGAATTGTATTCCTGATCAATCAAAATTCGTAAATAATTATATAGGCCATACTACAACATGTTTGACACGCAGACTCACTCTACACCTTTCTGACCCTAGCTCAGTTAGATCTCATTTAAATATTCATGGAAACCTATCGGACACTATTCGTAACATACTTGTTGACAACACAAATATAATAGCATCATCTACATGCAAAAAAGGGTAAAAATAATGGAAGCTTTCTTAATAAAAAAAAACAACTCTTAATAATCATTTCATTCGTTTGACATGGACATCATATTAGGTTGGTGCAAAAATAATATCGTTTTTTGACGTATTTTTTTAACGTCAAAAAACGATATTATTCTTGCACCAACCTAATACCTTGACAACGTTTTGAAACATGAAAACATTTTATAAAACATACGTACAACAAACTATTTCTTATTTAACAGTTAAAATATTTAATCCTTGAAAATGTCTAAATGTTTAGCCGAAAGCGTTCGGATAAAAAGAACATTCGGACAGTTTTTATATAATTAATCATCCGAAAAGAAAAAAAGTTATTAGATTGCATGAGAAATTGTACACAAAACTAAATAAAAGCACCTTGTCTGTCGTAGTCAATGAAATATATATATATATATATATATATATATATATATATATATATATATATATATATATATATATATATATATTGAACAATAAAAATTAAAAAATTAAAATCCTCAGACACACTGGGTTGTAGATTAATATTCTTTCGTTTTTTTATTATTATTCCATTTAGATTCCTCGACTAGTTTCGGCCGAAATGGCCATCATCGGGAGGAGAAATATTTCTGCTTGCTGCTAGCACTAAACTACAGAAATGAATGTCTTGATGGAGAAAATGAACTTTTGTCTGTAGTTTTCATTTGTTTTTTTATTTTTTTATCTTTTTAACATGAATCTTTTAACATTCCTTGTGTTGGTCAAACAGTCTCTTTTAAGTTGTTATTTGAGATAAGAGCTGGATGCTGCTATGAATTCTCTGGTCAGTTTGACAGTATTATTGGACTTGGTGAGGGGATGTGTCTCTGTTTAGTGTTTGTGTGTGTGTGTCATTTGGTTCTTAGGGAGTGAGTGAGTATGATATGTGTAAGCGTGTGTATTGCTGTGGGTGTGTGTTATCATTTGGCTCATTAGGGAGTGAGTGCGTATGATGTGTGTAAGTGTGTCTATTCGTGTGGGTGAGTGTATAAGTGTGAGGCCTCCACACCTCCGTAAGCCTGCCGGTCTTGTGTGGGTGAGAAATGTGGGTAGTTTTTTTTATTTGTTGATTTATATCTATATATTGTTAAATTTGTGATTTAGCCAGGCTGGATATTTTGTTTTTAGACGTTGTATCCACTTATTTTCATGCGACTCTAAAATCTTTCTAATGTTATCTGCTCTGAACTTTTCTATTCTCTCAATTATAGTGAATTTGGGATGGGTTTTGAAATCGTGTTTTTCCAGGCGGAAATGTTGTTCTACAGGTAACAATTTTTCATGGGGAGTCAACTTAATTCGTTTACGATAATTGTTAATTCTGTAGTGAAAGGGCCATTCAGATTGTCCTACATATTGTTTCTGGCATAGTGTGCATTCTAGGAGGTAAATTATGTTATGACTTCTACAGTTAGAATCGTGGTAGATTTTGAAAGTAGATTTAGTGACTGAGCTAGTGAATGAATTCGTGTTTTCAACATGGTTGCAACATAAACTTCTTTTGTTGTTGCATGGTTGGGAAAATCCTGTTGTTTTTGTTCTTAGTTTATTACGGATTACCTTGTCCCCTGAAATGTGGTTACTACCTATGATTTCTTTTAGGTTCTTAGGTCTACGATATGCAAGAAGGCCAGGTTCCTTAAACAGTGTTTTTAGGTCTGGTTTGAGATGTAGTATTTCCCAGCGATGTTTGATTATTTGGGATAGTGGAGGCAGAGTGGGGTTGAAAGTGGTTACTAGTGGGATGCGGCTAGATTTATTTTTAATCTTGTACATTAGGGTGTCTTCTCTAGGTGTGGAAATTGCTTTATTTATTTGTTCCCTGATTAGGTATTGTTTATAGCCACGTGTTGTGAATTGATGCTCCAGATTTTCAATGTGTTTATTTAATTCTTCATTTTTGGAACATATCATTCTGAGTCTAAGTGCTTGTGAATAGGGAAGGTTCTCTTTGAGGTGTTTAGGGTGGGAAGACTTAAAGTGTAGATAGTTGTGGGTGTCGGTGATTTTAGTGTGTAGTGTCGTTTGTAGTTTCCTGTTTTCATCTATGTAAATGCGGGTGTCTAAAAATGTTACTGATGTTGTGGATTTTTCATAGTCAAACTTAATTGAGTTGTGCACTGTGTTTAGGCTCATAAGGAATTGGGTAAGTTTGTCATCACTACCCGTGTATACAAAGAATATATCATCGATATATCTTGTATAGAATAGGCAGTCACTACCAATGATTGGATAGATATGGGTCTCCTCAAATTTTCCCATGAATATTGTAGCATATGATGGAGCTGCTATGGTGCCCATGGCACAACCTCTTATTTGAAGGTAGTGTGCTCCATTGAAGTTGAAAGTATTCAATGTAAGGACATCCTCCATGAGTTTTATGATGACTTCTGTGGGGGGTCTTGTTTTCTTCCTTTAGTAAGTGCTTCCTGAAGGGCGGTTATCCCTTCGATGTTTTTAATGTTTGAATATAGTGACCTAACGTCCATAGTCACTAGAGTAGCTTTCTCTGGTACTGTTTGTATGTGATTAATTTTGTTCAGTAGATCTGTTGTGTCTCTGATGTATGATTTTACTTCCTTAGCTAGCGGTTGTATGTAATGATCTATGTATTTGAAAATTTTTGTCGTGTGGCAATTATATATATATATATATATATAATTGTAATATATCGTTACAAAGACTTAATTTTTCATGAGTAAAATTATTGTTTATTCCTTTGTGTACTTAATTAATGACGGCTTGATCATGTTTTTGATGGGTAGTCTGCCAGATATTATTATTCGTTGATTTTCTTCTCCCCTTTCTTTTCCTTTTATTGCATCATGTTATTACCTCATCTTTTTCTTCGAAGAAATTTATTTTTCTTACCACTTGGATATATTTTCTTTTTTTTCATATAATTTCCCCCCACTCTTTATCTCCCTTTTTTTATCTACCTCTCTCTCTCTCTATATATATACATATATATATATATATATATATATATATACATATATATATATATATATATATATACATATATATATATATATATATATATATATATATATATATATATACAGATATATTAGGTTGGTGCAAAAATAATGACGTAATTATGTCGTTTTTTGACGTATTTCTAACGTCAAAAAACTACATTATTACGTCATTATTTTTGCACCAACCTAATATATATATAGATATGTACATATATATATATATAGATGATAGATATATAGATATAGATATATACATATATATATATAGATATAGACAGATATATATATACACATATTTAGATATATACATATATATATATATACATATATATACATATATACATATATAGAGATATAGATGTATACATATATATACATATACATATATATATATACATGTATATATATATATATATAGATAGATATAGAAATATACATATATATAGATATAGATATAGATATATACATACATACATATATATACATACATACATATATATATATATATATATATATATATATATATATATATATATATATATATTTCTCTGTGTATGCCTATCACATTCTGTATTTTCCTTCATTTTTTTCTTTTTCCTTCTCTATATTTCTTTCTGTCATTTCTTGCCATTTTATTTTCTCGCTTCCTTCTTTTTAAATGCAAATGACAATTTGTATTCTTTTTATCTGTATATTCTAAGGAGGCAACCCAAAGGGCTCAGTTGTTTGTTATTATTCAATGCTTAAAGAGAAAATCACACACACACACACACATGCACACAGTTCTTCGCTACGAGGCTTGGGTTATCAGAATAATGAACAGAGGGGTTAAATTCTTTCTTTCCATCGTTCTTTATTACATACATTAAATCATGCTTTCGAGTTAATAAAGAAACAGTCCTGTTCGCTGCTTTCTAATGCCGAAGAATTTTATCGTCAATCCTCTTTAAGGAATATACAATGATCGCTGAAAAAAATAATGCTCCTATTTCATTATGCTTACCCTTCACGCTAAAGACAATAGACGTTAAAAATTCCCACCAAAAACCCATAATTTATTTTTGCCATGGTAAAATGGCGTCTGACATGAAAGTGCAGAACAAGTACAAGAATTTCATTGAATTAACTGCATCTGTTGATCTTCATAGACGCTTGTCGAATAAATTAAAGGAAAGAGAAGGAAAACTTTATGCCAACTAGTTTCGTTCCTTGAGAAACTTTATCAAAGTGAGTGAAGAAATTTTGACAAATTTGAACCTTCATGTCCACAAAAGATAGTTTTTCCATTGACACCGCTATTATTTTAACTACCTTCACTCCTCGGCAATGTTTATTGTTTTAAAAAGCGAGAATTAGAATTTTAATAAACATGTAAAAGTGAATTTATACATTTTCTTTCTTCTTGAGAATTGATTGCAAAATATTAAATACTATTTATTTATTATATTGTTTATTGTAATGTTTAGAAAATGTTGAGCAAATATCGGCTAACTGAATGCTTATGGAGTGGATGTGAGTAATGTTAGGAATTCTAGCAATAGTGATATCGATGTACGAGACAGGCTACGTTTCCAGCGACACTACGCAGCTGTGAAATTTATAAAATCTTTCTCTTAAAACAATTTTTCAGGAAAATGTGTTTCTCAAGCCCATTAGCTGTTATCGCTCTTTCCAGTATTGATGGGAGTTTCCTTCCTAACCTTTTGTTTTAAATAGTGTGGATTCTTAAAACATCTTGATTATGTTGTTATTTTCACTTCGAGTTACATGAAAGACAGAAAGAAATAGAGAGAGAATCGAACGATACAAGAAAGAAAGAAAGAAAGAAAGAAAGAAAGAAAGAAAGAAAGAAAGAAAGAAAAGAAAATTATCAAAAATAGAAACTAAAGAAAGGGACAAAGTAGGTTAAGGGGAGAAATCTTAAGAAAGAAAGAAAGAAAGAAAGAAAGAAAGAAAGAAAGAAAGAAAGAAAGAAAGAAAGAAGTATAAAAAGACTGAGAGAAGTAAAAGAAAGAAAGATTGTGCGAGAGACCGAAAGAAAGATAGAGTGACAGAAAGAAAGAAAGAATGAAATGATAAAAGAAAGAAAGAAAAGATAAGAGAAAGACAAGTACCTGTTGAGTGAGAGAGAAAGAAAGGATGAAAAAGATAGAAACAGAAAGAAAGAAAGAAAGAAAGAAAGAAAGAAAGAAGAAAGAGAAAATGAAAAAAAGAGAGAAAAAAAAGAAAGAAAAGTAGCACGTGATTGAAACAGAAAAAGAAAGATGGCGAAAAAGATATAGAGCAAAAGAGAAACTAAGTGAGTGTGAAAGAAAGAAAGAAAGAAAGAAAGAAAGAAAGAGTACATAGATAGAAAGAATGGCAATATTATACGTTTCCTAATAAGGAAACCATTGGCATTCATTGACCGATTAGACAGTATTCCTTTCAATTAAAATTTATAAAATCTGTTTCTTAAGGAACTTTTTTCAGGAAAATACTTTTTTCAAGTCCAGTAACTGTTATCGCTCTTTCCATGATTAATAGTGGTTTCCTTCCTAACCTTTTGTTTGAAGTAGTGTGGAATAACAACGTATTGATTATGTCATTATTTTTGCTTCTAGTTCCATGTGCTATCCATTTTAGTTGTTGCTGCTGTTGAAAGTCTTCACGTGATGTCATTTCTGTTATCTGGTAAAGTCCTTTGTTTGTGATTCTGTAGCGCCAGTCCACAAGGTTCGAATAAATTTCGTCTTTGTCAAGACCAACAAGCTTCACTCGCTGAAAGCCTTTTTAACCGTTGGTCTGAGAAAACAGTTGTATACAACTGACAGTTTAAATATTTCTAGACGGGTTTGGTGCTATGAATGACATCCATATGAAATTCTTGATTTGACGTGACTATTTAAGAACATCGCTTTTCAGGTTATTCTTTTGGTTTTGTAACAATTTCAGGTATTGCACGAAACTATCTCTAGCACAGTCTGTTCTATGCTAAATATTTTTTTCCTATGCTAAATTTGTAATAACTGATACACGCGATAAGATATTTTTTAATCGAGATTATGCCATGCAAGGCAGTAAAGCCTCTAAGACACAGGTGGTTACCGGATGTGGAAGAATTAGGAACAGAAACATTAATAATGAGCGGAAAGAGTAAACAAGAGGAGAGTAGATAGCTATTGACATTGCATTTAAATTTTGGCAGATTAAAGTTGACTGGAAATCATGGAGCCGGAAGAGAGTTCCAAAAGCGTGAAGTGCGAGAAAAGAGACTGTTAACATAGAATTTACGGTTACACCTAGCCAGCTCAATTATAAATTGATGAAATCTCGCCGTAGGTCTAGTACTGCGCTTAAATTCAAAAAGTCTAGATACCGCAGTGAAGAGCGATATTTAATTGTATAAAAATACAAAATGTTGTACAAGGCCAAAATGAGGAATGCGGAAAGAGGTTAGTCTTTTTCTGTCTTATAATTAAACTTAGATTGCTCCAATCACTGATCCAAACATAATATATATATATATATATATATATATATATATATATATATATATATATAAAGGAAAGAGGTTATAGTAGTTTCAACGAGAGAAAAGTGTGTATATTAAAAAGAAGAGAGAAAACGGAAACGGCCAGTTCAAGGAAGACACTAACACAAAAAAAGGGAATGCCTAATATTGAGAATATTTAACATCGAAGAACATTAAAATTAATTCCTTTTACTAATATGTGGAAATATCCACTCTTTACCTGATGAAGATCGCGAGATCGGAAACTCGTGTAACAAAATTATGGAAAATAAAGCATAATATATTTTTCAAAAAAATCCATATTACAACCAAAAACGTTTGCGATTTCTCTTTTTTTAATATATATATATATTGATGCATGTTTCATTAAATAATATAGACAAGTGTTGTCTATTTTAAGTAAATTCCTTTCATATTGTCTGATAAGCTTAATAACATTATCAATGAATAATGAGAGTAAAGCACAGTATTGATGCATGTTTTTTTTTTAATTCTATCTAAGCTATCGGCTTACATAAGCCATTATCAAAGATGACAATTACATTTCAATATATTAAACAATACACGGACAAAACAATAATGATTGTCTGTTTTTGTTGCATGAAAGATTTCAAGCAACGACAATCTCGTGTATACGAGACGCGGAGGCGAAAATCGCACTGCAGCTCGTGACCTCACACATGACCACGCGGGAGTCATATATATATATATATATATATATATATATATATAGTATAGATAACGGTTAACATTAGATTTTTCAAGTCTGCAGTCAATCGATTAATTGGAGCGGTTACGGAAGAAATTCTCTCACGAGTCTTCGCCACAAAGCAGCAGCTCTTGCAAAGACACTATCCGAATGGAACTAATTTCTTACCAATCTATTACGAAGGGAATAAGGACGCTTCATCCCTGGGTACATTGTCTAGCGGGTTCTACTTATGAAGGCATGAACTGGTTGGAAATAAGGAATGTAGCCTGTCAGAACACGGATATTGCAATAGTGGATGATAGGCTTCCGTTGTTTCGTCTGTGGGAAAAGGTTTGTAAGATGTAAATAATTCATCATCCACAAAGCCGCGTAAACTTTTTTTTTTTAACTCTGTCGAGGCTGGAAAAACAGGAAGATGTTGTAGCAATTAGGGAAACGAGAAATTAATATAAAATAAAAAGTTCAAAGAGTTCAATAAACAATTGAAATTAGTACGATTTAATTTTAAAATGACTGTTTTTTTTTAATCCAGCGTTCATATGAATAATGTTAACCATTTTTCTGTCTTTGCTTTTTTGTCGTTTTCGTTTTCTATCAATTCATCCCAAGCAAGGCGATAATGCCACTAAGACGCAAAGAGGCTATTAGGATTGAAAGAGAATAAAAATATTTCTTAAGGACAATTTCAGGAATAGCATCAAGTACACATGCTTTGAAGTGATCCAGTTTAGAGCTGAAAGCAGAAACAAATGACGGAGTTAAATGCATATCATGAATGCAATAGAGACTTAGTTCTAAGTGAAAAGTCAGGCAAACATACACCAGATGTGTCAAGAGCAGAATTTTCGAACAAAATTTTACGCTTTATCAGCTTTTTAACACCTCAAACTGAATGGAGAACGAAGAAATAGCCGCCTTATATAATAGAAAAGAGGGGAGGAATACAAGCCTTATATAATAAAAAAAGAGGGGAGGAATAGAATCCGAATATAATATAAATGTGAAGAGGAATAGACGCCGTATATAATAAAAAAGAGAGGAGGAGTAGAATCCTTATATAATATAAATGTGAAGAGGAATAGACGCCTTATGTAATTGAAAATAGGGAAGGAATAAAAGTCATATATAATAGAAAAGAGGGGAGGAATAGAAGCCTTATATAATTGAAAAACGGGAGGAATAGAAGCATTATATAATAGAAAAGAGGGGAGGAATAGAAAAGCCTTATATAATAGAAATGTGAAAAGCAATAGACGACTTATATAATATAAAAGAGGGGAGAAACTGAAGCCTTATATAATTGAAAAGGGAAGAGGAACAGACGCCTCATATAATAGAAAAGAGGGGAGGAAGAGAAACCTTATATAACGAGAAGATATAAAAAGAAAAGAAGAATAGAATCCTTACACATTAGAAATGAGAAGAGAAATAGACGCCTCATATAATAGAAATTAAAAGAGCAACAGAAGCCTTAATAAAAGCTTTTGAAACACACTATTGCAGTAGTCACAACCAAACTTTTTAAAGGCTATACATTGCTTCATTCTCTCAGCAAGGACACGTTTACAATTATTGTGAGTAGACTCAAATACGTATCTGTTGTGATCGGAACTATCACGCAGTTACAACCGGAAAAAGTGATTCCTGTGGGCTATAGGTGCTGAACAGGCGTGTGTGAACCAAAATGATTGTGGTTTAACTTGCTATTTACGAGAAGGTACAAAAGCATCAATACCGACTTCAATCCCAAAAAGAACCCTTTGTGGCAGAATTCCCAATACGAAGTTTAAGAATATCAATCCAAGGGGCGTCCCAAATAAAGTCACGAAATGAATCCCAATCAGTACGCCAGAAGCAAAAAGGAGTCTTGTGATTAGGAGAAATAGGAAATGGATAGATAATGAACAGACCGATATATATATATATATATATATATATATATATATATATATATATATATAGAGAGAGAGAGAGAGAGAGAGAGAGACTGAGTGAGATAAGAATAGAATAAGAGAGATTTGCATAGGCCGATATAGTTAGATAGCTATTCGGTAATACAAAACAACCAAGAAGCCTAGCCTTGCTAACAAATTGATCATGCCGAAGCACTTTAGATAGATAGACAGTCAGACAGATATGAGCAGACTGAGATAGATAGATAGATAGATAGATAGATAGATAGATAGATAGATTGATAGATAGATAGATAGATATAAACAAACTGATACACACACACACACACACACACATATATATATATATATATATATATATATATATATATATATATAAAAAGATAGATATAAACAAATTGATATATATCAGATAGATAGATATGAACAGCCTGGGACATATATGAATGGAATGAGATAGATAGATAGATAGATAGATAGATAGATAGATAGATAGATAGATAGATAGATAGATAGATAGATATAAACAAACTGATATATATCAAATAGATAGATAGATAGATAGATAGATAGATAGATAGATAGATAGATAGATAGATAGATAGATAGAAACAAACTGATATATATCAAATAGATAGATAGATAGATAGATAGATAGATAGATAGATAGATAATGAATAAGAAGTGGTGTAATATACTGTATCTTTTTCCGACTCTTATCAAGACTGGGATCGCCAGCACTTCGAGCCTTGGTCGAGTTCACAGCGACCTCATGTGAGTTCACCGTGATCTTCTTCAAAGAATCTATTAACAAATCGCGGTTATCCCTGATCGGCGAATATCTAGTCCTCGGTGGCAAAAACAGGCAGTTCTCGCTACCGCTTCGCGAGTGTTCGTTTCGCAGATACCACAGTAACAAAGACCGAGAATTGGGTTAGAGCAATCAATATATGGGAAGCGCGCAATTCGTTGTGAGGAGCGGAAACAAAAAGAAAATAATAATACTGGAAATGTAACTAATAAACGGACGGCATTAATTTGAAGACATTTCATTCGAAATAAGAATAAAAAAAGATGTCATATCTTTGTGTCATGTTATGTGCATTTCATACACCCGATGTAGCAATTGTGGAGAGTTACTACCAGCACATTATACAATAAGATAGATAGATAGATAGATAGATAGATAGATATATAGATAGATAGATAGATAGATAATGAGCAGAATGAGATAGATAGATAGATAGATAGATAGATAGATAGATAGATAGATAGATAATGAGCAGAATGAGATAGATAGATAGATAGATAGATAGATAGATAGATAGATATGAGAAGAATGAGATAGATAGATAGATAGATATATAGATAGATATGAGCAGAATGAGATAGATAGATAGATAGATAGATAGATAGATAGATAGATAGATAGATAGATAGATATGAGCAGAATGAGATAGATAGATAGATAGATATGAGCAGAATGAGATAAATACATATGAGCAGAATGAGATAGATAGATAGATAGATAGATAGATAGATAGATATTGGCAGAATGAGATAGATAGATAGCTAGATAGATAGATAGATAGATAGATAGATAGATAGATAGATAGATAGATAGATAGATAGATAGATAGATCTGAATGGGCATAGAAATAAAGAAAAAAGAAAAATAACAGATAAATATGAGCATACATAGATAGATAGATACTAAACCAACTGACATAGATAGATAGATAGATAGATAGATAGATAGATAGATAGATAGATAGATAGATAGATAAACCAACCGCCAATCTAGTACTGCGCTTAAATGCATGATGTCTAGATACAATAGAGGGAAGTTCATCAGAACAATTACCATGAAAGTATTTATAGAAAAGGAACAGGGAAGCAACTTTACAAAGATGCTGGAAAAAAGATTGAAATCGAGATGCGTGGTCAGAACCAATAACATTGCAGATTTTTCTTTGGATTTTATCAAGAATCTCTAAATGGCCACCAGACCAAAAGTGGTAGCAATATTCAAAACAACGGTGGATGGTAGACATGCAAAAGTTTTCCAGCGCGACATTTTGAACCAACTTTCCTAACAGCAAACCTCAGAATTGATTCAAGATAATATATCCACTTCATGCCAGTGGAAAAACTTAGATATCAAGATATAGATATATGTATAAAGGAAAAAAGACAACAAGAAAACTGTATCATTAACTGACGCGTTTCATCCAATGTGAACTTTTTCAAGGCAAAAAACGAAATGAATTTATTAAAACAAAGTAACTATAAACAACAAACAAAATGTCGTCAACAACTAGAGGAATAATTTAGAAACGCTATTATATATTCATATAGTCAACTGAAAAATTACGTCAATTACTTTGAAGATAATATTTTCACATGTAGAAATATTGTTTGTATTGTTGTGTTGACGGATTCAACGGATTGATTTTTTGATATATTTGTTGTGTACATTGACTTGGGAGAGTAGTGGTTCTGTTAGGAAAGGTGATATTGGGAAAAAACCTTTTTTTCAATAAATTCATTTCTTTTTTTTTGCCTTAAAAATGACCACATTGGACGAAACGCGTCGGCTCAAACTACAGTTTTCCTATTGTCTTTTGTCCTTTATATATATTGTCTTTTTCTACAGGTTAATTGTGAGAATATTTTACATATAGATATATATAAAGTTCGACCTTCTCTCGTTGCTCCAGAATCATAAACTTGTGTCTTACTAATTATGTATCACTGGATCCTACCTTTGAGCAATTGCTTATATCTTAGCCTGATATCGTAATAGTAAGTTTGTCTCGTTAGAGCAATTACGACTGAATAGTGAGTTCAATCCTTACTTATTTCTCCATATTTTCGGCCTTGTGCTACATCTAAGCTATATATATATATATATATATATATATAAGGAAGAGGTTATAACACGTGTAGCAAAATTATGGAAAATAAATCATAATATATTTTTTTTTAAATCCACATTACAACCAAAAGCGTTTGCGGTTTCTCTCTTCTTTTATATATATATTTATATATATATATATATATATATATATATATATATATATATATATATATATATATATATATATCAAAAAAAGAGAGAAACCGCCAAAAATATTATGCTTTATTTTCCATAATTTTGCTACATGAGTTTCTCCACGCTTTGCCTGATGAAGGTCGCGAGACCGGAAACCCGTGTAGCAAAATTATGGAAAATAACCCATAATATTTTTTTCTTAAATCCACATTACAACCAAAAACGTTTGCAGTTTCTGTCTCCTTTTTAATATACACACTTTTCACTCGTTGGAACTACTATAACCGCTTCCCTATATATATATATATATATATATATATATATATATATATATATGTATATATATATATATATGTGTGTGTGTGTCTGTGTGTGTGTGTGTGTGTGTGTGTGTGTGTAGAGAGAGAGAGAGAGAGAGATTGATTTTCATTGGCTGTTGGTCTGTTGCTTCCTTTACAAAAAACGCAGAGAAAAATCAAGGGCGCTTATGGTTGAGCGTTGTTTTCGCTGACCATTAGCTAAAGTAATGCTTTTGATCCTGACTAAGTTCGCTACACTCATCATCTCGTGTCTTACTAATTACAAACGCCGACAACAATGTGATGGTTAACAAGCAGTTCGCGCAGGCCGATTAGTTACAATCTGTATGAAAAGCGATATGTCTATTTTCTGCGGAAAATGCAATTGGTCACTTCTTTAATGGTAAAAAGCAAGCGATTCGTGTTCTGTGTAAAAGGTAACGCCACTTCTTTCGGCAGGAAATGTGATATGTTCCTCTTCTGCATAAAAGGGGACAGGTCATTTTTCTGTAGAAAAAAAACGGAATAATCTTCTTTCTACAGAAAAAAAAACGGAAAGTCTCTTTTCTGTGATAAAATCGGCAGATCACTTTCCGACGGAAAATGTTGCGATGGTTTTTTTGTACGCAATAGGCGACTATTTACTTTTATGTGGGAAAAGAGACAAGTCTCTTTTCTGAGAGAGAAATAACAGAAGTCTTTTCGAGTGGAAAACCCCGGCGGTCTCTTTTCTATGTAAAAGGCACCGGTTCTCTTTTCTGCGGAAAAAATGACCATCTCTTTTCTGTGGGAAAGACATGTCTCTTTTCTGTATTAAAAGCAACGTACCTCTTTCTTGTTGGAAAAGCGACTGGTCTGTTTTCTGCAGAAAATGCAGTAAGTCTCTTTTCAACGAGATTAGCAAGGTATCTATTCTCTGCGAAAAAGCCATAAGTCTCTTTTTCTACGTAAAAACCAACAAGTCTCATTCCTTCGGAAAAAAACGACAATTTTCCTTTTTTTCGAGAAAATCAATGAATCGCTTTCTGCGATAAAAGTAACAATTCTTTTTACTGCAACATCACTTTTCTGTGTAAAAGGTTATGGTTCTTTTCTCTGTGGGGAAAATCCTTAAATTATCTTTTCTGTCATAAAAGCAACAAAAAGAGACAGGTGTTTATCTGCTTAAAAGACGATGGGTCTCTTTTGTATCAAAGGCGACGGGCCTGTTTTCTGCATCAAAGGCGACGAGTCTTTCTTCTGCGTCCAGGGTGACGAGTCTCTTTTCTACGTAAAAGGCGACGTATCTCTTTTCTGCTTCAAAAGGGACGGGTCCCTTTTCTGCATCAAAGGCGACATGTCTCTCTTCTGCGTCAAGGGTGACCAGTCTCTTTACTCTGTCATAGGTGACGAGTCTCTTTTCTACATAAAAGTCGACGTGTCTCTTTTCTGCTTCAAAGGGGACGGGTCTCTTTTCTGCATCAAAGAGGATGGGTCACTTTTCTGCGAGAAAATCAACGTATCTCTTTCCTGTGAAAAGTCATAAATCTCTTTTCAGCGATAAAAGCAACAAATTTCTCTTTTCTGCGGGAAAAGCGACTGATTGCTTTTACACCTGAAAGGTAACGACTTTCATTTCTACTGGAAAAACAACGGGTCAATTTTTATCGGAAAAATTTACGTTTCTTTTATTCGATAAAAACAACAAGTCTGTTTACTGTGAAAGTAAAACGACTGGTCTTTTTCTGCGTAATAAATAATCGGATAGGTTTCTTGTGTTAAAGGCAACAGATCACTTTTCCTGATGAGCTGAAAAGAGCTGGTAGATAAATGAAATACAAAGAAGTCCCTCTAGTGTGACGAATATGGCTGTGTCAGCTTTCGGAAAGGCGAGTTTGATGCGACCATGATATTCTTACCACTAAATTACTAAATCACCACAGAGAACCATATCTGCCAACCATCAGGGTGGCTAATGGTGAACTTTAGGAGAACGACACTCTACCCCTTCTTGACCTCATGTTTTCTCCTGGGAGATACTATATCTGCTTAATTGTTACGTCTGCTGCAAAAAAAAAGAATTTTCTCGTCAGAATCCATCTTTCTCATTTATAAATCTACCATTTATCCGTGTATTGAATACTGTTGCCGTATCTGTTCGGATCTTCCTACTGTGCATCTCGTGATTCTTCCAGAGAAGGGCCGGCATTACAATCGATCCTGAACAAGCATCTCGTCTCTAGTCACTTTCTAACCGACATGACATGATTTCCCTCTGTCTACGCTGAGTTTGAATTTGTACAAAATTGGTGCATCTTATTTATGTGTTTGCGACGATGTATTCTCGCCATTTAAATCATTAACCTCTATATTTGTTTTTTGTATGAATGATTCATGAATTTATAAGTTATAATTGCACCTTTTAATTGAAATTAACATAACTGATCCAACGTGCAACTTTCGGATAATAAGTGTGACATTACTGTAATTATTGAACAATATATTCATGCCATATTGACGGAAAATCTACCAGTAAAAAAGAATTCTCTTATTGCTATATTTGTACAAAAACGCACAACCTTAAAATTTAAATTCAAACTCAGCGTTGCGACCGCACGTTCCAAAACAATAACACATTTCTCATTGCATTTATTTGGATTACATCTGTATTTTCGTTGTCCTCTTATTACCGAGAAGTAAAACAAGAACAAAATCTACTTCCATACTTGATGATGTCTGTAGGAACAGACGAAAGCTTGTGTAAAAAATTAAAAAGACCTTATGCAACAGGAATTTATAAACAGGGATCATATCATTCATATACAGATTCGGGGTTGGTGTATCTTATTTATGTGTTTGCGACGATGTATACTCGCCATTTAAATCATTAACCTCTATATTTGTTTTTTGTATGAATGATTCATGAATTTATAAGTTATAATTGCACCTTTTAATTGAAATATATATATATATATATATATATATATATATATATATATATATATATATATATATATATATAAACTAACTATGCTATCAACTAAGTTACGCACAGACTAACAAACAAAAATTATATACAAGACTGCTGCTTGTAAGGAGAGACGCACGTGAGGTTTGCTTAAACTTTGAAAATCAAACGCCGCACAAAAATAAAAATTGTCTTTTCTCCTCCATATTTATTTCATTTTCAGATAAAGCTTAAATAAAAGTGAAACATTTTAAATAATAAAGGTTCCCTATTTGTTCCTTATCCTATCAAATATATTGTATAGTCGTATTCATTACATTCTATTACGTGTTAATAATCTTGAGAAAGGTATGAATCTTCTTCTCTCTCCAGTTATAGGTAAATAGCAGGACAGACTGTGGTTCTATAACCTTGGATGGAAACTGGTCTAAGAGAAGGATAATTCTAAATTCAAAACCTGCGGAGGGTCGTTTGGGGATCTTGTGGCATGTATTGCATCAGGTCTCTGTATTCGTACCTTCAAAAAGTGTGGTTAGTTCTGCACAAAAGCTTCACCATTATTTGCAAATCTCATGTGCTGGTGTGGGGTTGTCGGTTCCTAGGAACTGATCTTCTTGACCTTCATACGTTGAATTCGACGGCAGTGTTGAATATATATATATATATATATATATATATATATATATATATATATATATATATGTATGTTTCATTAAAAAAAGACAGACAAAATACTACGGTTAAGCTTTTTATTTAATTTTTCTTGTGTTCGAACAAGAGCTTTCTTTTCTAGACAAAGAGTGTGTAAAAACTGTCCAAATACTTTATAGTTCCGAGCGCTTTCGGCTATACCTTTAGCCATTATCAAGGATGGTGCAATTTTTCAGTTTAATTGAGTGTGTGCATTATGTCTATGTCTTAGCGTGTTGTAGAGATGTTTTTAATTTCCGAATACGGTTAGCACATTGTGGCCTTGTTCGTAGTTAATATTGTTAAGAGTTGACTTTTCCTTTCGTTTTATTAAAGCTTCCATTATTTTGAATCTTTTTTTTGCAAGTGGATGCAGTTAATATATTTGTGTTTTCTACTAGTATGTTTCTAATGGAGTCTGGTGTGTGTGTTTAAATGGGTTCTGATGAAGCTGTGATCAGATAGGTGTAACAGAAGACGTCTCGATAAGCATGTAGTTGTGTAACCGATGTAATTATTTATTAGTCCGGTTTGGAAGCATTTGTAAACTTTTATATAAGAAGTTACCAATTTTCATTATCTCTTCCTCCAACTTTCATTGTCTCCTCCTCCAAATAAACATTTTGTCTATAACGATGCAATTCACAAAATATCAAAAGCTCAAATGTGAACCGTTAAAGTTGTGTTAATGCAGATTTTGTTCTTTTTTTTATGACTCCGGTGAAATATATCACAGTAAAAAAAAATATCCAAATTGTCTCATATAATTACGATATATACTTGTGTAGGACACCATTACATAACTGTAGAAAAATGGCATTGATTACTTAATTTTGTTTTTAGCTAGGAATCTTTGGAGGATCACTTCAGAATATGATCAACAATATTTTCTCTCCTTAAAATGAATATTTAAAAATTGTGAAAATATTTATTAACCAATAAACTTGAGATTAATAAATGTAATTTTTATTTTTTTTTTTATATTTATTTATTAATAAATATAATTTTTTATTTTTTTTTTTATGGAGCCAATGTTTCGTTATGTAAATTATTAATTTTTCTCGGTTAACCTCTGACACATTTGTAGGTTTAATAAAAGACGTTATTTTCGAAATGTGAATATAATTCAATTTTGTTTCATTTCATTTTCAGTTGACAATAAAAATTGGATGGGCGAGCATCATATATATATATATATATATATATATATATATATATATATATATATGAAGAAATATAGTTTTAAGGTGTGCTATATTTGTGGGATAAAGTGCTCAACATATATAGAGAGCGTATGTAAATATAAATATAAAAGTGAACATTGAAGTCAACACTCAGAGGCGACAGGCTGTTTAGTGCTAGACGCAATCGTCAGGCCGATATATATATATATACATATATATATATATATATATATATATATATATATATATATATATATATATATATATATATATTAAAGGATATGGACATTTCAAACTTAGTTACCTCCCCTGACGTTTACATTGTGAAATTTAAATCATATAGTACATAACCTTAGTGTTGATCACTTCACAGTTAAAACAAAATAACTTTCAGATGAACACTACCATTTTATCTTAGAAAAAAAAACCCTAAAGACATTGTGCTAAGATCGAAAATACTCGGAATAAATGAATATGTATCAACATGGTAATTTTCTCTTTTCCTTTAATAAGGATCCTAAGAAGCTTGTCCATTAATTAATATGAGAGGATCCTATTAAAAATAAGTAGACAAAACTTGTCTAAATTATTCAATGTCTTATATATATATATATATATATATATACATATGTGTGTGTCTGTGTGTGTGTGTGTATGCGTCTACCCCTGTAAGTTACGCATATGCGCATGTGTAGGATGTCGGGGTTATAGATAAATTGATATAAACTTTTATGTTATGTTTACAGATAATATCATATATATATGTGTGTGTGTGATATTATATACGTATATATATATATACATATATATATATATATATATATATATATATATATATATATATATATATATACGTTATATATATGGGTGATATATATATATATATATATATATATATATATATATATATGATTAGAAAATCATTGTCACGTGGTTAATATAAATAAATGTTTCTCGTATTAATTACATAGGTACCCTTTCGTTTGACTTTGTTTTATTGATCAATTTATCTACTCTACTTATATATATATATATATATATAGTGTTGACTTCAACGTTCAGTTTCATATATATATATATATATATATATATATATATATATATATATATATATATATATATATATATATATATATATATATATATATATATATATCCCAAAATATAGCATAGTTTAAGTATATATATAATGCTATTTTGTTTCATTTGGTTTTCACTTGCCAACATGAATTGGATGGGAGAGCATCGTGCTTTCATTGCGGAAACGTTTATCAAGAACAACGAATCGGTAACTGCAAAGCAAATCGCGCTGACCCACCCGATCATCTGATTTGAACCCATGCGATTTTTTTTTGTCCTCTTGTGATAGCCGAAATCAAACGTATACACTCATCGCCCTCAATCTATTTAACAACTTCAAAAACTTGTGGCCATTCCACTTGAAATGAACCGTCGAGTTTGGGAGAACTTTCGTGAACGCCTTTCCACACTCTAACGGCTGATTTAATTTTCTAAATGAAATGAAACAAAATGCTATTATATGTACATTTGAAAAATATAAACACATTTATCGTTCTTTGCTCCATTTCGCTTTGGCTAAACGTACAAATGTGTCAGATCATTTTGCCGCACCTCATATGTATGTATGTTAAACGTTCTTTTTGTAGATACAAGTATTTAAGTAAATGCTCTGTTTATAATAAACAGTATTAAATAACGTTTACCGGCCTGAATGTCCGAGAAATTTTCATAGAAAATATTCGTCTTTGGACAGCATTCGAACCTGCATCCTATACGGAACCGTCATTTACGCTGACGTGCCTAACCTCTCGGCCACCAAGGATCGTTCGGCAGGCAAGGTCGAAGTTACTGCTTATAAACTTCAATCTTCCATGAACCTCGCACATTCATGACTGCTCATGGCGTATCAAATGTAAACAAATGACGTCATACATTAAGAAATGGACAAAGTCCGACAATTTTATTTATTAAAGACATTTTTATGTTTAACGTTCTTTTTATAGATACAAGTATTTAAGTAAATGCTCTGTTTATAAATTCATGGAAGATTGAAGTTTATAAGCAGTAAATTCGACCTTGCCTGCCGAACGATCCTTGGTGGCCGAGAGGTTAGGCACGTCAGCGTAAATGACGGTTCCGTATAGGATGCAGGTTCGAATGCTGTCCAAAGACGAATATTTTCTATGAAAATTTCTCGGACATTCAGGCCGGTAAACGTTATTTAATACTGTTTATTATAAACATAGCAAATTAAAATGTCTTTAATAAATAAAATTGTCGGACTTTGTCCATTTCTTAATATATATATATCAACAAAACTGAAATCCTGACAATTAATTACGAAGATTTTCTCATCTTTATTCGTGTATATTAAACTAAACAAAATTCATTAGCAATATTGACACAAAAAATAATGTTTACAAGCGTCAAGAGTAAGTCAAGCTCACTGCTTATTCATACGGATGAATACTACAACTTTTTCTCATACATAAGACAACGTATATACGTGTCACGTACATTCTCACATGTAGGCGCATTCTGTTTAAGTGTGTGTGTGTATATATATATATATATATATGTATGTATGTGTGTGTGTGTGTGTGAAATGCGTATATTTCGGCAGCATATTTTCATTAAGACAGATTTCGTTAAATAATTTGTACATGTTCTGTCTACTTATTCTCGATATAGATTGTGTGCGTATGTGTGTGTGTATACAAACAAAACTGAAATCCTGACAATTAATTACTCAGATTTTCGTATCTTTTTTCGAGTGTATTAAAATTTTAATTTTTAACATTTTTTATTATTCAAAACATATATATATATATATATATATATATATATATATATATATGAGAGAGAGAGAGAGGGGGGAGAAAAAGACAGACAGACAGGCAGAGAGGGAGAATTAACACAAGTAAAAGGTTTGTCACTTAACTGATGTTACCTTCAGCATCCCGACTCCACAATTTCGTAGACTAACCCTACAGGAATTACTACGTCCACTCGTCAGGGTATATCAGCAATTGAATGCTTACACTTCTCGATTTTATTATATGCACTTTTCAGTGGAACAAGTTATTTCTTTTGTTTTTGTTTTTGTTTTTTTCTTCACGGTGTATATGTATGTCTATATGTTCGCGCACGTACGCCCCTGCGCTCGTATGTGTGTGCGTGTGTAGAATGTCGTAATTATCTGTCTTTTTCGTCGTTTTCTTTTATTATTATTTTATTTTTCGCTTTATTCTCACTCCTTTTTTCTTTTTTTTTTTCTCTATTGTTATCGTTTGACTTCCGGTTTTCTAGATATGTGAATAATGACAAAGGAAAAACTTATCTTAGCCGACGCGTCCCGTTCTCTCAGGGACTTTATCATGGCAATTGTAAGGATTTTATTTTGCGACAAGTATTTATATACAAGAGCAACAATTTTACTTATGGTTGTTCAAAAATGTTATGGTAGGTTAAAGAAGAAATAAGAAACGATTATCAATCTAACATGTTTCACTTTCATGAAAGCATCGTCATAGAATGAGATATGGAGAATAAAAGAAGAAAGAAATTCTGGTATTTTTATTTTTGCGTTGTTTGATTTTCACTGGCTAATCAGGCTTCACGTGCATTTAACTTGTTAGGCAACGTTAGTGTAATTTATGGCGTTTCGAACTGAAGGAGAAATGGCGCGTCTTTTCAAACCAGAAAAAAATTACAGATACGACAGCTAACCAAAAAAAAAAGTAAATATTGCTTAATGTATGTAAATGTATAAACAATTCTAGTTTGTCTATGTAGGTTCATTATCCTAACATTTTGTCGGATTCCGATCCGTATTTGATCCCATTTCATGTTTAATATTCTTGTTGTAAATTCTCAAAAACAGAAAAAAAATGTATAAAATCACTTGTCATATGGTTACGTTTTATTACACTTCTAACCATCGCTTTTTAAAACAATAAAAATTGCCGAGGAGTAAAGGTAGTTAAAATAATAGCGGTGTCAATGGAAAAACACCATTTTGACATTCCGTTATTTTTTTTTTCTTTTTGCAAGCACGAAGGTAAACCATCCTTATTCCCTTCATGTTCCTTTGGTGAGGAGTAAGTTCCATTCAGACAGCTTCTTCTCCAGAGTTGTTGCTTTGTGGAACAGACTCTCGAACGAACTCTTTTCTGACAACTACAATCTTGGATTCTTTAAGTCTAGGGTCAGACAATATCTAGCCTTCACGTCCTCATAATATAGCGCTCCTTACTTCCTCCTTTCTCGGTCACTCAGTAACCCTCTTGGGCCTTTTATTGGGTGAACTAAGAGTAAATAAAAAAATTATTTGTAATTATTTAATAGCTAGAATTCTTTCTAACATGAAACAAGGGAGCTGGGCGTATAG
This sequence comes from Acanthosepion lycidas, assembly GCA_963932145.1. NCBI lineage: Eukaryota > Metazoa > Mollusca > Cephalopoda > Sepiida > Sepiidae > Acanthosepion > Acanthosepion lycidas. The sequence goes on from OZ010593.1 coordinate 89,616,723, forward strand.
ATCTAAATCCTAGATTACTCATGCAGAAAATGTAACAAATTCAATAGTAAATTTAAATAAATATGGCCGCCGATTATTACAGTACAGTTCGCCGATTATTACAGTACAGTTCGCTTCAGCCTCTTTTCGATGTTGTTTGCTTTTAATTATTTATAAAGCAGAATTCTTTCATATAGTCGATAATAGAATTAATTTTATTGATAGAAATCCATGATTACTCAAGCAAAAAATATAAGCAATGCAATTAAAAACTTACTTAAATATGGCCGACATTTTTGCAGGTACTTCTTAACTAGTAAGTAAATATATACACATACAGACATACACGAATATGGGAGAAAATAATATATAAAGTTTATCTATATATTAACTCATGATAAACATAGATAGATATGAATGGAATGGGATAGATAGATAGATAGATAGATAGATAGATAGATAGATAGATAGATAGATAGATAGATAGATAGATTATGGATAGGAATCCGACATAATGATAGGATAAAGTAGGAAATAGATCTTAATCTAACATGTTTAAGTTTCGTCAGGGATTAAGATAGAAATGATAAAAAATGTTGAAAAGCAAAGAGTCACAGATTAATTGTATATTGTTTGGTTATTTCTTATTGGTTAGATACGTGTCACGTGTCATGAAGTAACAGATAATATTCAAATCAGTGTGACAAACATTGTGGATGCTAATGTGTGTAAAAGTTAGTGAGACGCAGTAGAATTTTTTTATGGGTTATTTCTTATTGGATAGATAGATAGATAGATAGATAGATAGATAGATAGATAGATAGATAGATAGATACAAGCTGCGATGGATAAATTGTCACCATTTTATATTTTTAATTTCGCGCATGCGCTTTGTTTGTCTTTAATTTTGTCGACTGCACAGTATAATACGGTCAGTTGAGTACCGTCTGTAAGAAAATTATCACCAGGACACAATTCACTCTGCCAGAAATTTTGAAACGGCATGCTGTACTGCTTGTCATTCGCGCCGGAAGCTCCAATACGAACATCTCAGAGTATTTAGGTGTCAATTTGAGGAGAGTGCAGAGGATTCGGAAAAGGGTTGGATGAGTCTAATGGGGATTACGAAGATATTTGGAGTGATCACTAGTGATGGCGACGTTATGCCTCCATCCATCTCCCCACAGGGTCTCAGGCTCAACACGGAGACCTACACCAAGTACCTTGAAGAGGTAGTGCTGCCCTGGATCAAGAGGTTGGCAGCAGGAATACCCTATATCTGGCAACTGGAATCTGCACCATACCACCCAACAGAACAACCCAGCCATGGTTGTCACATTTCTGTGACCACATCACCCCTTACATCTGGCCACCTAACTCCGCAGACTGTAAATCCCTTGGTTGTTATGTATGGGTCGCAGCTAATCGAGAGACTAACGAAATTACTTGTAACACCAAAGATAAACTGAAGGCAAGGATTATGTCAGCATTCACCAACTTAATCCAGGAGACCATCCAGGAGACCATCCAGAAGAGATGCAGGAGATTCTGAAGTCGTCTGAAGGCCGTGATTGAAGCCAAAGACGATTTTATTGAATAAATTTACTCTTTAGTATTTCAAGATATTTTATGCAATTTCGGTAAATATCTCTGTTAAAATGAGATGTCAGTGTTACTTTTCATTTTTGTGTAATTTAGACGACAATTTATCCATCGAATATATGTAAATAAATAAACGGAAAATTCTGTGTGTCCGTCCGTGTGTCTGAAACTCCTTTAACTTGGGAGACATTTGCTCTATATAGACATATCCTTTTTGGATCAGGACGTTCCAGAGATTGAAAATCTGCCCTTCATCTGGTATTTGAACAACCTGCATTGAGATTTGTGTCTGAACAAGAAAGAAACAGGTAAAAATTCAAATTTTAAAATAACTGAAAAAAATTAGTGATTTTAAAAGTTTTTTTTAATTAAGCTTAAAGTAACAGAAAAACTTTGTGAATTTAAATTTTAGGGGTTTTAAATTCAGTTTAAAAAAGGTTTTGATGTTCCACAGAGTTTGTGATTTGAAGAACTGTTTTTGTCCTGAATTTTAATTCTGACCCAAACCGGTGCTTTGGTCGGAATTGGACTTATATACCCGAATCAGAGTTCAAGTCTGGTTTTGAAGTTTCACGGTGGGAACTGAGAAATTCAGAGTTATTTCTTCAAAATTATCATTGCTGTTTTCTAAACTGGACCGAAGGTACCTTTAGTTTTCGATCAGTTTTCGATCCAATTAGCTCTCTACAATAGCTAGCTTAAAGTTCGCAAGAAGTGTCGCTTTTAAACTAATATATATATACTCATTTGTATGGATACAACTGAATATGTTAGCTCTATCAATGATATTGAGCGCTTTCAACTAACTACTGTGCATATACAACAAAAATATATATAATATATATATCTATATATATGTGTGTGTGTGTGATAAAAAATATAGTATTTTTATGTGTCCACTTTCATATGGGAGAAAATTATACACGGTGTCCATAAAGTTCGTATGCACTTTAAAAAATTATAACTTTATTTGTATCTGCGATAGAAGTAATTTGTAAAAAGGATTAGAAAGAAGTAAATCTATATTTTTTAAAGGTTTTATTGAAATTTTATTTAAGTTTCCACATGTCCTCCATCATTAGCAATACAAAGGGTAATACGATTTTGCAGTTCACGGAAAACATTTGCCAACTGATTTACAGTAATGCCTGAAATCACATTAGTTATTTTAGCTTTCAAATCTTCTAATAAACTAGGTTTGGTTGCATACACAATTGTTTTCACATGTCCCCATAAAAAAAATCTAATGGAGTTAAATCTGGCGAACGTGGAGGCCAATAAAATGGTCCACCCCTTCGGATCCATCTGTTAGGAAATTCCTGATTTAGAAACTCTCTAACACGCAGAGACAAGGAGAACCATCTTGTGGAAACACTGTATTATAACATTTTTATAGATTATTTCTATTGCAAATACAAATAAAGTTATAATTTTTTTAAAGTGCACACAAACTTTATGGACACCCGGTGTATAAACTTTAATATACCATAACCAGGTTAGGAAAATTAAGGACAAAGTAGAAAAAGGTTTTTGTGTAACGCGTTTGTTCCTTTAAGACTTCATCGGACTAAAGAGATGTTTATGCTGATGTATTTGTACATACTCATGTAGGAGAGGGGTCACTGAGATTTTTAAATTGTTAAATCAATTTGTATTTAATAAGTGTTCGGGCATATAGTCTCGCCAGCTTTCTATTTTTATCACTTGTCATTACCTATCCCATACTAGATCTGCCAAGAAATGTAAAATGTGGTAAGAATCTGGACACAAAATTCTACGTCCTGGGTATGACTATAGACTACATCCGCGTCCTGGGTAAGACGATAAACTACATCCGCGCCCTAGGTAAGACGATAAACTACATCTGCGTCCTGGGTAAGACAATAAACTACATCCGGGTCCTGGGTAAGACGATAAACTACATCCACGTCCTGGGTAAGACGATAAACTACATCCGGGTCCTGGGTATGACGATAAACTACATCCGCGTCCTGGGTATGACGATAAACTACATCCGGGTCCTGGGTATGACGATAAACTACATCCGGGTCCTGGGTAAGACAATAAACTACATCCAGGTCCTGGGTAAGACGATAAACTACATCTGCGTCCTGGGTAAGACGATAAAATACATCCAACAGCAAGGCCTCTCATCAGGAGGTTTTGAGGAGCGTGGAACCACCTCTTAATTGCTGGTGTTCTCTGGTCCACCTTGACCCTGGGTGGTAGCACCTGTTAGGTTCCCAGCCATGGGCATATAGTTAACCCCCAAACTGGGGTCAAAACACTATAAAAGTGTAAAAGTATGTTTTAATACCAGCAATATATATATATATATATTTTTTTTTTGTAAAACTTATTACTGGCAATGAAATTTTGTAGGAAATAATTATTACCAGCAATACATTTTTGGAAAAAATATAACCAGCAATAAAAAATCATGTCGGAATTAAATAATCCACTGACGTTGACATGCCGTAAAACAAAACAAAGCAAACCAAACCAAATTCCTGTGGATGATCGAGCAATTAAAACACTTTCTATACACCTTCATCTTAGTAAATTGTGTTCTTTTCCAATTAAAATAACATTTTTTAATCCAAATTAAAAGGTTATTTTAATTGAAAAAGAAAACAATTTACTAAGAGGAAAGTCTATAGAAAGTGTTTTAATTGCTCGATCATCCACATGAATCAGGTTTTGTTTGGTTTGTTTTCCGGTATATCAGACTCAAATTTCGATAAGATTTTTATTGCTGGTAATATTTTTTCCGAAAAAGATATTGCTGGGAATATTTTCCTCAAAAATATATTACCAGTAATAATTTTTTTACACCCAGGGTCAAGGTGCACCTGGGAACACCAGCAATTAAGAGGTGGTTCCACGCTCCTCAAAATCTCCTGATCAGTGGCTTTGCTGTTGGATGTAGTTTATCGTCCTACCCAGGACGTAGAATTTTGTGTCCAGGTTCGTACCACATTTTACATTTCTTGGCAGATCTATTGTCTCCGACCTGATGAGGTAGTTGTCTGTCTGAAATAAATTATTACCGAAATATTAAATGATGTATTGAGTTTTTCCTTTGATGTATATAATATTCTTCTGTATTTTGATACATTGTGCTCTCTCCATGGATCTATCATTTTAATTTATCTTAAAAATCTATTTGAATTATCCTTACCACTTACGAATTTGATATTATGATACATATATATATATATATATATATATATATATATGTTCAAGCAAAAATTAGTTTACCATGAAAGTTTAGAGTATAATAAAACAAGTAAAACTTTAACCAAAATAACCCTCTACAGAAAATTTTCAATAGAAAAACTCTCAAAATTAGTTATTCCTGCACCAAAAACATGCAGAACATTATTAGCACACACAACAGCCAAATACTAGAAGCATCACAAGACGGCAAAACAACGAAAAACAAACCATCTTGTAACTGTAAAACCGGGTCCAATTGCCCAGTCGGAAGTAACTGTAATTCGGAAAATGTGGTATACCAAGCTACCATTTTCCCGAAAGAAAACATCAACGACAAAATGACATGCATAGGGATATCCCTTCGAAATTGGAAGCAGGGACTATACAGTCACTGACATCCCTTCTCCAATGCTTCCTTGAGAAACCAAACCGCTCTATCTAAGTATTATTGGAAGATTAGAGATAGTTGTTTCACCCCACAAATCAAATGGGAAATCATCTATCGGTCTCAAACCCCCCAACAACTTCAGGGTCAGATGCGATCTGTGTATACAAGAAAGAATTGTAATGATTAAATACACAAATACTAAGTAATTGTTAAATTAACGGAATGAACTGATCTTCAAATGTAGACATAAGAACAAATTTAAAATCCCCTAAAAAGTTTATTTCTTTTAGGGAGGATGCACACTTAAAGAGTGGGTTCATTTATATGGGTAATAGCACATATGGATGTACATTCATGTATATGTATGTATTAGGTTGGTGCAAAAATAATGACGTAATAATGTCGTTTTTTGTCGTGTTTTTTAACGTCAAAAAACGACATTGTTACGTCATTATTTTTGCACCAACCTAATAGATATGTATATATGTAGGTATAGGTGCAAGTGCGAATGTGTGTTGATATGGCGTTTCACACGATTTTGTGTTTTTTGCGTGTTTCTTTATATGTAGTTGAATTTATGACTGTCTGGCTGATGCATACCACACCTATATTTCTAAATTAAAATCTTTTGTATCATTATACATACATTATCTTCCTCAGTTTCTTTATTTTTATTTTTAAGTTTATAAATTTATTTGTTTTATTTATCTGTATTTAAAATCCCTTCATTTATGTTTGATATTATTATCATTATTGTATTTTCTATTTATTATTTGTATTAAGGACACTTTTATTAAACTAATGAAACTCTCTTGTTTTCCCTTCCATCTGTCAATCTAATATACCAGTCTGGTGTATTGTTTCAATTTACT
>OZ010593.1:89627782-89865282 GCA_963932145.1 Acanthosepion lycidas
TGACCTGAGATCGAAGAAATTCATTGAGTCAATAGCTTCGTACACCGCAAGGAAAGTTGGCTCTCTGTGCTGCGCCAGGACATTTTTCTCGCCGGAATCGATCCTTCAAATCTACAAATCAACCATTCGCCCTTGCATGGAGTATTGCTGCCATATATGGTCCGTTGCTCCTTCTGTTTGTCTCAAGGTTCTTGATAAGATCCAGAGACGGATATGCAACGTAATTGGCCCTGATCTGGCATCTCGTCTGCAGTCGCTCTCTCACAGACGTGCCATCGCCTCCCTCTGTTTTTTTTTTTTTTTACAAATACTTTCATGGTAACTGCTCCGATGAGCTCCTTTCTCTGGTTCCTAGAATTCATGAATTTAAGCGTTCTACTAGGCTGGCATCTCGCTCTCACACTTTCACTGTCGATACTGTTAAATGTAGCCGTCTCTTCTACTCCAATAGCTTCATGTCTCGCACCTCTCGCCTGTGGAAGTTCCTCCCCTTTTCCTGTTTCCCTGATAGCTATAATCTCCAACTATTCAAATGTAATGTCAATCGACGTCTCTAGATGCCCTGATATATCCCCTAACCTTCTCTTCATCCTTTCCTCCTCTTTGCTCTCGCTCCAACTCTCTGTAACCCCTTGCGTGCTAGTGGCTTCCCGCCTTGCTTGGGGTGAAACGCTTAAAAAAAAAAAAAAACTTGTATCACTAAAAATCATTATTATCTCCCAAAAATTTCTTACAATTTAAAAAAAGTATTTTCTAACTTTAAATAATCTGCAAAGGGTTGCTAAACCGTAAAAAACGAATCAGTCAATAAAACAGATTACAACTCATTCGTACGCACTGAGAAATTCTTATTTATACTGATTAGTCTGACACAAGGCCAAAAATGCATAGCTCCTGTGGAGATCGAAATCACTATAATAGTAATAGTCGCTGATACTTGCTTACTACACAATCGTCTATTCTGAAAAATTCTTACTTATAGTCAGTCTAGTTTAGTCTGGCACAAGGCTATGGAGCACTCATTGCTGGTCAAAAATGAATACACTATTCCTAATCTGTGAGACTACCTTACCCTTCATTTTTCTTCACTAAAACACCCTTATTTACGTGACAATTCAGTTTGACAGAAGACTACAAATTCTTTCATTTTATAACTTCCTTCTTCTCTGACCTCAATCTATGGGTTAAATAACAGATTAGACTGAGCTATCTATCTTTTGGGTGACGGCCTGTTTAAATGAATTACATTGATTTTTTAAAAAGTGGGGGGAGAGCTTAACGGGGATACATTTCCGCTACCTTTCCCATGTCAATAAATAGATTACAGTTCAAATTCAGGTTCTCATAGGTGCGATTTTGCGAGCCTCTCGCTGCTCTATCTCTTCCGCCAGGTTTAACCTTCACGGCTAGGACCCGTTATGACACTCACATTGCAGCAAACCACCCAAATTCTCTCCGTATTCCATCGGTGAGAGAGAAGTAAGTTCCACTCGAACAGCCTCTTCCCACGAACCACTGCTCTGTAGAACCGACTCCCGAGGGGATGTTTCCCCGATCACTACAATCTTAACCTGCTCAAGTCTAGGGTTTACTTGCTATTTCCCTTTCTTTTCCGTATAAACTACCTCTTAACCCTCTAGCACGAGTGGCCAGCGGACCTTGTATAGGGTGAGCCTTACCGTAAAAAATATCATTTTCAGAAAAAAAAAATTCGTTTTATCTCGTCTAAAACCTGTTTTATCGGATTGGAGATCTTACCGAATTTCCCTGTGTAATACGCATTTTTTTCTAAAAAAAATAATAAGCAAAATCAGGGGTGATTATTATGCAGAGCTACAAAAAATATTTAAAAAGTTTCCGTAAAATAAAATAAGAATTATCATAAAACTAAATGAAAATAATATTATTCTATGCTTAGAAACATTTTTTTTTAAATAAGAGTAGGAAACGCTGACCGTAATGAAATTGGAGAGGTACAATTTATAGGGTTTCATTACCAAATATGGGGTGCGTATTATGGGTGAGTAGAAGCATTTTCCTAGACTTTCAGCACAATTTTATGTGTGTGTATTATGGATGAAAGCGTATTATACATGGGGAATTATGGTACTTATTAATCAACCGACATAAATATCTACATTTTACTGAAAATTATTGCCAGGATTGCACTAATATAAACTATAATAATATATATTAATAAGCTTATCATTTCCGCTTACGTTTGTATTAGGTTGGTGCAAAAATAATGACGTAATAATGTCGTTTTTTGACGTTAAAAAATACGTCAAAAAACGACATTATTCCGTCATTATTTTTGCACCAACCTAATAAATCTTTATTTGTTATGACAGGAAAACGCACAAGTTTTCAAATGCGTCCAAATCCCTAAGTCACTGATACACAGCGACATGCAAAAACAGAAACAAATATCGAATTTATTCGTTGTTTGCATTTTTTAATTTTATTTTATTTTATTTTTTTATTTATTTTTTTTTTTTTTTTGCTTTCCCACAACGCAATGCGGCAAAAACTATTAAACGTCTAAAGTCGACGCCTGGCTCATTAATTGGGCGTTTTAAGTTTGAAACCAGCTTCATCAAATGACCAGACATCACAAGGTTTATCAGCAATGCAGATTATCTCTTCTGCTCTACACAATTTCGTTTCAACGTTTTCATCGCTTTCACACTTTTCTTCTTCTTTTTTCCCTTTAGATCATATATATATATATATATATATATATATATATATATATAAAGGGTCGTAAGGAAGACAGAAAAGAGTGTGTATATATATATATGTATATATATATATATATATATATATATATATATACACTTTTCTGTCTTCCTTACGACCCTTTATATATATATATATATATATATATATATATGTGTGTGTGTGTGTGTGTGTGTGTGTGTGTGTGTGCATATATATATATATATATATATATATATATATATATACTTTTATGTCTTTCTCACGACCCTTATATATACATATATATATATATATATATATATATATATATATATATATATATATATATATATATGTATATATGTATATAGATATATATAGATATATATATATAGCCTTTTTTATATTTCAGTTGTATGAATTGTCTAGTACTGGGTGGTGTTTCGTTTATCGACTAATTTTTATCACAGAATATTATTACGTGTCATTCGACTTTGTGTGGTGACTTATTGCTTCTTGTGTGTGTTTTTTTTTCTATCTTTTTATTTATTTTATTTTATATTTTTTTTTATTTTATTTTTTATTTTATTCTATATTTATTTTATTTTCATTTTATTTTTACTTATTTTTATTTTACTGTCTTTTATTTAAATTATTTACTATTTTTTATTTCATTGTTTTTCTCATGATGCGAACATGGCATTGTTTTTCTTTTTCTTTTTTTTCACACGTGCTTATTTTTCAGCTTCTTCATTCACTCTTTCTTTCATGCATTGTTTCTTCTTTTTGTTTTCTTCTTTTTTTCTTCTTTCATTCGTTTAATATATTTTCGTTCTCTTCACATTCTCCTTCTGCGTTTCTTTCTTTTCGACTCCCTCAATTTCTTGTCCAATTTACTGTTCCTCTACATCGACGTTTTTCTTCCTTTCCTTTTTCTTCTTTCCTGTGCACAATCGACTCTTTCTTACTTTCCTTATTTATTTTTCTTCTCCCCTCCTCTCCCGTCCTGGGTATGACGATATACTACATCCGGTAGCAAGGCCTCTGATTGAAGGTTTTGAGAAGCGTGGAACCACCTCTTAATTACTGTCGTTCCCAAGTCCACCTAGACCCGGATTGGTAGCACCTGTTAGGGCCCCATCTAAGTATAAAACTATTATTATTTAGATTTCGGCATTAAATAACCCCATAGTAGTTGATATGCCGCGAAATAAAATCATCCAGTCAGTCAATTATGTGCCATGCGTGATACATGTATCTTTCTATACATGACTGACAAGACAGATTTTTTCCCGATTTAGGTTGCCATTTCGTTCTGCGGTAGACCAGTTGCCATCCAAGGTTATAGAACACGATCTGTACTGCTATTTACCCATAGCTGGGGGGAGAAGAGGATCCATACCTTTCCCAAGGGTATTAGCACATAAGTGAATGTAATGGATTCAACTGGAATTCGAACTCGTCTCTCCGATTCCTCAATCCAAGCTGCTATCCATTACAACATGAAATAAACTCTTTCTTGACATTATTAATTCATATAATGCCCTACAATTTCTTAAAAAAATCAAACTATAATTCAAAATATAACTTCAACAATATAAAACATACATATCACCACCTCTAGTAATTATGTCCACACAAACATGTATATTCACGAAAGCTGAGTATCATATACCATGTATTCAACTGCGAAAGCAGAATAACGTGTATCATATTTTCATTGCTTCAAAACACCGAAGAAAATTTAATTTCGGCATTAAATGACTCCTAAGGTGTTGATGTGCCATTAAACAAATCAGTCAACCTCACCCTCTTATTTTCTTTCTATATCTTCTCTTTCTTTATTATTTTCTTTTCGCCTCCTGCCACTTTCTTTCTTTCTTTCTTTTTCTTTCTTTCTTTCCTTCTTTTTAAACATTAATCTTTTCTTTCTCTCTTTGAACCTCAATTTTTCATTATTTTTTTATTTCATTTTGCTTCTTCCTTTCTTTTACCATTAATTCTTTTGTCTTTTTTGTCTTTCTTTCTTTTTAACCATTTACTATCAACCCGCTTTTTGATGTTGTTCTTTTTCTTTGGTCAGTCTTTCTTTCCTTATATCTTTCTTCCTTTTCTTTATCACCCACTTTGTTTCTTTTTTCCTTTCTTTCTTTCTTTCTTATCACTCACCTTTGCGATCTATTTCACCCTCATATGCTTTCTTTTCTTCTATTTTTCCTTTCTTTCTTTTTATTTATCTAGTTCTTTTCTTCTTCTTTTTGTTCTTCTTACATTATTTGCTTTTTTTCTATCTCTTTTTTTTTCTTTCTTTAGGCTTCTTTTTTTTTACCTCAATTCTTTGTTGGCCTTTCTCTCTCCCTGTCTATTAATATCACCTCTCTTTTTACATTGTTCTTTTTCTTTTTTTATATATCGTCTCATTTTTGTTTTTTTGTTTTTTGTTTTTGTGTGTGTGTTCTCTTTCGTTAACTGTCTTTTCTTTCTTTCCTTCTTTCTTTCTTTCTTTCATTCTTTCTTTCTATCTTTCTATCTTTATTTATTCATTTATTTCAACCTTATCTTTTAATTCTTACTTTTTATTTTGAGTCTTCTTTCTTTCTTTCTTTCTTTCTTTCTTTCTTGTTTCTTCTTTTCTTTCCTTAATTCTTTCTTTTTCTTTCATTCTTTCTTTTAACCTTGATCCTTTTTTTAGCATCAATTCTTATTTTTTTTACCGTCTCATTTTCTCGTTCCTTCTTTCCTTTTTCTTCCGTTCTCTCTCTTTTCTTCGTTATTCATTTATTTATTTATTTTAACGGATTGGAGATCTTACCGAATTTCCCTGTGTATAATACGCATTTTTTTCTAAAAAAAATAACAAGCAAAATCAGGGGTGCGTATTATGCAGAGCTACAACATTTTTTTTCATTTTTTTCTTTTCATTCTTTTTTTTTCTTCCTTTATTTTTCTTTCATTTAACCTCAATTATTTTTTCTTTCTTTTTGTTTTTGTTTTTTTCCTTTACTTTTTAGAATTCGATTTTTTTCGTTCCCTTTTATTCTGTCTCTTACCGTTTGCTTTATTGACTTTTACGAGTGTAAGGCAAAATTATCCGCGTTTCCATCATAATATATTTGTGTTATGAGTCCAGATAATGTTTGATTTTCCCTCGTAAATTCTTTCCTTTCTTTATTGTTTCTTACTTTCTTCGGACATTGTTTTCTTCTTTCTTTCTTTTTCTTTTCATTTTGTTTTATTTCTTCTCCCCCTTCTTTCTTTCTTGCTTTTTTCTTTTAACTGTTTTTCTTTCTTCCTTCCTGTCTTTTCATATCAACTCTCTCTCTTTTTCGTTGTTCTAGTCTCACTCTCTTGTTTCTTTTTTTGTATTCTTTTTTCGTTCTATCACTTATTCTTTTTTTCCTTCTTTCCTTCCTTACTATCTTCTTTCTTTCTTTTAAACTTATTTTTTAAATTCTTTCTTTTTATCTGCATTCCTTCTTTCTTTTAACAATATTTTTTCTTTCTTTCTTTTTATCTGCATTCCTTCTTTCTTTTAACAATATTTTTTCTTTCTTTCTTTTTATCTGCATTCCTTCTTTCTTTTAACAATATTTTTTCTTTCTTTCTTTTTATCTGCATTCCTTCTTTCTTTTAACAATATTTTTTCTTTCTTTCTTTTTATCTGCATTCCTTCTTTCTTTTAACAATATTTTTTCTTTCTTTCTTTTTATCTGCATTCCTTCTTTCTTTTAACAATATTTTTTCTTTCTTTCTTTTTATCTGCATTCCTTCTTTCTTTTAACAATATTTTTTCTTTCTTTCTTTTTATCTGCATTCCTTCTTTCTTTTAACAATATTTTTTCTTTCTTTCTTTTTATCTGCATTCCTTCTTTCTTTTAACAATATTTTTTCTTTCTTTCTTTTTATCTGCATTCCTTCTTTCTTTTAACAATATTTTTTCTTTCTTTTTATTTTGGTTCTTCGTCCCTTCTTTCTTCCTTTCCTTTTAATATCAATTCTCTCTCTCTCTCTCTCTCTCTCTCTCTCTCTCTCTCTCTCTCTCTCTCATTCTTCTCGACTCGCTCTCTTATTTTTATATTCTTTTTCGTTCTCTCTTATTCTTTAGTTTCTTCCTTCCGTATTTCCTTCTCTCTTTCTTTCTTTTAAACATATTTTTTCACTTCTTTCTTTTCTTATTTGAGTCTTTCTTTCTTTTAACCTTACTTTTTAATTCTATCTTTCTATTTTGTTTCTTCTTTATTCCTTTTGCCTTATTTTTCGTTCTTTTTCTTATCATTATTTCTTTCCTTTCTTCCATATTTCTTTCTTTCTTTCTTTCTTTCTTTCTCACTTTTAATATCACCTCTCTCTCTCTCTCTTTCGTTGTTCTTGTCTCCCTCTTTTCTTTTGTCTTATTTTTTTTTGTATTATTTTTCGTTCTCTCTCTTATCATTCTTTCTTTCCTTTATTCAATATTTTTTTCTTTCTTTCTGTTATATACCGTACTTATCTCTATCTATAAAAGGCAGGATGTGTGTGTGTGTGTGTGTGTGTGTGTGTGTGTGTGTGTGTGTGTGTGTGTGTGTAACGAATGCACGGCCGCAATTTTCGACGGATTTGCACCAAAATTTACATGCACATGCTCCAAGTTAGTGGGAAGGCCAAGACCTACTTTGCATTTCCCAACTCCCATCGATAGTAGAATAATCGATTTTTTCATTCTTCTACGGCAGTTTTCATGTAGTTTGCGGCCATTTTCTACTGGCCAGAGTGAGAGCCAATAGCTGGCTGCCACGAATAGGCAGGAAGATTCTATTGGCCAGCGTGAGAGCCAACAGCTGACTGACACGAATGTTAACTAGCATGCTAGCATGCAAAAAAAATCGATAGCTGCATTCGTCACAAATTGGAAAAATTTAAATCTGCATGGCACTTTACTCCAATTGGCTCATTCGCTTGCTTAAACTCAACGTTGATTCTGATTCCGCAGAACTGGGTTGGGTGTGAAAAAGTATTTGTTGTTTTTTCATTCGGTTTTTCCAGTTACGAGTCCTTTTTTTTAAAGCTGATCGTTTTGTGTTCATTTTGTTTAGTTCTTTTTTCGTAACAGATTTAATGTTTAGTATAGAGCTTAGAAATAATTCGCAGTGTGAGATAGGCAAGAAGTAAGTCATGGCAAAGGGCACTCATTTAAAGGCAAGGAAGGGCAAAAATATTTTAAGTCAAGTGATAGCGATTGCTGTATGAGTCGTACGATTTTTGAATCAAGCACGGGCAACGCCGGTCCATGCTGCTAGTAAACACTAATGGCTATGTCCCAATCCTCATAAATACGTTGGATACTATTGTAGGTGGAGGTAATATGCTGTATAAGTAGTCCACCACTAGCAGTGGTTTACCTACTTCACGCCGCTGGCGAGTATTGTATTTTGTTGATGTTATAAAGATTAACATTTCATTTACAATCTCCGTTTTGGTTATTCCTCATTCAGTGAACTTCCCTGGGTTACAACACTTTTTAAAGCTTATTTTTAATTCTTTCTTGCTTTTTATTTTAATTCTTTTTTATTTCTTTCCTTCTTTTAAATTTAATTCTTTTTTTTTTCTTTTTTGTCATTTGACCTTAATTTTATTGTCTTATTTCTTTCACTTCCTTATCAATTGCTTTCCTTTCTTCTACTTCATATGTATATTCTTTCCTTTCTATCTACCAACCTCCCCACAAGGCAAGATATGGCACAAGGCCAGTTTTTAACGTGGGGGATTTCGAGCAAAAATTGCCCGCAGATCCCGTACTCTACGCCCAGATGCAGAGAGTTCGACAAGAGAGGGAAAGGAAGCATCCTCCTCCTCTTGCTCCTTTCTTTCTTTCTACCTTTCATTATTTTTTCCTTTCTTTATTTCTTTCTTTCTTTTTTAAGCAATCAGCCTTTTTTCTTTCGTTTTTTTGAACGCTTGTTTATTCAATGAACGCTTGCTTAAATAATTTCGTTTGATCTTAGACTATCACATTAATCCGTTTTTTTTAATTTGATTTATTTATCACTTATATATTTTGTCATTATTATTATTATTATTATTATTATTATTAATTGTTGCTGTTGTTGTTGCCGCTGTTGTGGCTGCTGTCATCAACATTTTTCCCGCCGAATCCCTTGAATATTCCGTTCTTTTTTTCCCGCTGTTTATTACTCCAGAATAAAACTCAGCTCGACTGCTTGCCCGTTTCTTTGTCTTTTTTGTTGTTTTGTTGTACATACCTTAAGAGGGAACTTTGAAATTTATAACGTTTCTAATTTGTGTTATCCTTGTTTGGAGGACAAGGAAAAGGGGTGGGGAAGAGTGGATGAGGATATTTTTTTTTTTTTTTAATTGGTTATTCTATTTGATTTCTTTTGTTTGTTTATTTGTTGTCCTTTTATTTGTTTTTCTTTTTGTCATAATTTGTCGTCCTGCTTGTTTCGTTCCTAGTTTCTTTCTATCTACCTTTGTGTCCGTCTATCTAATAAATTTCCGGGCGCGTATCTATCTATGTCACTCTGTTCATATCTATCTATCTATCTATCTATCTCAGTCTCTTCATATCTATCTATCTTCTATCTGTCTATCTATCTATCTCAGTCTTTTCATATTTATCTATCTATCTCAGCCTCTTCATATCTATCTATCTATATATATATCTATCTATATATATATCTATCTATATATCTATCTCTCTCAGCCTCTTCATATCTATCTATCTATATATCTATCTATATATCTATCTATCTATCTCAGTCTCTTTATATCTATCTATCTATCTATCTCAGTCTCTTCATATCTATCTATCTATCTATCTATCTCAGCCTCTTCATGTCTATCTATCTATATATCTATCTGTCTCAGTCTCTTCATATCTATCTATCTATCTATCTATCTATCTCAGTTTTTTCATATCAACCTATCTGCCGCAGTCAGTTTGTCATCTATCGTTCTATCTCAGACTTTTCATACATATCTATAAATGTAAAAGACAATAGGATAACTGTAATTGTTCCCGACGCCTTTCGTCCGATGTGGACTTTTTCAAGGTAAAAAACGAAATGAATTCATTAAACAAAGTAACTAATAATAACAAAATAAAATGTCCTTAGCAACTGGAAGAATTTAAGGTACACTATTTTTATACTGTTAACTGAAAATTACGTCAATTAAGTTAACAGTATAAAAATAGTATTCTCTAAATTCTTCCAGTTGCTAAGGACATTTTTTTATTATTATTAGTTACTTCGTTTAATAAACTCATTTCATTTTTTCCCTTGAGAAAATCCACATTGAACGAAATGCGTCAGCAACTATTACAGTTTTCCTATTGTCTTTTACATTTATAAATATTGTCTTTTTCTACAGGTTAACCCTGAGAAATTTTTCATACATATCTATTAGGTTGGTGCAAAAATAATGACGTAATAATGTCGTTTTTTGACGTATAACGTCAAAAAACGACATTATTACGTCATTATTTCTATCTATCTATCTATCTATTTCAGACTTTTCATACATATCTATCTATCCCTGTCTGTTCATTCCTATTTATTTATCTATCTGTCTGTTCATACCTACACACACACACACACACACATATATATATATATATATATATATATATATATATTTGTATTTATATTTATTAAAAACCATATTTCTGCTGTAACCACTGATAAACATATAAAGTTTATAAAATGGACGACCGCACACCTCATCGTCACTAACCGAAATAACCCCACCAAATCTAAACAGTGACCAATATAGTCTACCAATTTCAATGCCCAGTACAAAACTGTGTTCTTCCTTTATGTGCTGTTTCCCTTCAGGACGTACATGATCATGGCTCTCCACTTCTCCCTATCCCTTGTAGTTCTCAATATGTTTTGACCTTTTGCTTCTTCTCCCAAACCCTGTTCTGTCATACCCGCTAAGTATGTCACACGTTGCTTTCACTTGTCTCTCACGATCCGCCCTGTGAGTATCATATTCTTCAAGCCTTCCTTTTTCTTTACGTGTCCCAGAAATTTTAGCTGTGTCAGCTTAACTTATGTTGTTATTATTGTGGCCGCCAATGATGAATTCTGGTAGGATTTCCAGTTTTCTCAGAATTGCCTCGCTGTATAGGTTGAATAAGTCCGGTGAGAAGACACATCCTTGCCTTACGCCCCTTTCTAATTTTGTATATCTGCTGAACTCATTTTCTATCCGTAGGCAGGCCGTTTGCTGCCAGTATAGTTTCTTGATTATTCTAATATCTTTCCCAAATATATCAAGGTAGCCGAGCAATTCCAGATCTTTGTGGTGTACTTTGTCGAACGCCATTGCATAGTCAATAAAACACAGGGGTACGTCCTTCTGCATTTGTATTGCTTTTTCTGATAACATTTTGAGCATGAATATCGTGTTCCTTGTTCCAGTGTCTTTAACGAACCCGCACTGTTCTTGTCCTATCTCTGGTCTGATTCTACTGCGCGTTCTATTCATCAGAATACGGATAATGAGATTTGTTATGTGGCTCATCAGGCTGGTTGTTCGGTGGAGTTCCCATTCGATTGCGCCTGGCACTGCTATGAAAATATATCTGCTCAGACCTTCCGTTATATCCCCGCTGTTGTAGATTTCATTTATTATTTCTGTAAATTTGTCTATACCAGAATCATCTAAGGCTGTCAGCATCTCTATTACAATTACGTCTGGCCCTGCCGTCTTGTTTCTGTTCAGTTTGGCCAGTAGAGCTTCTACTTCGGTTTTTTTTTAATTTCAGGCCCGTCGGTAGTTCTATGTATTGCCGGTTGTCCTCTTTCGTCGAGGAAGAGTACTCCAATATATTCGTTACTGCGCTGAAGAATCTAATGTAAGCGTTCCATCCTTGGATTTTTATGCGGCCTTTTTACGAGCAAGTCTTCTGACCCTTTCGGTCGCTTATTTCTTTATGCATATCTCCTATATTGGTGGTACACAATCTCTGTATTTCGGCACTTTTTTTCTTTAGCCACTCTTCTTTACCCTGACTGCATTTGATATTTATTTCGTTGTACAATTTTCGGTATTCCGTTCCGTATCTTGGCAGAGTTTTTTGTCTCCTTTCCATCATGTCGAGAATCTCATCAGTCATTCACTCGTTTTTTTCTTTTTCGTCCATTCTCTTTTGGGATGATATCGTTTGCTGATGTCACTAAAGCTTCTCTTAGTGTGTCCTATTTCGACTTTCTATTCCCATTGTGTCCCTCGTATCTTCTTTTCACATTGTCCATATATTTTTCTTTCAGGTACGGGTCACTCAGGAGTTTATTGCCTTGCAATTTGGGTGCCGCGTTAGGCTTCTTCAGTTTCCGAGCTTCACGCTTTGTTTACATAGATGGTCGCTTCCGCAGTCGGCACTTTGGTAGGATTTAACAGTGAACTATTATATTCCTGAATCTTTTGTTGATAGTTATGTATTCAATTTGGTTTTTATTTTCTCCTCCTGAATTCCTCCATTACCATAATCGTTTCGGATGTCCTTGGAATCATGTGTTGACTATTACCAGGCTATTGGCCGTGCACCATTGGATTAATTTTTCTCAATGTTCGTTGCGGGTTCCTAGTCCGAATTTTTCAACTCTATCCCCTTCCATCTCCCTAATTACTTTGCCGTTTAGGTCTTCCATGATTATTATGATTTCTTGTGATTTGCAATGAACCTTGGCGTTGTCTAGCATGGAGTAGAAAGATTCGGTTTCTTCTTCCTTACTTTGTGATGTCGGTGCATACACTATTTTGATAACGACGTTGAAAGGCTTTCCTTTCAGCTTGACTACCAAAATTATTTGGGATAATTGGTAGTATCCCAATGCACATTTCTTGAATTATTGATCTAGTATCAGTCCTACTCTCCACCTGCGTAAATAATCCTGTTCTTATCACTGACAAAATCACCGTTGTTTGGACACCTAGTTTCACATACACCTAAGATGTTGATTTTTAGCCAACTCATCTCCTGTTTTACAATATCTAACTGGCTACAGTTGGTCAACATCCTAACGTCCCAAGTCCCGAGAGTCATTTTTTGTTTGATACGAGCAGTCGCAAGATAACTGTCCGTTGACACTTGTCGCTCATGTCGCTCCTTCCGGGCGAGGGATAGGTTCCCAGGAATTTTAGCCCCTTTATGCCTTTTGTGCTAGTAATCGCTGGATGACGGTCAGGTGACACCTGTTGCACATGTCGCTCCTTACCGAGCGAGGGGTTAATTGCCAATGACTTAACCCTCTTCACGCCGTTAGGTTTCATATTGTATGTCTTATTTAACATGATATTTCTTTAGTTTAATAGTGGAGTGGTTTCCCTTTGCCTTCTCCACGGTTATTTATCGGGACACTACCTCTAGTTATCTGACCGTTGACTCATCGAGAGTTCTTCCGCCCTTTGTTAGGTCTTATTTTTTGTCATACTGGCTAAGAAGCTGCTTCACTTGCAAGAATTTGAGGTTGGAGTAACCGGTTTAGTCGCTGACATTCCGACTTTATCTGGTGCAGTTCAATTTATATTACAATGAATCATTCATACAAAAAGTAGATTAGTAAAGTTAATAATATAAAATGGCAAAATCCGTTCGCAAACAAAATTTTAAAGTTGCATTAACCTACAAACCACTCGATGAATGTTATGATCCTTGTTTTTTTTTTTAAAATTATAAGCTGTATAAGGTCTTTTTTAATACGCAAGTGCTTTCAACTGTACATTCAGTCATCCTCAGGCATGGAAATTATTTTGTTTTTGCTAAAATTCAGGTAGCATCCGAGACGAAAAAATTAAATGCGAATCGAAATATGTACTTTTTTTTAATGTGTTATTGTTAAAGGATACAAACTTTTTGGACGTGCAGTTGCAACGCTAAGGTTGAATTTTTTTGAAAATTTAAGAGGGTGCGTTTTTTTTTTTTACGAATATGGCAATTTGAGATTTTTTTTTTTTTTTTTGTAAGAGTTTATCAGTCAATGTGGCATGAACTAAATTGTTCAATAAATCGAGTAATGTCTCAATTGTTATCCCGAAAATATGCACGTCGATTAGCATATTTCGATTCGCATTTAATTTTTTCGGAATGTCGGCGACTAAACCGGCTACCCCTGAAAATTCTAGTCTAAACTCTTTTCAAATTGCGGAGACGTAGGCATCTCATAATTAATTTTTACTGATTAAATACCGTTCTCCTGTAAAAATTCAAGAACTTAGATGGACTAAAAGGCCACATCCGTGAGTAAAAAAACGATGAAATAGCTCAAAATCGAGACGCAGCTATCATATATATATATATATATATATATATTTACATATCATCAGGCCTCATGATGATTGCATTTAGCATGAAACAGTCTGTTGCCTCCTAGTGTTAATTTCAATGTTCACTTATATATATATGTGTGTGTGTATGTATGTATATATATGTATATATATATATGCGTGTATATATGTGTGTATATATATGTGTATATATATATATATATATATATGTGTGTGTGTGTGTGTGTATGTATATATATATATATATATATATATATATATATATGTATGCATGTAGGTATATATATATATATACATATATATAATATAATATAAAAAGCTCAAACAATAATATTCCATAGTTATAATTTATTACATTGGAATTGTAATCACGATCCAATTCATCAGACCTATTTTGTCCTTGGCATTGGGTTCTACCTGGATTCTATTCTCTTGAGAATTTATTTATATAGATATATATATATATATATTTATATCATATATATATATGTGTGTGTGTGTGTGTTTACCACTAATATTATCCATATATATATATATATATATATATATATATATATATATATATATATATATGTATATATATGGATAATATTAGTGGTTAATATATATATATATATATATATATATATATATATATATATATATATATATATATATATATATTATGTTGGTGCAAAAATAATGTCGTTTTTTGACGTTCAACTTCAAAAGATCATAACTCCTTTCATAATAAACTTTATTAATCGAAATAAGAACCATTAGAATCGACACATTTTTGCCAACGGGAAACAAGTTTATTTATCCCATTAGAATAGAAATCCGGAGTTCTGGAAGCGATGAAGTCATAGAAGGCCGATTCGGCATCATCTCGGCTTTTGAAGCATTTTTCTCGCAGGAAGTTGTCGAGATGCTTGAAAAAGTGATAATCGGTGGGCGAGAGGTCCGGTGAATATGGCGGATGAGGCAGAGTCTCGTAGCCCAATTCGTTCAGCTTCTGCAGGGTCAGTTGAGCAACATGCGGGCGAGCGTTGTCATGGAGGAGAATTGGTCCCTTCATATTGATCAATATCGGACACATACGTTGGTGAATTTCGTCAATTTGTCGGCAGTACTTCTCCGCCGTAATCGTTTCGCCCGGATTCAAGAAACTGTGATAGATGAGACCGGCCGCAGACCACCAAACATTCACCATAACCTTTTGTTGGTGCAATTTCGGCTTCTGGAAGTGTTGTGGAGCTTCTCCGGCATCCAACCACTGTGCCGAACGTCGCCGGTTGTCGTAGAGGATCCACTTCTCATCACACGTCACAATCCACTCGAGAAATGGGTCGTTTTTGTTGCGCAGAAGGAGCGTAGAAGACACCTCAAAATGACGATTTTTTTGATTATCGTTCAATTCATGCGGCACCCATTTATCCAACTTTTTTGGCTTCCCTATTTGCTTTAAATGGCGAACGACTGTTGAGTGGTCGACAGCAACTTCCCGTGTGGTTTTGCGAGGATCGACTTCAATTAAGGCTTTCAAATGTTCGTTATCAACCGCAGTCGGCCGGCCGCGACCGTCTTCATCTTCGAGACTCTCGTCACCATTGCGAAATTTCTTGAACCACCGTTGTGCCACACGTTCGTTAGTGGTTCCTGGGCCAAACGCATCATTGATATCACGAGCTGTCTCGGCAGCTTTTCGGCCTAGTTTGAACTGGAACAAGAAAATCGTGCGGGTTTGAATTTTGTCCATGCTGTCGAAAAGCCTGCAAAAAATGAATGAAGAGATTGAGAACGGTAACGAATAACAGGATTCGACAGAGCGAAAAACGCGCTTCAAAATGATATATAACATGGCTATATATATCAATGAATTAATTCTGAAATCATATATAAAAGTAACATATGTGTGAAAACGACATTGTTTTTGCACCAACGTAATATATATACAGTTTAAAAGTTTGAAGCCACCACCAGTATTGTCATGGGATGAACTTGATAAAAGATTTTAAAAAGGTGAAAAGGAGCTCCTAGAGTCACTGAAGAAAGAATGGAATGAATTATCAAACTTATATTTTGGGAAGCTTTTGCAACCAATGTCAAATAATTTGTGCTGTTGTAACCACGGCTACATGAGGATATTTTGATGAAAGCAAAATTTAATCATGCAATGTTTTTTTTATTTTGTCATAATAAAATTTCTAATAAAAATCATCTCTCACTTTTTTAAAATCATGAATAATAATTTTCTCTTATTTAAAGTACAAAACAACTACTTTTGTGGCCAATTTAAAAAAATTTCCAGGGATGGCCTCAAACATTTGAACAGTAAAGTATGTTCAATTTAAAGTCGTATATGAGTGTGAGAGAGAAGTTTGTAATAGGAACATTTAATAAAAAAAAAACTGATATTACAAGCAGACATTTTAACCGAAACACTTAAGAAAGACTCATATAACAGAGGGAACATTTTAATATAAAAAATACAACATAGCTACACATACTAGTAAAGAAGAGAAATCTTACTTATTATAAAACGCAAAGTGTGTGTGTGTCTGTACGTTTATATATTGGATCGGATTTCCTACATTTTTCAACCGATTTCAACAAAACTTCACAGCACTACGTAAAATTACCTTGCAGTGGTTCTAACAGCGCCAAAAATTGGAAAAACACAATTGTTTTTGCACGAAACCAATTTTAAAACACGATTAAGAGACATCGCGAGAATGAAAAGGGGACAACTCATATCGAGTTATACTTATTATAAAACCCAGGTTGGTTGTTTGTGTGTGTGTGTGTGTTCGTTTATATATGGGATCGGATTTCCTACATTTTTCAACCGATTTCAACAAAACTTCACTTTTTTTTTGGCAGGTAGTGTTTCTTATTGTCTTGCACGCTTTTTTCTTTATTTTTACATTCAGAATGCTTTAAAAATTCCATTTACAAGACAATTGTTTATAATAAAATTCTATTCAATCGGTAGACTTATAACGATTGAAAACAATGTTTTTGTTTGAGTTTGGATTTGACCAATTCGTAAAAAAAAAAAAAAAAAACTGATTAAGACATGTGTGTCCGTCAACCTTAAACAATAATCTTTGTCAATTTTATTTTTCAGTCTTTATGATGGTCGATACTGGATCTATCTCTTACTGTTACATCCCCGGGCAACGCCGGGCTCTACTGCTAGTTTTTAATAGAAACATTCAACAGAAACACCCATATTGCAATTAGAAAATTTTAATATAAAAACATACAACATACAAAAACATACTAGTCAAGAAGAGAAAGAAAGAAAATAGAATGAAAACGAGTTTGAAATTATTTCTTTAGGCTCTTATGCTATTCGTCAAATCATAGTTTCGTAAACAATCATTAACTTTTTTTATAGAAAAATATTGCCTAAATATTTATTCATATCTTAGAATATTAAATATGAAAGTTTCTAAGTAAATGTTCGCTTCATGAAAATTAGCAGCTACATTATTTAAAAAGAAAGTAAAGGAAAAAGAAAAAGTCAGAAATTAAAACGCGTATCCTTTGATTTTATTTCTACGTGGGCATTCCGCGGAAATGTATGAAAATCCAATTAAAATTGAAATCTTATATTTTCATTCTGGCGGGAATCTCCATGATTGCTTGAATTTTTCAATAGTTACTTCAAACCTTAGGAAGTTTTTTTTTTTTTTTTGATGAAACATGGAAAATATTTGTACAATATTCTTTTAAGAAAAATTGTTAACAAAAAAGAAAGAAAGAAAGAAAGAAATAAAGAAAGAAATAAAGAAAGAAAGAAACAATTGAGATTACGATGGAAGGATATGAAGATTGAAACTAATCAGTGAAAAATTTACAGATAGATATGAACAAACTGACATAGATAGATAGATAGATAGATAGATAGATAGATAGATAGGAACAGACTGTCATAGACAGATAGATATAAACACTGACAGATAGATAGATAGATAGATAGATAGATAGATAGATAGATAGATAGATAGATAGATAGATAGATAGGAACAGACTGTCATAGACAGATAGATATAAACACTGACAGATAGATAGATAGATAGATAGATAGATAGATAGATAGATAGATAGATAGATAGGAACAGACTGTCATAGATAGATATAAACAGACTGATAGATAGATAGATAGATAGATAGATAGATAGATAGATAGGAACAGACTGTCATAGATAGATATAAACAGACTGATAGATAGATAGATAGATAGATAGATAGATAGATAGATAGATAGATAGATAGATAGATTTGAACAGACTGCGATAGATAGATAGATAGATAGATAGATAGATAGATAGATAGATTTCAACAGACTGCGATAGATAGATAGATAGATAGATAGATAGATAGATAGATAGATATGAACAGACTGACATAGGTATGAAAAGATATAGATCGATTGATAGATAGATATGAACTGAGATAGATCAATATGAACATAGATAGATAGATAGATAGATAGATAGATAGATAGATAGATAGATAGATAGATAGATAGATAGATAGATAGATTTGAACAGACTGCGATAGATAGATAGATAGATAGATAGATAGATAGATAGATAGATAGATAGATAGATAGATAGATAGGAACAGTTTAATGAGGCATCTCGCAGTAGCATATAATTACATCCTCATCGTAATTTCACGTAAATTATACGACCTAAGTTGTTATTATTTTCCAGGTTGGACGATCAGCATATGGTGTCGCTGTATCAATGAAGAAAAGAGTAAGATTGTATTTTCTTGGAACAAAAGATAGGGATCGTTTTTCTTTTTAATTGTTTAGAAATGTTCCTTAACCCGATCATGTACTGGAGGAGTAAGATAATATGATCTGCCAGGATTTGGAGTATATCACCCTGGACTGGGTAGGTGAGACTGGTTGGTTGATTTTTCGACGTGTCAACACTTGGGTTATTTTTGTCAACTCTTGTATGGATCACACAGTGAAGATCGAAGTCACAACTCAGTAGTAATGGTCAAATAGACGAGCCTTACTAAATTGAGTATCCAACACTGTTTGTTGATTGGTTCATTTTACGACATGTCAAAACTTGACGGGTTATTTATTGTGAAATCTTGTATGGAGATAATCATTTTTGTTGTTGCTACTTTTGGAAGTGTTCAAGTGATGTGATTTTTGCTATTTCTTAATGCTCTTCGTTTGTAATTTTTAACCACCAGTCGATACACTCAGATAGGCACAATGGTAATAGTAATGGTAAAATAAACGGTTTCCACAAACACTGACCCAAACATACCACAATATTCCTAACACAAAAACAACACATATTTACTTACCTTTCTTACAACATCCTCCGTAATACCACATTGTCTCTATGAAAATCCTAACTAGTCCCCATATGTACAATTCACTGTCTTAGCGGGGGGGAATAAATCAACAATTTTCAAACTAGCCCCAATGAGTATTTACAATATGAAAACACAACTATTTACAAGAAACAAAAAAAAAATAATGTAATAAAACCCCCTACAATTCTTAAATGTGACAGAAACATCTGTTAACCGGACGAAATCATACCATAGCGAAGAGCTCATCCGAACAATTACCATGAAAATATTTATATAAAAAAAAAAGGCACAGGGAAGCAACTTTACGGTGATGGAAAAACCACTTAAGCCGAGACACCAGATCAACACCAGTAATATTGCGAAGAGCGATATTTTTTTCCGCTTCAATACAGAAAAATGTGGCACAAGGCCAAAAGTGCGGATTGGGGAAAAGGACGGTCTTGTTCTGTCTTAATATTAAACTTAGCTAGCCACAAACACTGACCCAAACATACCACAATATTCCTAACACAAAAACAACACATTCTTACTTACCTTTCTTACAACATCCTCCGTAATACCACAGTGTCTCTATGAAAATCCTAACTAGTCCCCATATGTGCAATTCATTGTTTTGTTTTTTTTGTTTTTTTTTTTGTGGGGGCGGTATAAATAAAAAACAATTTAAAAACTAGCCCCAATGAGTATTTACAATATGAGTACAAATCTATTTATAAGAAACAAAACAAAATAATGTTAGTAATGAAAAAAAAACACAATCCTTACTAAGGAGAGCTCACTGGAACAATTACCAGAAAAATATTTATAGAAGAGATATAAGGAAGCCATGTCAGGATAGTGAAAAAGTGACTCAAATAATTCATTTTCTGACCCTGGAGAGATTCGAACCCTCATACGAAAGCAAACGTTCTAACCACACGATGCGCCCATTATATATATATATATATATATATATATATATATATATATATATATATATATATATATATATATATATATATATATATATATATATATATATATATATATATATATATATATATATATATAAGTGAACACAGAAGTCAACACTTAGAGGCGTCAGTCTGCATCATGCTATATGAAATCGTCAGGCCTGACGATTTGCACACGCTCTATCTCTGATATTGAGCACTTTATCCCATAAATATAGCACACCTTAAGACTATATTTCTTCATATATATATATATATATATATATATATATATATATATATATATATATATATATATTGTTTGAATAAAAACAGACCACTTTAAGGTTCCATGTAATAAATTATTTCATCACAACCCTTTTAAAGGGCTCTGGATCATCAGACTTTACTTCCAAACGTTGAAATGAAAAATGAAAAGAAATTTATACATTTTTAACGGGCCGTATTAAGCATATGTAAATTAACGAAGTGATGAAGTGGGGGGGGAGTGAAGACATGAGTGAGTTAGATGTACCATTTCAATTCTTTATCCCTAACCCCACTTGAAATGGTACACCCTATTTCTTCATTCATATATATATATATATATATATATATATATATATATATATATATATATATAGAGAGAGAGAGAGAGAGAGAGGGAGAGAGAGTATCAAAAATTCTTTTACATAATATGGGGGTGGTTTCCTGACACCAAAGCAAGGTAAAATATCTAACAGAACATCGTTGCACCTCAACACAGCAATCCGCTTCTTTCTACATTTATATGCACCCGTCGGATCACTGCCTGACGGACCTTTTGAAATACTCTCACACGGTGTCGAATGGTTTCATAGCCCGCATGACACATTGATGAATCGTCTCTGCGTTATAAATGTCTGCAGCATAAACCAATTGTTTTAAGTGGCCCCACAGATAAAAATCCAAAGAATTGAAATCGGGAGAATGTGCAGGCCATGGAATTGGTACTCCCCTAATTATTCATCTTTCATGATAGATGTTAGCCAGTACATCGCGAAAAATGTGACTAAAATGTGCTGGTGCCCTGTCATGTATGAACCACATGCGTCTTCGTATTAGCAGGGGTACATCCTCTAGCAGGTATGGAAGTATGTTCGAAATAAATTCCCTATAGACAGCTCCTGTAAGACGTGCTGGGAAAACATATAGACCTACCAGACCTACATTTCCAACCCACATATTAATCGTAAACTGATGCTGGTATTTCGCACGTGTTGTGCCATGGAGATTTTTATATTGAAAAAACAAATTTCTCGCTTCTTTTTTTTTTTTTATTGGTTGACTCAAATCCGCAACAATATATACAAATGACAATTTAAAAAGTATCGATATGACAAACCACATCCCATTTTGATTGGAATAGAATAAAGAAAAAACAGGAAACGTTTATGAATTTGATATGTTTCGCTTTTATTTGAGCTTCATCAGAAATTTTGGGAAATGAGAAAGGGTTGTGAGTAGTTTTTCCTTTGGGCGGATGTCTCGAAGGGAGATTTCTCTGCTTGTTCCGATGAGGAACGAGAAATCTCAAGTCAAGCTGCCAGAACAGGCCAGGTGTCTTCTGCAGTAAGGGTTGTGAGTAGTTCTTCGATATGGCCTTGAAGGTAATGGTCACTGAATAGGAAAATGGGAGAAGAGATGATAGCGACAGCTGAAAGGGAAAAGTGGAAAAAGAGACCGAATAGTTCTGTGTCGTTTGTATTTTCATTGGTCAGGTATACATCACGTGTTTCCTTCTTGTCGTGTTCAAAATAATTCACTGGCGAAGTTTATCGATTAATTTCTAACGAGCAATACAAGGCTTCAACGGAAGACAACAATGATAGTAATTTCTAATGAGTAACAGAAAGAAACCGATTCATAGGTTGCGCAAGAAAAAAAAAAGAAATACTTTTATTATTCCATCGAGTCAGGTTTTTAGTCCAGCGAATTATTATCATCCAATGCCGGGGAGATTATTTTGTGCCCCTACCCACTGTCGGAAATGCTGGAACAAACAAACACGATCTAGCTTGTCTTACAAAACTGTTTAAGCTGTTTTCGAACTGGTTTTAGTCTTCGTATTTTTTTCAATAAAATAACGATTCGCCATTTTGCTCTCTACTTTTTGTAAAGAAGCCCCCTCCCCCACCAAAAAGAAAAAACTAAAGGTATTTTCTCGAGATCCCCTCGAGTTTCGAGGCCCGACACATTTGTGCTGGCTGTCAACCCACTCTCGACACCACTGGGACCGACTTCAAATTTCGGGCGTGACTGTTGTGTTCACTTTCGCAATAATAGTCATTGCGAAAGTAACCAGCCCATCATATATGGGTTAAATAGCAAGGTGGAGTTTTTTAACCTTGAATGGCAACCAGTCTAGGAGAACCACAACTTTAAATCCAAAACCATAGAGAAGGCAACAAGGATTCACTTCGCTATTTTTCTCAAGAGGTTAGAGCAATTCACAATTCTTTAAAATATTTAATGGAATCTGTGGAGAACCATGATTGCAGTCATCCTGATGGAATATGATATAAAAAAAAGTTTTAAATTTAAATTTAAAAAAAAGTTTTAAAAAAATAAAAATTTTAATCCATGGGAGGTAACTCGTTCTTATTTTTTTGGATTATTTCCCTTGAATTGCAATTATTAATGCTTAAATTAGTAAGAAATTCGAAAGTTCATAGGAATAATGAAAGATGCACCAGGAAATTAAGCAAAGTACAGAGTGCGACCGATATTAGCACCGACATATCGCCCCCAGAAATACTTACCACATAATAGTAAGACATAAGCGAGATGAAGACTGCCGGAATTCTACCAAATTGCGCGTGTGTGTGCGTGTGTACTCAACAGTGAGTGAAATTAACAAACCCAAAGCTCGAAGTAACGATTTAACAGTTTTTTATTTGTGATTGAAAGAGAATGCAAAATAGTAGTATTATAAAAGAATTGAGTTTACCAGTTCTTCCTTTGAGTAGATGTTCCGTGAAGAGAGATTTCTCCGCTTGTTCCCATCAAGCGTTCTGAATGTCAAACTACTAGAAATTGTACGAGTAAGGGTTGTGAGGAGTTTTTCCTTTGGGCGGGTGTCTCGAAGGGGGATTTCTTTGCTTGTTCCGACGAGGGACGAGAAATCTCAAGTCAAGCTGCCAGAACAGGCCAGGTGTCTTCTGCAGTAAAGATTGTAAGTAGTTCTTCGAGCTGGCCTTGAAGGTAGTGGCAACTGAAAAGGAAAACTGGAAAAGAGATGATAGCGACCTCTGAAAGAGTAGAAAAAGAGACCGAATAGGACTCGGTCTGTGTTTTTATGAGTTCTGGGACTACTGAATACTTCCCTTGCTGCTACTGCTGAATCGAGCAAAGTAAGGAAGCCCCCACATTCCACAATAGCCAACAAGTGAGATACTTATTATAAAACGCCATTGACACTAATCGCTTATCATTATTTGGGAGGTATATGTGGAGGTATTTCAGTCACAACCTATAAATGATAGGATAATGTCCTTTGAAACAAGGAAAACGTGTGCCGAGCAGCTATGTAATACTTAATCTCCGATATGGGAGTGAAAATTGGACGATCTTACAGATGAAGAAGTAACTTAAAATAACGACTATATAGTTCTACTGACGAATAATTGAAATACTCTAGACATAGCATGTTAAAGGAATCTTTAAGGAGTGTGAGAGTGTTTTTTTTGTTTTTGTAATCATTTCACCCCGAGCAAGGCGATAAAGCCACGAAGAGGCAAGCGGTTACTGAGAGAGAAAGTAAATGAAAAAGCGTGAGTGATGAAAAAGAGCAATAAAAAAGAGCAAGTTCCAAGGAGATAAACGACGATTGACGTTTCATAGAGTATCTAATCTTCTATATGGCAGTGAAATCTGGACAATCTCCTCACAGATGAAGAAGAGACTAGAAGAGACAGAGATAAGGTTCTAGAGATAAATGCCTACGATCCTAATCTGAGGAAAGAATAGAAATCAATTACACCCTGTCATTCCAGTGGGTCTAAAACTGACCGTATGGTGAAAGGAAGGAAACTAAAGCGGTTCTTTCAAGTAATTTACACAAGGATTTAAATATGTTTTTTCTTTTAGCTTATGTTTTTGTTCAACTATCTTAAGGATTCTTTTAATTTTGCTTTCTGTTTTTGCTTATCTAAAGTTGGATTTATCAATTCTTTTTCTACTCATTTATTTTATCGATTAATAGTTTAGGTGTTAATACTGTTACACATTCTTCCTAAAACCAGATGTTTTCTGATTCATGTTGCACTAATTTCCACCACTGGTCGGATGCTAACGCCCCGAACACCCAAAACTGAACTAAAATCCCGTCAACTGCGCATAGGCTCCGCACATACCTTCCGTTTTTATTCACACACTCAAAGAAAAAATAAGCAACACAATCCAGAATTTCCACCCTATAGCACCCACTCCCGCCTAAAGAAACAAAATAAAAACATTAGCCGATTTGATACCTAAGAAAGAACATAAATGACCATCAAAGGGACATTTTAGGCAGTTGAACGTCATCTGGGTTCAAGTTCACAGACTTCCTCGGAAAGCGACTTCCCATCAGGCTCAGCAGATTGTCACAACTCATCCACCCTCCTCACCGGACACCTTTTTACAACTCCACATATTTCTTTTTCAACGAGAGACATTCACACTGAGTTATCATTTGTTGTATTTTTAGATTCATACAACTGTTTATTTCTTTAAATTTTCGTTGCTACTTCTTTGTCCTGCTACTATACGCTTATCATAAGAGTACTGTCAAAAAAGTAGATTACTTTTTGATGTTATAAACAATGACGTCATAATCTCCGTCTATTTCGGGCTTAAATCCCAAATTACGTTTTTCCACATTTATCAAAAATTTCAATATTTATGTTTGTTTATTTAGTTACAAATAATTTCGTAGTTTGCTTTGATTTCTCGTGTTTTTGTTATAAAGAAAAAACTTAATTTTTGGGAAGCTTCTAAAACGCACAATATATGTAATTTTCATGCAAAATCCATATATGCAATGTGATCGGTCTTGACCTGGGGTCTTGACTCCAGTCACTTTCTCACAGACTTAATGTAACTTCCCTCTGTCTTTTCTATAAATATTTTCAAAGAATCTTCTCTGACGAGGTATTTTCACTGGTGCCCCGGCTCATTGAATTTAATCGTGTTACGAGGTTGGCATCTCAGTCGCACCCTTTTACTGTTGAAACAGTTAAATGTAACCACCTCTTCTACACCAACAGCCTTTTCTCTCGCACTTCCCGACAGTGGAACTCCCTTCCACTTACTTGATTCCATGATAACTATAATCTTCAAAAATTTAAGTCTAATGTCAATCGACATCTTCTGATGCCTTGATCCCCGTTCTTTTTATCCTTTCTTCCGTCCATTTATAGCCAGTTTTTTCCTTATTTTCACTCTCTGTGGCCCATTGCGTACTAATGGCACTCCCGCCTTGCTTGGGGTGAAATGCTTAAAAAATATGTACATTATATATGTTGCTAAGGTTTTTGTAGCCGTGGTTGGCAGTGTGAACAAGCTCCTACTGTCTATAAAGTGCTCCCATGGCATGAGTCTCAGCTAGCATCTGACAATTAACCGGAGAACGTGCGAAGATAGACCTCTGGTACCTCATAACCAGAGTAGATGGAGCTCGTCAACTCGGGACGGAAATTAATCTAGAAGAAAAACTCTGATTTTAAACCTCCGCTGCCTTATAGTCATATCCAAACACAAACAAAGCTATAGTAGTAAATCTAGACAGAAATTCCGGAGTAGAGTCTCGAAGACTGTTGACTCTGACAACCTTCCGGCAACTCCTGCATCCAAAATGTAATCCTGTATTCTGTTGGATCATGTCCGAGATGGCGGGGGCATGTGATCTGAGCAGTTCACGGCCTCTATATAGCATCACCCAGGCCTAAATCCTGGAGAAGTCACTCCAGTCGCACCATTCGGCGAGAGCACAACACGCGAGACAGCATTTTACGGGTTATAAGTCAATAAGCAACTGACGTTGAATTGAACGCCACGGTTTGTCTTCAATGGTAGGAAGGTCGCTGTAATTCCATTGGCCAACTACCGCCTGCTACACGTCGGGCAGACCGTGGACAGTAGGGTGTTGACCGGTCGCGGTCTGCCTGCTTCAGTGGGTGTGTGAAGTTTATAACTGCTAGCTTAACAAGCATATTGATAACCATGTATCAACAGTAAAATGATAAAAGAACGAAGAATCCAGCTCTTCTTATCGCAATCTGGAACGTGCGAACGATACGCACACGTATATCCGATCCCCTTCAGAAGGTTGATGACTCTCGCAAGACTGCAGTCATCAATCGCGAGCTAAACAGAGTAAATATTGACGGAAAACACAACTTCCGGTCAATGGATATCTAACGGAAGAACGTTGCACCTTCTTCTGGCAGAGGAAAGAAATCGCTGAATGTAGAAAAAAAATGAAGTTGTATTCGCTGTCAGCAACACCCTGCTCCATATGATTGTACCTCTAGCACAGCGTTTCTCAACCCTTGTGTGACCCTTAAAATAAATTACACGTCTCAAGGAACCCCCTTGCAAAAACAAAATTATATACCATATCTTTCTCATTTTTTCATCGTAGTTCACGTGGTAAATATTATATGTTTTTGAATAACTGGTTTAAAAAAAAATTAATACTTCTTTGTCAAATTTTTCGATACTGCTAAATAAAATTCATACTGTTTGTTTATTATACTTCATCAGAGAGTTTTTATTCACAGAAAAATGTTCTAAATTCAAACGCAAAAAATAACAATAAAGATAAAACAAAGAAATAAGTAACTTTAAATACGTGTCCCGTTCGGTGAGTGGGCACTGACTTGTGAAGGTGGTTTCACACTGGCTCCGTACAGACATCACTAAATATATTCCCAATGGTTGTTATATTTTTTAATAACACAATAGGTTACATAGGATGATGTCTATATTACAATATTATAATAACCAAGAATATATTGTGTGTTTAGTAATATTACGTATATGAAATTAAATAAAAACTTAAAAGTGCATTAGCTTATCTCACCCGTCCTCGCGGAACCCTTAGGGACCTTTTTCAGAACCCCGTTTGTAAAACGCTGCTCTAGCAACTGGCACAACGATAACTCTCTATATATGAAGGCCTTGTAAACCACGTGCGCATCGACGCAACAAGCCACGCCCAACTTCAAAGACTAGTTCTGCGCTCAATTTGATAGCGTCGTCAAGCGTAATGAATGAAAATGGCCAAAAAACCCTAGAATTTGTGATAAATGGTGTGACAAACGCCTATTTTCAGAATAAGGCTTGCCCCGTGGAGACACCCAATGTCAAATCATTGGCACCAGCTGGACCTGGTTATCACCAGACGCGACTCCTTAGACAACGTCTGCAACACAGAAGCGTGAACTGTCCACTTCCTGATTTCCTCAAAAGGAATAGTTAAAACCTAAGAATCTCTATCATTCAAACAAGAAATGCCAGTTAAGAATTGCGTCCTGGGTATGACGATAAACTACGTCCAACAGCAAGGCCTCTGATCAGGTTTTTTAGGGGCGTGGAACCACCTCTTAATTGCTGGTGTTTCCAGATCCACCCTGACCTGGGGTGGTAGCACCTATTAGGGTCCCAACTATTGACAAATAGTTAAACCCAAAACTGAGGCATTATGAAAGTCTAAAAATAGGTTTTAATACCAGAAATACTTTGTAAAAAATATTATCAGAAATAAGTTTTTGAAGAAAAAAAAACTATTACCAGCAATACGTTTTTGAAAAAAAAATTAACAGCAATACATTTTTTAAAATAATATTAACAGCTATACATTTTTGGGGAAAAAAATATTACCAAAAATAGATTTTTGACAAAACAAAATATTACCAGGAATAAAAAAAGTTGTAGGAATTAAATAACCCATTGAGGTTGATATGCCGTAAAACAAAACAAACCAATATATACTGAGATAGATAAAAAAAATATTACCAGCAATAAAAATCTTGTCGGTATTAAATAACCTATTGAGGTTGATATGACGTAAAACAAAACAAACCAAATTAATAGATAGATAGATAGATAGATAGATAGATAGATAAATAGATAGATAGATAAAAAAAATATTACCAGCAATAAAAATCTTGTCGGCATTAAATAACCCTTTAAGGCTGATATGCCGTAAAACAAAAACAAAACAAAACCAGTTGAGAATTAACTCTAGCAAGACTGCCTATCCTGATAAAAAAAAAGTTCTCAGAGAAGCTTGTGGAGACACTTCACACTGCGTAAAAGACAAATGGAACTCCCTTCGGAACACACAAATCTACAATGCTGCAATTTCGACCTATACAAAGAAGATACACAAGAACAAAGACTGGTCTGAGGCTGGCATCTTCGCATTGGAGCCGGTCATCAAAGCTAAGTGCAGAACGCTGATTAGATCCAAGCGTGACCCTAGCCAGCAAAATCTAGAGACTCTGAAAGCTGTGCGTAGCAAGCCCCAGCAAACTGCACGTCGCTGTGCAAATGACAACTGGCTCCATCTGTCAGATAGCACCCAACAGGCTTCGGTCAACGGCAACATCCGCAAGAAGCACGAGGACATTAAACAAGCAACTGGCAAACCAACAAAGATGTCTGTGCCCCTGAAATCAAAGATAGGGAAATTAATTACGGAAAAAGTCAAACAAATGGGACGATGGATAGAACAGTATCTGTCTATATTTCTGAGATGAGGTATTATGTACATTATTTACATTATTCAGACTATTGTCCTCATCTTTTTCGCCATATTTATCACAACGTTTCGGCCGTTGTACGATCCAGCCTTCTTCAGGTGGTTGGAATGTCGAACTGAACCCTTTATTTCGCTCACTGGGGTAGAGTGTTCTAGTTCCACGTGCCATGTTTTTAATGGGTGTCAGTTATCATTTTATCTCCTGTTAATTCCCCTCTGAAAGTTCTCTACTGCCTTAACCAGGCATTGAACTCACATTCTTTAGATCCTGTCACTGGATCTAACTAACGTCTTTATCCACTGTACCATGTCTCGTTGAGGACACATGGCACAGTGGATAACTTGGAGAGGAAAATTAACAGGAGATAACTGATAACTGACATCCATTATACATCGCACGTGGAACTAGAACAGTCTACACCAGTGAGCGTAATAAAGGGTTCAGTTCGACATTCCAACCACCTGAAGAAGGCCGGATCGTACAACGGCCGAAACGTTGTGATAAATATGGCGACAAAGATGAGGGCAATAGTCCGAATAATGTAAATGATGGATAGAACACTACTTAGGACGGAAGAAAAAATTTCATCACTAAAGAAGAGTTTGACGTTATTAAGGGTCTGTTAGTGCTGAAAGATATGGGCTCTGAGCCTACAAAGGAAGAGCTTAGCAAAACCATTGACACTCTAGCTTGTGATAAAGCAACGGGTGAATAGGGCATAGCGCCAGAGATAATCAAATACGGTAAGCCACCTTTACTCAAATAACTCGATGGTCTTGAGTCTCTGCTGGAGAAAAGGCAAGGTTCCTCAGGACATTCGCAATACCAAGCGAATTACCGTGTATGAAAAACAAGGGCGACCGCAATGATTGCAATATCTACCGGCGTATCTCTCAATTAATCTTTATTCTAAATCTCTTTCCCCGAGTGGTTTAACACAACGGAAAAGTCCTTTGCTGATCGCACCTGCCCAGAAACCCAATGTAGATTCAGGGCCAAAAGGTCCACAGTTGAGATGATCTTCTTTCAAGCTTTGGTTTGGTTTGTTTTACGGCATAACTCAATGGGTTAATACCGACAAGATTTTTATTGCTGGTATTTTTTTTTTCAAAAATGTATTGCTGGTAATATTTTTCTTTTTCAAAAATGTACTGCTGGTAATAATTTTTCCAAAAAAGTATTGCTGGTTTTATATTTTCATAGTGTTTTGACCCCCTTTTAGGGGTTAATTATTTGCCCATCAAATGTCTCTTACACGACGAACATCCGCACGTCAGCAACGGAAGACCCCTAATACCGTTAACGTTACACATGGAGAACAGGCGACTGCGGAGAAGCACATAATAACTCCGGTTACAGATGATCATATAGCGTCTACTTCAACCTTTGCTTTGCGCTCTTTTGCGTGCCGTGGCGAGGACCAAACCGGCAGCTCTGCAAAGGCTGCAAAAACACCCAGGCGAGGCAACCTTAGCAGGCGTTCTAAAAAAAACCTCACTGGCTAAGGGGAAACGGGAGCAGCATTCCATTGAGTGCGCCTCCTTGGGGGAGAAGCGGCTGGCGTCTACTTCAACCTCTGCTTTGCACTCTTCTGAGTGCTGTGGCGATGACCGACCCGGCGGCTTTGCTAAGCGTGCCAAAATACCATGGCGAGGCAACCTTAGCAGGCGTTCTAAAAGAGCCTCTGCGGCAAAGAGAAAGCGGGAGTAGGAAACCGAGGTAGAGGCCTCTTTGGGGCTTTCCAGTCAATCTCAACGGAGGCAGTATGTTTTGTCACATGAAACGATTGGTGAGCGTAACTACCGTTTGTACTGCAAATCAGTTTACACATATTCGTTAAAAAGTAAGAGGAAACTACCTAAACACTTGCAAGACAACAAAAAAGCGGCTTCATCACAAGCGCCTTTGCGGTCTCGACAGAGCCCGCATCGAAAAGCTACTCGCAATGCAGCCGACGCCGCTGCAACTTCCATTCGACGGTCCCAGGAGACCACGGCTGAGAAAACCGCACATAACGCAGCGAAAGTTGAGGAAACGTCCATTTGACGGTTCCAGGAATCCATGGCTGAGAAAACCGCACGCCATGCAGCCGACGCCGCTGCAACTTCTGCTGCAAGGGCATCGGAAAGTTCCGCGCAAAAGTGCACAACGCGGCAACGCGATGCAATTTCAACTTCAGCTGCTGGAGCTGTAGAAGGACCTACTGAAAGGCTTGAAAGGTTGCAAACTGTTAACCAGCGCCGCCATGCACAGTGAGGGTTCTGTAGTCCACCAAAGCAGTTTTGGTTTAAGCTGGCGTTCAACTATGAACCAGCTTTGAAGTTTTTCGGTCGCAAAGACCTCCAAATAGGATCCATGTCAGTTGTTTGTGGGCATTGCAATGCCAAAAAATGGCCTGGAGAGGTTTGTGTTGTTTAGACGGTAAGGTACAGTTTTGTGTTGTTTAGACGGTAAGGTACAGTTGCCACCTTTTCAAGAGCTACCTGCTCCGTCGAAAGCTCTGTTGGAGGGTTCCAGTCCAGACTCCAAACATTTCCTCGCAAAAATCAGACAGTACAATTGTGCCTTCCAGATGACCTCTTTTGGTGGTAATGCCTTCCGCGAAGTCGGTTGGAATCCCACCTTCAAGGTTCAAGGTCAGGTTTACCACCGGATTGGGTCTCTTTTGCCGGAAACTGCCACTGATTCGGCCTTTCTACAAATATACTTCATAGCTGACTACAATCAACAGGCAGATGCCCGCATGGTCATTATTCCCGAGAACGATACAGGCCAGGACAATCATCCTTGCAGGGATATCATAATGAGTCTCCAAAAAAAGCTCCACGAGACAAACAGCTATGTCCGCAGTTTTAAGTATGCTCTCGAAAATAACACTTCTTCTGATTTCATTATTGTAATTGATGCTGACAAACGGCCTCAAGGAGAGCACGAACGTCGTTACAATGCTCCCGTAAGTAACGAAGTTTCCATCATTGTCAGCGGTGATCAGCACAACAGACGTGACATTGTTATCGAATCGCGCGGGCTCCGAAGAATCAGTGAAACGCACCGGTCCTACGATGCACTGCAATACCCACTTCTCTTCCCTTACGGAGAAAATGGGTACCACTTTGTCATTCTGCAAAATGGGTCCACCTTAAAAACAGTGTCATGCAGGGCTTTCTGCGCCTACCTATTGATGGTACATGAGGCTGCAATTTTTCCATTAATTCATAGTAGACATGGCTGCTAAGATGGAATCCGAAAGACGCTGTTACATCAGATTGAATCAGACCAAGTTGCGCTGCGACTCTTACATTCACCTCCGTGATGCTTTACGAAATGACACTGATCCACGCAATATAGGCAAGGTGTGCATACTACCTGCAACGTTCACAGGCAGTCCACAATACATGCAAGCGAGGACGCAAGACACGATGACATATGTTCGTAAGTACGGCCAACCAGATCTATTCATAACTTTCACGTGTAACCCAAAATGGTACGCAATTGCTAAAGAACTTATGCCAGGGCCATCGGCCTACGACCGTCCAGACATCATTGCGCGCGTTTACCATCTGAAGTTGGGAAAGCTAATGGATATGATTACAAAGGGCCAGGTTTTTGGGGCTGTTTGCTGTCGCACGCACACTACTGAGTGGCAGAAACGCGGCCTGCCTCACGAACATATACTAATTTGGCTGTGCAACAAGATTGAACTGTGAAGCATTGAACTCAATTGATGCTTGTAACTATACATTAGTTGGCTATAATGTATAGTTACAAGCATCAATTGTCTCTCCTCACATCCCTATACCATATGTACAGAAATGAATGACCCCGACCAGATTATGGGCCCTTTCAAAAATGCGTGCGAGACCCCTTCGTGCAGCAAAAAATCAGTAAAAAGTTCCGGTTCGACCCTACGATCAGCTGTCAGTTTTTGACTTCTTTTCACGCCCAGGCTGCAATTAACGTAAAATTCATTACGATTCATTTTCCGGCATTTACGGCGTCAATTTGTAACGGAGACAGATTTTCAATTTGAACTCAGGCTTTCAAACATTTGGTAAATCGGCTGGTACCCCGGTATTTGGGCGGATTACATTCTAAAATTTCGGGCGTTCTTTACAATTCAACCAGAAATTCCTACGCGGCCCAGTTAGAGGTGCCTTACATAGAATGCCGTGTGACCCCGTCGTCACTCAAAAATTGATACAAACCTCCGTGTTGACCATGCCCTCAGCAGTCCATTTCCTACTTCTTAAACTTTGTTCTTTCTCCCAGGCCGCATCCCAGATCCGATTTTTCAATTTACGTCATTGTGTCATGCCGGAGCCCGATTTTTTATTTGGGACACAAACTTTGTAAAAAAACCGATTAACTCACAGGTGATACGGATTTTGGGGGTTTTAAGTTGAATGTCTCGCCTGCACTACGCAGCTCAGTACATCTAAGCTTTTCACCTCATTTTGAACTCTGTGCAGTTGACTTCGCGTTGTTAAACACTTTTGACTCTTTTTATTTGAACTTAAAATCGGATCAGTGTATGGTTTCCAAAGTACCCGGTTAACAAAACAAGGGCAACAACAACCCCGCCCAAGTCTCAATATTTCAGGAAACTGGGTTGGGTGTGAAAAAGTATTTGTTGTTAACATTGTTTTTTCATTCAGTTTTTCCAGTTACGAGTCCTTTTTTTAAAACTGATCGGTTTATGTTCATTTTGTTTAGTTCCTTTTTCGTAACGGATTTAATGTT
Organism: Acanthosepion lycidas; assembly: GCA_963932145.1. Lineage (NCBI taxonomy): Eukaryota > Metazoa > Mollusca > Cephalopoda > Sepiida > Sepiidae > Acanthosepion > Acanthosepion lycidas. Next base: position 89,661,573 of record OZ010593.1, read on the forward strand.
TAGTATAAAGATTAGAAAAAATTCGCAGTGTGAGATAAGCAAGAAGTAAGGCATGTAGCAATATCAGCACGGCAAAGGGCACTCCTTTAAAGGCAAGGAAGGGCAAAAATATTTTAAGTCAAGTGATAGCGATTACTGTATGAGTCGTACGATTTTTGAATCAAGCACGTGCAACGCCGGGCCATGTTGCTAGTCCGTGATAAAGCTAATATAAGCCGTTGCATAGATAGTACATTGTAACCCAGGTTTCACGATTTTGCGATCTTCAGACAAAGTCTGGAAAGCGTGAAACCGGAGTTACAAACTAGTATCAATGCAACCGTGTATATATATATATATATATATATATATATATATATATATATATATATATATATATATATATATATATATATATATATATATATATATATATATGCATTTACGCTGACGTGCCTAACCTCTCGGCCACCAATGACGGTTCCGTATAGGATGCATGTTCGAATCCTGTCCAAGGACGAATATTTTCTATGAAAATTTCTCGGACATTCAGGCCGGTAAATGTTATTTAATACTGTTTATTATAAACAGAGCATTTACTTAAATACTTGTATCTATAAAAAGAACGTTAAACATAAAAATGTCTTTAATAAATAAAAATTGTTGGACTTTGTCCATTTCTTAATGTATATATATATATATATATATATATATATGCATATATATATATATATATATATATATATATATATATATATATATATAGGGCTTTAAGGAGTCCTCCTGAAGCACAATCCTTTTTTTCGTAAGGAACGGAAGTAGAACCACTCAATTTTACAGGAGCAAAAGAGTGATAATCCACTCCTGTCGAGTTAATCCCATAAAAAAAAATTTAAAAAAAGAATAAAAAAAGGCCACTAGGGCACACATTTTGAACCTATAAATACACTCGTATTTTCTGTCATTTTTTCCTATTTTCCGTAATCACGTTATTGTGACACTATTTAGGATGCTAGAAAGAAAGAAGAAGAAAAAAAGAAAGAAAAAGGCGAGAATTAAATTTAGGTGATAAGAAGCCATCACGAAAAGGACACTAAGCGATGTTATTTTTTTTTTCTAACAAAGAAAAGTGCTAAAGGTTTTTATTCTCATTAGCGAGGAGAGTAAGGTCTCGGATGTGTCGGATTTAATTTAATTTATGACGGCGCACCGAATGGTGAAAATTTCAGGTTGGCCAAATGACCTACGAAACAGAAACTGGGAGATAAAAATTAATTGGGTCGCGAAAAACGAAAATGTCCATTGGACCACCCAAATTACAAAAACAAAAGATTAAACCATTAGCTATCTACGGAGAGGTCGTTTGGAAAAGACACCTGTTTATTGTCAGGAGCTGCCTATGATAGCAAAATTATTTTATCAGAACGAATAAGTGGCACCAAGGTGCAATACGTCCAATTGACCACCCACTTGTTTGGCGAAGGTCCCGGGTGAATTCCAGGTGACATTTAGGATAAGAATTGCGATTAAGGGACCACACTAAGAAAGAAAAAAAGAAAAGAAAAAGAAAAAAAAAAGGAGATAATTTTTTTTTCTTTGAGCAAGATTTTTTAAAACCTAGGCTAGTCTGGCCACACCCACACTGCTGGGCGCCCATTGGCTGAATGCTGGCGTGAGCGTTAGGCAAAGGTAAACTATGAAGAAAGAGGGGAGGACTGTTAACGCCCCCTGAAGGGATCGGTATGAGATGCCACTGTGAGAAAGAGGGGAAACCTGTTGACGCCCCCTGAAGGGATTGGGGGAGATACCCATATGAAAAAGGAAGAATCTGGAAGGACTTCCACAAATGGAAAATAATAAATTTTCCTGACTGAAAACAAAGAAGTAGATTGTGGATTTAGAATTATCAAGGAACCTCAAGCCCCGACAGGCCCACCCCGGTTTTGGTCGGCGTCCATATAAGCAGAGTCGCAACGAGTGGACAGCAGTAGAGTTGGGATTGGAGACAGACAGGCAAGCAGTTGCAGTGAGCTGAGAGCTCTGAGGACCCGCCTCGCAAAAAGCTGACAAAGATTCCACGCAATTCCGAACTCAACTTCTAACCAAGAACAATTTATTTTTGAAGAACGACTTAGACTCACACCACCAAAACAAGTTTTGCGAATATCGCCTGAAGATACACCAAAACCAGTTTCTTAAAAGAACAAATTAAGATGTTAAGACTCGCCTAAAAAAAAAACACAAAGTGTCACGAATCCATATAAGCGGATTGGTAGAAAGACACAGTCCTGTATTCAGCAACCAGATATAAAATATTGTTATCCTTTTTTTAACACATTTGAACTTTTCGAGTTATTACTTTATTTTCTTTTGCATATACTTGTGTGGTATTACCCTTGTTTGAACTCGACTTGCATTACAGCCCGGCGACTGTTTTTCGTCTAACTAAGATCAAATCACAACGTGGGTAGGTTAGACTAAAAATCAAAACAGTTACTTCGGTAACCAGACGTTGGAGGCGAGATGGGAACGACAAGGCTGATACCGAATCTAACCAGATTCCCATCCGAATCACCAAAGGGTTAGAACGTCACATTTGGTGCCGCGACCAATAGCAAGCCAGTTGGTCGTCACAGGACAGGATAGCACGACGGACGCGGCCGGGCAGGCGTCACATTTGGCACAGCGACACCGGGGGCGTCACAATTGGTGCCGTGACCAGGATAGCACGGCGGGCGCGGCCAGATAGACGTCACATTTGGCGCAGCGACACCGGGGGACGTCACATTAGAATGTATGTCTACCATTTAAACGCGTTTACCATTTGGAAGCGCATTACAAATGCGCATGCACACACACACATTTTTATTATATTTATATTACGTTGTATTATAATTAGTAATTGTTATTATTAATTCGCCCTTGCATGGAGTATTGCTGCCATATATGGTCTGGAGCCCCTTCTGTTTGCCTCGGTGTTCTTGATAGGCTCCAGAGGCGGATATGCTGACCTGGCATCTCGTCTACAGTCACTTTCTCACAGACGCGCCGTCGCCTCTCTCTATCTTTTTTACAAATACTTTCATGGCAATTGCTCCGAGGAGCTTCATTCACTGGTTCCCAGACTTCATGAGTTCAAGCGCCCTACGAGGCTGGCATCCCGCTCTCACCCTTTCACTATCGAAACTCCTAAATGTAGCCGTCTCTTCTACTCGAATAGCTTCATGTCTCGCACCTCTCGACTGTGAAACTCCCTTCCCTATTCCAGTTTTCCTGGGAGCTATAATCTCCAGCTATTAAAATGTAATGTCAATCGACATCTCCAGTTGCCTTGATCTATCCACTACCCTTCACCTCATCCTTTCTTCTATCACTCCTATCTGATCTTGCTCCAACTTTTCTGTAAGCCCTTGCGTCCTAGTGGCTTCCCGACTTGCTTGGGGTGAAACGCTTAAAAAAAAAAAAAAATATATATATATATATATATATATATATATATATATATATATATATATTGCGTGTGTTTTCTGGCAGTTTCCCCTGATTCGTTCGTTCTTATCCACACAGTTCACTTGCAAGGTCAGCTGACGAGAGAGTGAAGGCGACGGGGTCAGGTAAAGGTTATTACTGGAAGGCTGTAGCTCTAGGGGCAAGCCGATGGGTGATGGCTGTTCTTTCACAAACCCATGAGCATTTGTGATGTCTGTGTCCGTCATCAGTGACAAAGCAGCCCTGTTTGGGATTTACACTGCTTTCCCTACTGTGGGGGAAGGGGCGATAAAAAGAGCCCTAAACATTGCTGGCTCACATAGTGACATGGCAGCCTGCTGCAGCTGTCTGGTTATCTAATACAAAACAGCAAGAAAAAATCCCTATGAAATATAAGAAGAATTTTCATTTTAGATCCTGGAATGTTTGCACTCTCCAAGACAATGATTCTGCACCAAAACAGCTCTTGTTTCTCTCGAGTCGAAAAAGTATAACATCGACATGGCGGCCATTAGTAAAACACGTCTGGATGGCAATTCTCAACTGATATATAAAAAAGGTGGATACGTGTCTTTATGGTCTGGCAAGACTGAGAGAGAGCCACGCCGATCTGGTGTTGGCTTTGCCATCAAGACAGACCTTACAAGCTCACTGCCTTCCTTACCTAAAGATGTATCAGATCGTATAATGACATTCACCCTCAATCTGGAGTGCAACACCCACATGACGCTGGTTAGCTGCTACACTCCAACCTTAGGTAATTCAGAGCAAGAAAAAGATGATTTTTACGATCTCCTTCGGGATGTCCAACATAAGGATAAATTAGTCCTTACAGGTGACTTCAATGCTTGTGTTGGAAATGATTATCATTCTTGGAAGGGCGTTTTAGGTCGCCATCGTATTGGTCGTGTGAATTCGAATGGATTATGCCTTCTTACTATCTGTAAGGAATTTGAGCTTAGTATTATTAATACCTTCTATCAGCAACCCAGCTGTTGTACTGATTTTCTAAGCATAGCTTAGATGTGGCACAAGGCCGAAAGTATGGGGTACCCAGTGAGGATCGAACTCACTCTTCCGTTTGTAACTGTTTTAGTGAGACAAGCTTGCTAACGATTTCCCCACACTGAGGTGCCCAAGCCAGCTGTTGTAAGACAACGTGGATGCACCCTCGGTCGAAAGACTGGCATCTGATCGACTACATCAGCAAAAGAAGGGACAGATAACGCGTTCATTCCACACAACATGCTATCTGTCAGATCACGCTCTACTTCAGAGTAAGTCTACACTGCATCTGCAAAAGCGAACGATTATAAAATCTACAGTACCCAAGTGCATTAACGTACTGCCATTTAAATCGACTGAAACGAAAATTGAGCTCTCTGACAAACTTGATGCTGCACTTGATTCTGTAAATATTACAAATGATATTGAATCATCTTGGAAGGGTCTGCGGGATACAACATGTTCTGCATCCTTGGAGGTTCTCGGCCTACCACATCGTAAACATCAAGACTGGTTCTATGAAAATGATGCAGAGGTTCAGCAGCTTATAGATAAAATGCACTCTTCTCATAAAGAATGGATTGAGGACAAGAACTTGTCCGATAAAAAGATTCCTTACAAGAATTGCAAAAGTCAGGTTCAACGAGCTCTCAGAGACATGAAAGAGCATTGGTGGTCTGAAAAGGCCACTGAACTTCAAGAAGCTTCAGATAGAAAGGATTTAAAGGCTTTATATGTTGGCCTAAAGAGCATTTTCGGTCCTCAGAAACCTACCTATCAAGAAGTAATTGACTCCATCATCTGGAAAATCACCTACTCCTAAGGAACCTATTCCTCCTGAAGTGTATAAGCATGGTGGCCAAAAGTTGGTAGAAAAGTTGCATCTCCTTTTCGTGGAGATATGGAAGGGCAGGCTGTGTCCCACGGGATTATAAAGATGCCTCTACAAAAATAAGGGTATTAGGAGTGTCTTTGATAATCATCTATTGTGGGCAAAATCCTAGCTAGACTGATTCTCAACAGAATCATTATACACCCTGTTGACGAAATCTATCCTGAATCACAGTGTGGTTTTCAGTCAGGGTGTAGTATCATTGACATGATATTTTCTCTTCAAGTTGCAGAGAATGTTCGCAAGAAAAACCAGAAGCTGTACATGGTGTTTGTGGACTTGGCAAAAGCTTTTGACACTGTGAATCGAGAGGCTCCTTGGTAAATATTGAGGAAACGCAGCAACCCAGAAAACATGTTAAAGGTGATCATCTCCTTTCGTGAAGGAATAGAAAGCTAATATCATGTCTGATGGTATGATGTCAGAATCCTTTGATGTCACAAATGACACCAAGCAAGGTTGTGTCATGGCCCCTGTCCTTTTTGCCCTTTTCTTCTCGGTGATGCTGAAATATGCATTTGCAGACACAGATCAGCATCAAGTTTCAGTTTCGAACAACTGGTGGTCTCTTCATTCATCAGTGCTTCAAAGCCAAGACCCACATTCATACACAAATTATCCATGATTTGTTGTTTTTCTGATGATGCTGCTCTTGTTGCAACATCCTTTGAGGAGGCCCAACATCTAATAAATTGTTTCTTTGCTGCATGTAAAGCCTTTGGTCTTACACTTAGCATAAAGAAAACTGAAGTAGTGCACCAACCCTGTTCTACTCCGAAGCAATTCCGTAGTGTGAAACAAAAACCACCAATCTACAAATTTCCAGAGAAACCATTGAAAGTAGAAGACAAAGCCCTGACCTATGTAAAGTCTTTCACCTATCTTGGTAGCAAAGTCAATTACAGTGAATCTTTATATGATGAAAGCATGTGTTGGACTGCTAAGGCTACCAGTGCTTTCGGCAAACTTCGACATCACTTGTGGGATGAGCAGGGTATCCAACTGGATACAAAAATTCAGGCTTACAGAGCTGTTGTTCTTGCCATCCTTGCATATGGCTAAGAGTTGTGAACTCCATACAGGTAACATATATGCCAGCCCTCTGCGTGCTATCTGTGGAGTTAGCCTTCAAGACAGGATATCTAATGTAGGCCTGTTTAACAAGTGTAATATTGGTGGAATCGAGACTTTTCTCATACAGTCTCAGTTACGGTGGGCTGATCATGTCTTGAGAATGTCTGATGACAGGATAGGATGCCTAAGATCCTAATGTACAGTCAGTTAGATTACGGCTGCATGAATGTAGGACAGCCATGGCTTATATACAAAAATTCATAACCAAATCAATTGGTTGTCCGATCCTCATATGTCAAAAATGACAGGAGAGTCCATTTTATATATATATAATTTTATATGTGCAGTACTTATTGAAAAGTGATCAATATCAGTGATAGAGCTAACATATTGAGTGTCATCCCAAATGAACACAAAGGAGAATTCCCCACCTCCCACCACCAAACAAAACACAAATAGGCATAAATAGATCCAATTTTTTAAAAAATAAACTATTTTCTCTGATGATCACAAAAGTATGAAACCCAGGGTCACAAACTAATATAATATTAGGTTGGTGCAAAAATAATGTCGTTTTCTCACATAGTAACATATGTGAGAAAACGACATTATTTTTGCACCAACCTTATATATATATATATATATATATATTGTATTATTATATTTGTATCATCATTATTGGTAGATATTTTTATATTGATTTCATATATTTCATTTCAAGAAGGAAACATTAGATCTATATGTGAATTCTTTAGGCTATTTTGCACTGAAAATATGTTAATTGTAAAAATCCCTTAAGTTTCTGATAGAATTCTCAGTCATTTTGGAATTAATTAATGGAATATTTTTAAGTGCTTCTTCTGTAATATTTATTATATAATTTTATCGATTTCCAAAACATTTTCCAGATTGACAATAATATATATTTTCTGAGTCAAATATTTTTTTATTTTATTTTCAAATTTGTTCGTTTTTTGGGGGTTTTTTAAGGGCTGTATTTAAAAGTAACTGCTTTTATTTCCGGTTGAAATTGATTATGCAAAGTTTTGAATTTTAGAGAATTTTTAAATTTCTTATCAGCAAAAATTCATAGGAATTTTCTGATCTTATTTGCTAATTAATTAGGACTTCTAAACAAAACTAATACCTTTGTTAAGGAATTTTTTTTTTCAAGACTAATATTTTACTTCCTTAGACCTTCCTAGAATCAGCAAATTTGTCAGAATAAAAAATTATTGATATTTTATCATTTTAATTGGAACTCCAAAGTAATCTCTACATTATTTCAAACATATTTAAGTGGTACCTTTCCCTTGTTTTTATTTACAAATGTAAAATTTGAATTGTATTCACAACATTTGTAACCGAGATGAAGATTTTTGATTTTTCACCCATTTACAATTAGGAATTGTTTTTCTCTTTCAAATCTGAATAAATACGTTCTGATAAAACATTCTTTTTAAACAAGAAAAATTAATCATGAAAAAAAAAAAAAAAAATGTCTCCCTACTTTTTACAAAGTGATTAGTTAAATTTTAGAAATAATCAAATCTCATTTCTGAAATTGATTTCAAATCCTAATCAAATCTTTAAATTACCAGTTTAACTTCCATCATGCTGTATGTGACTTCATTTGCTGTACAAAATGTTTGTCCTTCCACTGAATGTGATGTTGACCCCTGAGCAACAGTGTATTTGCATTTCATAGTTGTGTTGTCATATCCTGCTATGGCAACAGAAAACAACTTTGAGTGAAATTAAGAATAAGGATACTCCGACTGAGAAGCCTTGGAAAAGAAAGAAGTAGAAAAAAATAATATTAATAATGTAGGGTGTTAAAGGTTAAAATCCCAATCCAGCTGACCCCTGATGTGTAAACATCTTTTGCTTCAGAAACAGCTTCTTTTACAAATATTTTTTCTGCCTATATCTCTGAGATGAGGTATTATCATTATTTACATTATTAGACTGTTATCCTCATCTTCATTCTCATATTCACAATATTTCAGCCGTTGTATGCTCTGGCCTTCTTATGTGATTGAATCCTTTATTTCGTCCATGGGGGTAGACTGTTCTAGTTTCACGTGCCGTGCCTCTTTTGGATGTCTCAGTTATTTTCCTCGAACAACTCTTATGATGAGCACTGGTAAAAAAGGTTGCGAAAATATTAGGTTTATAAGTCCCAGAAATCCATACACACATGTCCACATGTCGACTCAAATGAATCAGAAACAAAACCCCAGCCAGCAATGTATGTTAATCACATTGTCTTCAGTGATAATAAATATTATAACAAGGCTTCATTTTTTTTTTTTTTTTTTTTTTTTAAAAAGGAATCTTTTCTCAAAAAAAAAAAAAAAAAAAAAAAAAAATTTCCCCAAAACCAGATGCATTTGTTTGGGGAAATTATTGCGATATCTTTAATTAAAATTTATCTTTAATTTAATTTGTCTAGTAGTGCGACCTGCTTATGACGTAATGCTTATGACATGCTGTACTTCATGCAGCCCCACTATTCAAAAAGAGGTTGCCCATGCCTGCATTAAGCCTTCCACAACATTTGAAATATTGATTTTTTTTATCAATTTAGAAGTGTGGGTAATGTTCCTAATATAAATACAGTCGCAAGTCTATCCCTGATATTTTGCATAATTATCTGGACATAGATATTTTTTTTATTTAAAAATATCAAGTTTGAAATTCTGCTTATGTTATTTATATCTAAACTTATAATATAATATTGTTTTAATCTTTTTCTTTTTTTTTATACACATTTCTAAAAAAAAAAAAAAAAAAAAAAAAAAAAATATATGGGTGGTAATTTTTTGGAAGCACATTGGGGATATAATTACTTATCTTAAATGAAGAAGACATGGATCAGACCTTAATGAATTTATGCAAATTTTTTATTTTCAATTAAAAATATATTAGGTTGTTGCAAAAATAATGTCGGTTTTTGACCTTAAAAAAACGTCAAAAACCGACAATATTTTTGCAACAACGTAATATATTCATTTGTCTTTACTTGAAAGAAATCTGTTTGCAAAAAATATTTTAAAAAATTTTAAAAAAAATGTCTTTTTATATTCATAACAGATAACTTTGTCAAAAGTCAAGGATTAATTTTGCACTGTACCAATATTAATCAACAGGAGCACTCAACACACTTTTTAATATGATAAAAAAAAAAAAAAAAAAAAAAATCAATATTTTCAGATTCTAACAAATGTCACGCCTTGACAAAGTCTTAATGAATGGTAATCTCGAAAAATTATTCCACCCAAAAGTTTTCCCTATTTTTTACAAGAGGACGAATATCATTACATAACGCCATAATACCGATAATTGATTTAATAATTAATGTTAGCCATATAAAAAAAATAAAACGCAGTGATCAGCTTCCTTTCACCCCACCCCATTTATTTCTCACAAAAATTAAACCTCCTCTGAACAAATGGAAGACAATGCGTTCAATGTTGAACATTAACAGGCTATCACACCAAGACAAAATATAAACGATAATGTCCTTCTCAATTCATCTGGCAAAGAAATATTTTTTTCAGTTTTCCAAATGATAATCAGCGTTGGCATATTCGTACAGTCACTACTCCTTTTGTTCAGCCAATAAAAATGGCCGCTACAAAGCCTGTTTTCTGGACATGCAAAATGCATAGTCATTCTCTTTTCATTGTCTGCCCATTGGAAGGAATTTTCTCTGTGCAGTAAAGTTTGGAAGGTCTTAAATTTGGTTCTAGTTATTTTGTCATCTGCTCCCATTCTGCGATTCGTTTCTCTTCCATCACTTTTTTCACATTTTCGATCTGTTCTTTCTGAAAGAAGAAAACAAAAATCAAGACAATTATAAACAATTATTCAAATACGCTTTACTAGTCGAAAAGCGTCTATGTCGTTGAAAAAAAAAAAAAAAAAGATACAGAATGGAATATATCTTCATTAAATTATGTAATCACAACCATTATTAATTTGTGACTAGTATTTACTTTCATCTACATTTTTTATTAGATGGTGTTGTCAATCATTTTGAATTAGCATTTTACTCTTCTTCTTCCGTATTCCCAGCCATTAATTAATTTTCATCTTCATTTTTAAAGGAAGAAACGTATCTCACAAAAAGTTTTCACACTTTGTCATGTTTTTCCCCCAAAAATATTCAGTTATAAATAAAAAATAAAGACAATTTAAATAAAAAAAAACAGAAGAAAAACACTTCTTTTAAATAAAACGCGTTTCGTCTCACGAATCAATAAAAAAAAAAAAAAAAAAAAAAATGGACATTTCAGTGTAATTAACTAAAAGAATTGGTGGAATTTGTATCAATTTTATTTAGTAAATATTTCATTTTACGTTTTTCTTAAACGCAAATATGAGGATTCCAACTGATAAACGATTTGTGTATTTTTTTTAAATCGCGTATTACGACAGATGTTCTCTTTCGTTCAAGTTACACAGTTAACGGGCTTCAAAGGGAAGTAACTCTGTAAATGTTAAGTAGAAGTGTTCTCCCTTGAATTCGTTTGATATTGCTTTTTAAATGTAAATGCTATGAAATTAGCTAATTAGCTTCTTAAGACACTATCAACCACATGGTTGTAGTTTTATTATGAGTCGACTACAAGTTACCGAGTGCTTGGTATTTCCTGATATATTTTTAGCTGCAGGAGGCAACATCGCGGTTATAGATATTTCGGCATGGTGTAGTTCTTAGCAAACTTGTCTTGCTAAATCCATGAGTTTGACTCTCTCCAAATGCTCCACACTTTCGACCTTGTGCCATATCTAAGCTACACTTAACAAATCATTTTGGAGCCCTTTGGTGTGTTGTAATGGTTAGCAAATTTGTCTCACTAGATCAAATACAACCTTCTGCAAGGGTATTTGCAATCAATGCAACCATCACCCCTCGAATTTGAATACAGCTCCTCCAATTTCACAGTTTCAGCCACTATTTCACCACCCACATATAATTAATAGTTAGGGGAGACACACCCCAGCACGACTGTGGCATGAGAAAACTACCTTCATGTTCAGAATTCGCAAAAGGTTACTGAATATGAGAGATACTGACAGAAGGTCTTTGGCTACAATGGCTGAAACACAGCAACTGTAACAACCAAGATGAGGATACTCGACTGAACAGATTTCAGAATAATAATGATGACATGCCTCACCATAATTTCAGAAAAAAGTAGTAAAAAAAGTTTCAACTCACACTTGATAATAAATCCTGAGGAAATACGACTTTCTGTAAAAGAATAAAAAAAAAATAAATAATAAAATCAATCAGATTCACAAGGTCCTACTTAGTCAACTGTTTTGGTCAAAATGCGTACTCAGTAAATGTGAGTCAGGCTAATAATGTTAATGAATAAAGCACACAACATGAAGGGAGGAGGAGGAAGAGGATTTCCCCTCCTCCTACTACTCCTCATCTGCTATCACACCTCACGCCATACACATATTCATTTTTTTAAAACTATATTGTTCATAAATTTTTTTATTTTTAAAAAATAACGAGTTAGGAAATCAAATGACCAAAAGGGTGAAACCAAGGCAGCAGAATCAGCAGGTTTCCTAATATATATATATATATATATATATATATATATATATATATATATATATATATATATTTGTTCTTGTATGTCTATATGTATATGTTTAAGTGTGTGGCAGTATATATACATATGTTCCTGAAAAAATTATTTCAGTTGAGCTCTTTGGTGAGAAAAGTGAATATGTAAACAGTGACTATTACTGCTGCTGATGCAAGACTCTTCATTAAGACGAATCGAGTTCTCCAGTCACTGGTGTGTTTATCTAAAAATAAATACATCTAAATTCACCTTCATCCCTGCCATGCAACAATGGCTTAGGGCTAAAATTTCCGACTGAGACCAAATCAGTCAAGTTTCCATCCTATCTTGAGTCAATTGGTTGTCTAGTTACACTTATGAGCTGTGAAACAGTGAAACAGTCTGTCTGTGGATGACAATATATATATATTAGTAAAGGTAATAAATCTTTTGGTATATAGTCCAAGTGGATCCTAGTAATATGAAATATCAGAACTGATCTACAAAAAGAACTCAATGTATTTATTATACAGAGCAAATAAATAGTAGTAAAAATAAAATTTAAAATGACCTCATATGGAGTATAGATCTATTTCAACCAACAAAAACTGTCAGTCTTATTCAACCTTGGCATACAGTCTGAGTTTGCGTTGGAATTAGAAATTTAACTGTGGCAACATTCGAAAAATTGATACAGAATTTATCCATTTCAATGTTTCAGTCAGACAAAAGGCATGAGCCAGGGATCAGGGAAGGGTGAAAGGCATTTGTCTTAAAGGGAAGAGGTTTTATAAAATCAAACCTTGATATTAACCTTATGACATTGAATTGGGATCATATGAATTATGAAGTGTTAATATGAAACTAAAAGAGGACTGAAAAGGGAGTTTTATAAAAAAATTTTTTATATATATAAGGTTAGGTTCCTACATTGTTTTATTTGTAAATTAAGTAAAGTGATAAAAACAAAAGCATAAGGAAACTGAATGAAATCGGCTAAACTACGTGCCCAGACACATCTGAAGAAAAACAAATGTTTCAAAATTCCAACATTTTCAGCTTTTCCCTGCATATGGGGTATAGATCTATTTCAACCAACAAAAATTTTGTCAGTCACTTGCAGTTTTATATCTCCCCTTCTTACACATATGTATAATTCCATCAACAAAACCATCACCTTAGTCTGATGAAGTCCTTCTTAAGGAAGAAATGCATTACACAGAATTTTTTCCATTTTCTCATTCTAATGTTGGAATATGTCTATGGAATTACTTGTTTCATGTACTGCATCACTTCAGTATGCAATCGATCGTGACTCCACAAATTTCTGTCTTTTGCTCTTGCTTTGTCATACATTCACAAAAACTCGTTAAGTACACCCTTGTGCAAATTAATTGAAACAAAGTGAATAATTCCATTATTTATTTTTTTTTCATAGTTTTCCAATGAAACATGACCCAGTGCACATGTTAGTATTTCATATGTCCATTTCACAAAATCAATCCTTGCAGATTGACCCCAGATTCTTGATTGGATTTAAATCAGAAGAGTTTCCAAGTTGGTCGATAGTACTTTGATTTGCTTACTGGTAAGGCTTACTAGTGCATTCGTGCAGTGCTACAAATTTTAATATGCTTCCTTCCCATCACAGACAATGGCCATAGGACAACTAATCAATAGTCAAGACAATAGTGTCTGGGCATGATAGAAATCTGATGCAATCATGGGTGACACAATATTTTTCAAGGCCAAACAAATTTCATCATACACCCTGAAAATAGATTCATATTACTGCATACCACTGTAAATGGCCTAATCGGAGGAAAAAATAGAAATCAATTACACCCTGTCATTCCAGTGGGTCTAAAACTGACCGTATGGTGAAAGAAAGGAAACTAAAGCTGTTGTTTCAATTTACAGAAGAGTGTAGGTCATTTGCTCTTTAATCTTGTTTTTCTTACTACGTTAGCATCTTCAGCCCTTTTTACCCCCTCTTTATATGCCACCAAAATTTTCAACTGTACCTTCTATCTCATTTGTATATGTTGTATTTTTTAAAGAAGGGTTATCTTAAATTTAACATTCTCTAATCCCAGATTACCCCCATTATTCAGTTAGGTAGATTAGGCAAAAGGAACTAAAGATTAAAGAAAACTTTATGTGGTTAATGCATTAATTCTGGTATTCTTAATGATAAGTGGGGGGGAAAAAAATGACTGTCATTCATTCAATCATTTTCCCTGCTTTTAATGATCAGGTAAAAAAAAGACAGTTAATTCACCTATAGCTACCAATCTGAGTGACGAATCTTCATTGATATTAACTTGGGTTCAAATAAGAATTTGAGTATGTGTGGCCTACGTTTCATTCTTCTGTGTTCTTAACTTTGCAAAATTGATTAATTTTAGGGTGTGAATTGTTTCAAAAAGCCAAAAATTAATCTAATTGACTTGTGCCCATGACCGTTTTTGTATAAAACACATGCCAAATTGTTATAGCAAAGAAAAGAAAAAAAAAAAAAATGTAAACTATAGTATTAGGTTGGTGCAAAAATATTGTCGGTTTTTGACATAATTTTTAACGTCAAAAACCGACAATATTTTTTGCACCAACCTAATAGCAATAGAAGCCTGCAATAAGCTTCTTCTGTCTGTTGACTGCAACACTTGTAGCCAAATCAGTTTGAACGACAGTCATAACTAGAAATGACAAAATGGGGTCACAGATCCGACCTTCACTTCTCACCAGCAAAAAAGGCGTGTTTGTCCACCAAGCTCAGAAACAATCTTCCTCCCATAAGCAAAAAACAATGGCTTTTATTTACCAAGCAATTTTTCCAATTGGCCATGCCATTCAGGGAAGGAAAGAACATTAGCAGAGATTCTGATACTTAAAGTAGTAGTTTTTTGTTAACTACTTTTGGTACTTTTTTTTTTTCTTCGGCAGATCGCACACAAGACATGAACTCTTTTTTGAGGTAGGTGATTATCTTTTTTAAGGTAGGTGATTATCTTTTTTACTACACAAGTTAGTTAATAACCAGATTCATAATCAGAAATTTCAGAACCTATTGACCTTGGTTCAAAGGCCACAAATAGTTGTTTTAAATAGTTTTTTTAAAAAAAAAATCCTGCATTTTTTAATTTGATTTCTAAAAAATCAACGTCATATAATTTTGAAAGTGTTGTGTCATAGCACAATAGTAAAAATAAGAAAATCAAGTCGAGGTTGGTTTAAGGAACAAGTGTATTTAACATCACAGATACAAAGGTAGGAAACGGGTACTACTCAGCTAGGCAGTTGTAGTACTGTCACTGCTTACCCACCGGGTAGGTATTACTGGCACTATATATAGTGAGAACCGGTGTAATTCCCTTGTGTTAGAAGGCCGGTGTAACAGAAAGTATGAGAGGACAACCCAAAAAATGCCTGTTCTCGTAAATGTCTGGGCCTTGTCAAACATGGTGGACACCAAAACTAACCCGCGAACTCATTTCTTACAAAGAAAGCAGATGTGAGTTTGAAACCATAGCAATTAATGACTGAATATTCAGTCATTTCCCACTTATTAAATATATGATAAAATACTTCAAGGAGAGAAAGTCTCTCTGATGAAGTGTGAGCATGTATATTAATTTTGAAAAAGACACGCAACCTTCAATTTTTAGGAGATTCTTCAAAATCCAGAGGATGGCCCAACATTTTGGCCTTTAGTAAACAAAACTTAGAAACATCTCATTGCTGGAAATGAGCTGAACCGGTCAGTTATATCTGCCACCATTTCTTTGTCACTCTTTATCTTTTTTACCTCCACACCCCCCAAAAAAAAAGCTAGATAGACAAAAGCAACAAAAATGATGAGTTCAAACAATTTATGGGGAAAAGAAAAATGTTTTAATGAGAGTTTTTTCAGAAGAATTAGCGGAAAAATTAGCACAAAAAAAAAAAGAAAATATCAGTTCCGGAAAAAGAATTTTCCAACTCACTCGCTTTTCCATCATCCAACTTTCAAAAAATGCAGGTTGATTGAAATAATAGAACAAACCAACAGGAAATCCCATATAGAGCGCCATCTAGATGAAAGGAGATGACAAATCATGAACATCAACAATCACACAATGGTTTCATTTTCTTTTTTCAATGGCACAAAATATGAGAAAAATATACATTACATATATCTTATAATACTGATATAATAGCCTACAAATTTTTTATATGAAGCCTTGTCATTATTATTCATATTTGACTTGTCTTTCATCTTATTTCTCTGGCTTGTTTACACCTCCTAGCACCATGTGAAATATTTGACCAATCAGAGTGTTGTAACATACCTACAGAGAATAACAGGTATGTCCCCATTCACATAAATACAGTAGTAAATACTGTATGTTGGTCTACAGTTGAAGATTCATCTCCAGCTTTACTGGTCAAGCTCTCTGCCTCCAGGCAGAGTGGATCCCCAGACAAGGCTATGTCAAAGACAGAGTCTCATCTTAGGAAACAGCTACCCAACCCCATCCCTACAGGAAATTTTTGGTCAAGCCTATGGGCTTGGATACCACACATTAAATTCGGCCTTGTGCCACATCTGACCAAATGAAGTGGTTAGTAGATATCCTGCAGTTGAAGATTCATTGTGGAATTCACTTGATTCACTTCTAGCAGTTGACTACTACTATGCACCACCGGAAAATCTTATTTGTGTTGTTCTTGTCCTAAGTATTATTCATTACCAACCTTCATGTGATTATTCTATTCAGTAACCTTCCCTAGGTTATAACAGAGAAAACTAAAACCCTATTTTTCCTGAGCCTACTTTCATGAAAAATTTATTAAAAAATCATCACATATCTTTTCTTTCAAGGAGCAGATATGCAACTCACACCAGCACATATTGAAAAAAAACTGTGTTGGTGACTTCAAACGAATCATCTCCAACAACAACAAAGACAGTGAATCTTCACTAATGATAATTTTTTTTTTTCTGTGCATCAAATATTTAAAAGTCTTTTCTAAACACCAGGTTTTACTGTGTACCAATTACCAACGAACTTAAACTGAACTAAATACTATTTTTACTTCTTTTTGAGCATCCTGATGATAAACTACATCCAACAGCAAGGGCTCTGCTCAGGAGGTTTTGCTGGTGTTATCAGGTCCATCCTGACCTAGGGTGGTAGCACCTGTTAGGGTCCTAGCTATGGGCAAATAGTTAACCGTAAAGCTGGGGACAAAACGTGTAAAAATAGATTTTATTACGAGTATTGGATTTTTGAAGAAAATATTATCAGTATTACATTTCTGGAAAAAATATTACCAGCAACAGATTTCTGAAAAAAAGAAATATTACCAGCAACACATTTTGAAAAAAAAATATTACCAGCAATAAAAATCTTGTCGGCATTAAATAACCCATTGAGGTTGATATGCCATAAAACAAACCAAACTTCTTTTTGAATTCATGTACATATGTTTACAAACACAAATGATTTATTTAACAGGCACACCCATGTTTTCTTTATTTTTATTTTATTACTGTTTGAAATTCAGACATTTGGATTTTAATATAACAAAAATATGAACAACTGAATTTCCTACAATATAATAATCTGAAATTGTGTGAATTTCTTAGATAAAGCATTGTCATTATTATTCCTATTTGACATGCATGCGATCTGTTTGGTTGGCATAGACCAATCAGCGAGTGAGCTTTGGGGAGACTTAAGAAAGCTTCTGGGATCCGTTTCTCCCAAAAGTGCACAAAACTGGCTAGATGAAAATAGAGTGATTACAAAATTGTCACATTGCTGCGATTCGTAAATTGTCTATAATAACGTAGTGGTGATTAATTAGCCAATGAATGCTTGGCGTTGTATGTGATTTGTATTTTATGTATGTATATATGTTCGTGTGTAGTAGATCAGCACATATCATCTGTCTTATTGACAATATTTTTATCATTTTGTTGTCTTTTTATTTCTCAAATTTTATTAACCATCCAAATACACAAACACACACATATATATATATATATATTAGAGAGAGAGAGAGAGAGAGAGAGAGATATGTATGTATGTATGTATGTATGTACCTCCAAAGCTTCACTAAAAGTTGAGCATACATGAAGAAAAAATGTTCCAAATTTTAATAAAAACAAAGTTTTATCATCAGAATCTTTTGTTATCATTAAGAAAAAACAAAGTATTTTTTTATTAAATATTTTGTAATCCTTCTTAGAAACTTCAAAGTTTTAGTTAAAATTTTGTTTTTCTTGTGTCAGGGGGTGACCATAAATTAGTATGGGAAATTTTAGCATCCTTTTTTTGCAGTGAAAAATACATTAATGCCGAAATTCTTGTAAAAATCAAATATTGTCAGATTTAATAAAACTTTCAGGACTTATTCACAAATTAATTATTTTGCAAATCGAAACTTCATCCACCTGACAATGGCAACACTAGGACAGGTCATCAGTATTAGTCAAGCTCAAATTATCTCCCCTTTTTTATTTTTAACACGCGGACCAGTCTATTTAAGTTGTGCCAAGTATTACATTAAATTCAAATTTTTTTTTTTTTCACCGTGGAGATTAAATTAAAAATTTCAGTTTTTATTTAGATTGGAGGAATGAGTTGAAATAAATTTAATTTGCGGTTCGTTTTATTTCTGCTACGTGACTTTTCGAATGCAAAGGAGAGCTCAGAATATGAGGCTCGTTAAGAAAATAAGGGAGTTAATTCATGTTTCGGACGTTAAAATTAACAATACCACAAGATTTTATTTTTCTCTGTTTTTTATTTAAACTGTGTAAAAAGGGTTCGTTAAGGTGAAATTTGGAAGGTGTAACACGAATCAAAATCCAATAAATCATTGACTTTTTTTTTTTTTCCATTAAGAAAATACTAGAGGGTATCGTTACTATCGTATCCCCCTTTTTTTTCTTTTTAAGCAAAAAGTGCTGATAAGCTATTTTTACGTTTATGTTGCATTTATCGAAAATATATATAAACTAAAAACCATCACGAATCTATCACTAGACTGACCGTTGAAAAAGATGGGCCCTTTAAAAAGCCAGTTTTTAAAGTTTACAAGTGAATTAATTCTTTCTTTCATTTTTTAATGAGAAATCTTGAACGAAAAAAACACATGGAATATGGCGTACAAAAAATGAATAAGTGACTTACTTTAAATATTTCTAGTTTCCAGTTACCCATGACGCTACAAGATCTTACTGAATGGTGGTGGGGAGAAAACTGAGTTATATAATAAACAAAACAATTACCAGAGGTGAAGATTTGTCCTCTAAATAATTTGCCTTTGGCGCTCTGACCATTATTATACAGGCACTCAGTCGAACAACAAACTACTGTGACCAAAAAAAAATCATTAATTTATCTTCCTTTTCCATGATTGATAATTTCATCAACGATAACAAAAGTGAGTAGTGTTGAGAAAATATATTTACTTTCCCCAGGGATTAAGTGCCTTCAAAGATTAGTTTAAAAAAATGAGCACACATGATGAAAAATGCCCCAAACTTAATAAAAACAAAGTTTTGTCGTCAGAATCTTTATGTTAAGAGGAAAAACTAAAATTATTTTTCTTATTAAATTATATTTTTAATCCTTTTTTGAACAATCAAAACCAAAAAAAGAATTAAAATTAAAATAAGTTATTTGCTTTCCTTTAATTTTTTTCTCTATATATATATATATGTGTGTGTGTGTGAAAAGTATGTGTATATAAATATATATATGTAATATATTATTATTATTTCTCGAGTTACCCCTGGGCCTTGTAAAAGGTGAACCTCGCTGTAAAAATAAAATAAAATAAAACTTATCCTACACATTCAATGCCTCAACAACCAAACTTGTTACATTCCATCACCGTGTGCCATGAAAGAATATTTGTCCTCACTCACACCTGACCTCAACTGGAACTCCTGTATACGATCCATCGCTAAAAATGCTGGTAAAATTATCAACTCCTTGTACCGTTTTAGTAAGTACCTGCTGACTCATCGTGCTGTCCTTTACCTTTGAGAGTCAGATCAGGCCGAAAATGGAGTCTTCTGACATATTTGGGCGGGAGCTGCTAAAGACCTCACTTTTAGGATACAAATCCTATATCATTCCAACAAATGACTAAAAAACACAAAGTAGATTTGCATACCCGCAAAATCGGATCAAAACGACTAAAAACAGATTCCGCAATAAGGTGTGAAATTAATTTTCTGGCCAATGAAAGGAGGCGATTTGCTAAACTAAAAAAAAGATAACGAGCCAGTGTGAAAAAAAGTCAACAATAAATAGAGAGTTTCAAATCAATTACCAGTCAGAAGGGCGCAGAGATCATAGAAGACTGACAGTAAATTCCATCACTGACTCAACCCGACACTAAGAGCCGAAAGTGGATTAGGAAAGGACAACAACAACAAATTTACAACTGACTCCAAAACAATTCATGAGTACATTTTTCTTTTATCTTTTATTCCTCATCCACACTCTCTTTTTCAACTTAAATTGATCGCTCCTTTTTCCTTTACACCTATACAAAAACAAAAGAAACAGACATTACTCTGCTACTCTGTTGAAAGACAGCGAACACAGACATTTTTGTAAAAATCACATTTTTGCTTAAACGAACTTTAATTTGCATTAATCTTTTTTACCCTATTCACAATATACAATGTTCTATTTTCTACAAACGTTCCTTATCGTGTTGTTTCTTCTTGAAATTTGCGTTGTATTTTGTGGGCAGGGTATCCCGTATTAAATTCTCCTTTAATCCGGGTACGCTGAACCCCACACTTTCCTGTCTTGATAGAGTTCAAAAAGCGCCTCCGAATCCTTGTTGGAGAAGAATTTTTTTTCACACCCCAACCTCTCTCGCACAGACGGGATGTGACGAGTCTCTCACTGCTCTATCGCTACTACCACGGGAAGTGCTCGGACGAACTGCAACTCCTGATTCCACCAGGTCTAACCTTCACGGCTAGGACCCGCCATGTCACTTACATAGTAGCAAACATTCCCTCCGTATTCCATCGGCGAGAAGTAAGCTCCACTCAAACAGCTTCTTCCCGCGGACCACCAGCCTATGGAAGAGGTTTCCCCGATCACTACAATCTTAACCTTTTCAAGTCTAGATTCAATCGTTAACTTCCCCTCCTATTCATACAAACTACCCCTTAACGTAACCCTTGTAGTGAACAAAACAAGATCTAGATTTAAAATTCAAATGCTAAGTACTGACTCATTGATTTTGTTAGAAATTAAAAAGACTCGAATTTACAAACTTTGCTTAACACACACGCAAAAGTGAATCCAAAACAAAACTCGTGAAATGTCACACCTTGATGCGAAATGTTTTTCGGTCAATAGAAAATTAGGAAACATTTAAAAACAAAATTCAAATAATCTTCAATTCTCATAAACAAATTCTTTTACGGACCTTTTCGCGAGCCGACGCGAAGTTTGTTCGTCGTCCAATGGAAAGGCCCGAATCATATCCGGAAGTGAATTCCCAAATGACCTTTTCGAGCCCCACAAACAAAATAAAAGACTGGCAAGTTCGCCTGTCACCAGAGAGAAAGAGACGAGTGTATTAACAAGTCCCTTGACAAACGTCAAGCGATCGTTATTATTATTATCTCTACCGTTCTCCTTCACCTCTTTTATACTTGATAAACGAACAGAACATTTCATCTTATTTCTCTTGCTTGTTTACACCTTGTAGCAATAAGACGTAATAGTCTGAAATTGTTTGAATTTCTAAGATGAAGCCTTGTCATTATTATTCCTATTTGACTCGTCTTTCTTTCATCCTATTTCTCTTGCTTGTTTTCACCTTGTAGCAATAAGACGTAATAGTCTGAAATTGTTTGAATATCTTACACTTCACCATAACTGATAACCCACTATTATACCCTCTACTTCGAGTGGCCCCCGGGCCTTGTACAGACTGAACATTGCTGTAAAAAAATTAAAAAAAAATGTTAACCATAAGCAGAAATCACAGGGCGTCAAATCAGAGAATTGTGGATGCCAACGCAAATGTCCGCAAAATACTTTAACTTTAGTTTAATGTTAACTAACATAATTTTGAATTGACTAACCCTGTATATATTTTTTACATTAGAACTAAAAGAACTATATTTAAAACTAACTTGCTAGCTAACTTTAAGTTTAAGACAAATGAAGACCAATCTTCCTCATCTACTTTTTAGGCCATTTGTCACATTAGTGCAATAAACAAAGTAAAAGTTTGCCAAAAGCTATTCGACTGAAGAACTCTAAAACGTCTTGGTGAAACGAAAATGTCCTCTGCAGATGAATAGAATCATCAAAATCAAAACTACAAACATGGCCTCTAATGCCGTTGGGGCGACGGTTCGAGCTGTTTCGGTTGCAGCCAGGAAAACTCCGAGACTTTACAAAGCACCTTTGACATTAGTAAGTAATGTTTTATTTATATAGGAATGACATGCAAAAGCTTGCAAGAGTCTTCATTTTTACTGGTCTTTTGTTTATCGCTTTTTTTAGCGTTACGTAACTCCTGAATTTTTGGCGTGTTGTTTTTTGTTTTTACGCAAATAAATGTTTTCATAATAAAAATCGTTAAGATCTCCAGCAAACCCATCGAGGCCTCGAAAAATACAAAATTTATTTTAAACATATAAAAAAAAGTTTACAGCTAAGTTAAAAAAATAAGATAAGCTTGAAATTTAGAAACTGAATCATAAAAGTAGTAAAACTAAAACAATATTTTTATAAATTAAAAATAAAACATAAATTTATGTACGCAGGGTCATTCACAAGAGCATGATGAAAATGACTCCAAAACTTGATGAAAACAAAATTTAATAGTCAAAATTCAAAACTAAAGGTTTATGTTACTATGAAGAGGAAAGAACAAAGTATTTTTAATTATTTAAAAAAAAAAATTTCCATCATTTTTAGAACATTCTTTTGTTTTGATTAAAAAAATCTTGTTTCTCTTTGCGTCCAAGACAACTAAATAAAACTAAACAGCAAATTTTAGCACATTCTTTTTTTAATGACCGTCATTAATTCGGAAAATCTTTGAAAAATAAAAAATTATTGTCGGATTTTAATGAAACTTTCAGAAACTATTCACAAGAGATGGAAATTATCATAAATGTTTTTTTTAAGTCATGGTATAAATATTTTTCTTTTATATTTATTACCCCACCTAACTAATTTTATGAAAACTAGAAATTCAATACTGAATAATTTTTAGTCCGAGTGATTATTACTTAAAAGCACAAGACTTTGAGGAAAGTAAATCTTTTTTTTTTCTTTTTTTAAAAAAACGGTCCCCATTTACCTAAAAATCAGCTCTGAATTGTAACATACAAAAACTCAAAAAAAAACTGTTAGTACAAGATCACAAGAATATTAAAAATAAATAAATAAAAGTAAAACTGTGCTTAATGAAAATAAAAAAAAATATCTATTTATTTAACCTCCCGAAAAAAAAAAGATAATTTTATTAACTCTGTGACTGTGAGTGTACATTTTTAATTAAAACAAATAAAAACGCTTAATTGACAATCTTTTCTTGTCGGTTCATTTAAAAAAAAAAAAATGGACATTTAAAATAAAAACAACAGTAAAACAAATTCTTATTTTTTAATTTCATAATAATTAATTTTTGTAACTCAAAAAATGATAAACCTAACATAGAAAATGATTTGAATTTTTTTACTTTTTAAATTTAATTTTTTTTTTTTTAAACAGTTTCCTTTCCTTCATCACCATTATTGTATAATTTTTTAAAAAAAATGATATATTTTTATTTTCTGCTTAAAAACTATATATTTTAAAAACGGTGACATTTTTATTTAACTTTGACAATTGCTTGGCGACGGATGGTAAAAAAAAAACGTCACATGCCGATGTTGAGCTTATCGCTTTTTTCACATAATTTAATATTTAACTTAAAAAAAAGTTACAATTTGTTGGAAATGGAATAGTAGAGACGATATTTTCTAAATAAGAAAGACTATGTTTTAAGGATTTATAATTAAATTTTAATCACCTTAAGGAAGAGCAGAACTATTTAAACTACTTACACACGCACCTGCACCGAAAAAATATATTTCTGGCAATTATCAAACTTTAAATGTTATTTTATTCATTCCATCCAAAAAGATTTAAATTAAATTTATTTTTATTCAATTTAAATTGTGAACATGCTAAAATTATGCTCTTTAGTTTGCTAAGGATTTATTGTAAAAAAATAAAATAAATGGATTTTTTTCCCTTTTCTTTTTAATAATGTTATTGTTATGTTATATTTTAATTTTATTTTTATAATATGAGTTCTGGCTAAGAAATGATTGTAATGCTGATGGTGTGACGTAATATACGAATTTAGTTTTTCTAGTTTTCTTCTTTGTGTTGTGAGTTTGAAAGTTCTCTTTTGTTTTTGACCTTGTGGACGATAAATGTTATTGTTTACGAAAGAAAAACAAAACAGAAATAATGATTTTGGTACAATTTTTCTCCCTCAGCAGAAATAAATGAAAAATTGCACCATTTTTTGAGTTGGGATTTATTCAGAAGAGCTTTCTTTATTTCAGTTACGAATTTATTACATTCTTGATTTGCTGGTGAAATATTTTTTTAAGAGTTTAACAATCCTGCCTACGGGCGTCTTTTACGCAGATTACCAGTGCTGGACTTAATTGGGCCACGCACCCTCGGGAGTTCATTTTTGTTTTTTTGTTAATATATTTTTATTTTTATTTTATCATTAGTTTTTTTTTATTCTTTAACACTTTAAGTACCTCTAAAAAGTGACACCTAATGCATTTTTAAAATTGAGAAATCTTTCTTGAAAGTGAAACTTATTTTTTTACTAATTTAATTAGTTTTATTTGCAGTTTCCAAGCTAATATAGATTTTGAAATTTAATATTTAATTTCCAGTTCAAAAAACAAAAACAAAAAAAAACTTTATTACTTACGGTATTGTGTATTTGATTTCAAACTGAATTTAAAGTAAATTAATTGGAATGTTTTAAAAACGCTGAAATCGTCCATATTGACAAATCTGCCAACACAACGTAATTCACTTTATTAAAAATTCTTTCAAAAATAAAATACTTTCTGAAATCTTATTTGAAAAAGATGAACTGATTTAAAGTTTAATTAATCTGCTTTGAAAAAAATATTACGTACTTTTACTTTATCGCAGAAAAGCATTTTTTAACACAGCGGTGGGTGTTTTTAGGACTTGTTGATAACTCTCTCTCTAGTTTCTTATAAAAAAAACTAGGGGTCACTGAATTGAAGTAAGTTTTTCCATTTATGATTCGTAAATATAGTTTTTACTTAACACTAATATCACTTTAACCTCTACAACTTAATACAGAATTTTTTTAAATTTTGAACTTTATAAATTATTATAAGTAAAATTTAAGAAAAATAAAAACAATTCTTGTAAAAATTCATTATTCATCAAAAAAGAATTTCTTATGAAAATAGTGTTCATAATGTATCTTATTCATAAAAGCAATTAAAATCTTTTCAAATTAAATAATATCTTAGTTTTATTGCATTTTTTTATCTTACAATTAAAAGCAGATTTTCTCTAAACGGGGTTCTTATTTTACGAAGAAAATTGAAGACTAAAGTTTCCAAGAACTTGTGCTTATAGCTAATAGAAACATTAAGCTTTACAAAAATGAATTTCTCAAAATTTCATAAAATCACATAAGTGAGGGTAGCAGATGTAAAATATATATATATATATATATATATATATATATATATATATATATATATATATATACACACACACACATATGTCATTAGCAGACTACTGTTTCACTGTATCACAGTTCTTCAATGCAACTAGACAGCCGAATGCCTCAAGCCTGGATCGAAACCTAGCTTCTACCACTGAGCCATCTTCACTCGACAGAACAAATCAGCCAAATCTAATGTATTGTTTTTACAAAGATAAACAAATGCCAAATTGTGTGTGTATGTGTAATATATATATATATATATATATATAATGAGAGAGATATGGAGAGATATGTACATGTATTTAGCAACAGTTGAACGTAGCCAAGCAACTGACCAATGTTTGTCATTGTTTCTCCCTTTTCAGAGTGAGCATTTAACAATGTCTACTTTACCTTCCATGGTGATGGCTTTCCTTTTCATGAAAGCACCGCCATTAGAAGGAACCACACTACACTTGGTAGCCATCATGAAGGGCAATAAATTTCCACAAACAAAAGCTAGTGAAAGCACAACAATCCACTATGGCATACAGCCAGTAACCGACCCACATTGTCTTATGTATGAAGTAGTAAACAGTATAAGTTGAAACAAGATTAATGAAGATTGTATCATAACCACGACTTGTTGTAGGATTGTTGTAACCTGGGGACTTACTGTACTAATCATGTATGATTATTTAAAAAATTTCTAGCTGAACTTTTTTTTTTTTTAGAGAAGGATCTTGGATTTCATATAGCTTAAGGATTCAGGAAGTGAAATCTGGCCCTGAGGTTTACTAATTTATTTTAAATGTTTGTGTTTTTTTTTTATAGTGATGTATCATTTCATAGGAGGTAAAACCTTTCCTGGCAACAAGTAGAAATTACTTAACTGTTATGTCAAGCCAAGTGGTGTTCATTGTGAGTATGAGTCTTTCCTAGTGTTGGACCAAAGAGAGAAAAGACGGGCATTAAATTCGTCTCTTTTTGTCTCGTCTTGGATGAGGGGGGAGTGACGTAGGGCATTTCTGATCAGTCATTCACTATCTCAAGCTCAACAGTGCCAGTTCTTTATATGTCTGTCTGTCTGTCTGTTGTGTGCTTGGTGGCATTTTGCTTCAGGATTACCTGCTGGAATGGGTATTGTTTCAGTAGGGTCTCTTTGGTGAACAAGTATGATGTTGAAAGACCCAGAACTTGTCATGACACCAAGCCATAACATTACTGATGAGGTGATCCTATGCACCGGTTGGAGTCTATTCATAACAAATAAAAGTTATTTAGATTGTAAATAAAGTGTCTGGAAAAATAACTTTTTTTTATTATTATTATTATTCATTTTATTTATTTTTATAGAATTTTCATATAAGATTGAAAATTGTATTTTTTTAGTCACAATTAACATAGGGTTGCAAGATATCATTGCAGTTTCTATAACAAGCAAGTTTTTTTTAAGTGAGTAGGTTGTTAACTTATTGCACAACCCCTAACCTGGAGGATCAGGTTTTGAATTCAGAATTGTCATTCTCCTAGAACGGTTGACACCCAAGGCTATTGAACCCGGTCTCTCCTGTTATTTACACATAGCAGGAGAAGAAGAGGAGGATTCATACTTTTCCCAAAGCGCATAGTTGAATGTAATGGATTCGACTGGAATTTGAAGTCTGCTCTCTGATTCCTCAATCCGAGCCACTATCCATTACTCCACTGTGCCTTCCATATGTATGTATGTATGTATGTATGTGTGTGTGTAAGTAAAAGTTTTGTCACTTAACTGATTGATGTTATCTTCAGCATCCCAATTCCAGAGTTTTTTTTGTAGACAGACCTGTCTGTCCAATTGTCAAGTGATACCATCAAGTGGACTGCTTATACTTCTTGATTTTTCTTTTTTTACATAAATTGATGCAAGTTTTTTTTTTTTTCCATAGTGTATTTTTATTCCCGTACATACTGTGCAGATATGTATATATGTACTATGTCATCGTTATTTGTCCTTTCTGTTGCGTTTTTTTTTTCCCATTCAGTTGTTATTTGGCTTCTGGGTTTTTGTTTTTTTTGCTTTGTTTTTTAAACAGGCTGTTGTTTTTAATTTTTTATGTATTCTAGTCTTTTCTTGAGTTAAGATATAAAAAAAAAAAAAAATGTAAATACCTATGTTACAAAAGTTAAATAACTGTACAAATTCATTATGTAAGTTTTCCAGTAAAGAGCTAAGCTTTTAATTCAGTCAAAATATATTTTTTGCTTTTATTTATTTATTTATTTATTTTGCAGACTCCTTCGGCAGTTAAAAAGATAAAGGAAATAATGGAAAACAAAACTGATATTGTGAGCAAAATCATTTTTCTTTCTTCTTCTTTTTCAGTCTTATCAACACTCTAAATTCTTGTTTGTGCATACAATTTCCAAATGTGATTTTGTGTACTAGCATAGTATCCAGTGCTGGATTTACATATGGGCTAGTATGGGCAACAGCCCAGGGGCCCCATCACTAGAGGGGACATCAAGGGTTCCCTATTCTTGGACTTTTTTTTTTTTCTTGGCATTTCACCCCAATCAAGGCAGGAGTGCCACAAGCACGCAAGCGGTTACAGAGAGTTGGAGCAAGAGTAAAGAGGTGTGATAAAGGAAAGAATGTCAAAGGACAGGGAACAGATCAAGGCATCTGCAGATGCCGATTGACATTACATTTGAATAGTTGGAGATTACAGCTATCAGGGAAGCAAGTAAGAGGAATGGTGTTCCACTGACAGGAAGTACAAGACATGAAGCTATTTGAGTAGAAGAGACAGCTACATTTAACCATTTCGACAGTGAAAGGGTGGGACTGAGATGCCAACCTAGTAGCACGTTTAATTTCCTACAGTTCAGGAACTAGTGAAGGTAACCAGTCGGAGCAGTTACCATGAAAGTATTGGTAGAAAAGACAAAGGGAGGTGATGGCACATCTGTTGATAAAACTCAAAGAAGATGTAAAATGAGAAATGAAGTGGGAGGGGGGATCTAGATTTTGATGCTTCTTTTTTATACATATTTTCATGTCTTACACCAAAAAAAAAAAAGCATCATCTAAAAATATTGTTTTTTTTTTTTTATAGACATATTGGGCAAACATACATAATGAAGGTGCCCCCCCCCCCCAAAAAAAAAATTCTATTAGCCCCGGTACCTCTTAAGGTCTAAATCCAGCCCTGATAGTACTGATAAAAAAATTATTTGCATATGGATCAGCACTTGTGAGGATCAGTGGATCTGTACAGTCAGTTTGGAATAAAAGGGTAGGCTAGAAAATTAATTCGAAATTGTTTTCAGAACAGAAAAGGAGGAATTGGCGATTGGAATATACAGAGTAGGAAAAAAACTGAAATAAATGAGGGACCTGGAACAACAGTTGGTAGTTTGGATTAAATAAAAAGGTAGGTTGGAAAATTTATTCAGAATTGCTTTCAAAACAGAAAAGGAGGGATAGGAGAATAGACAGACAGGTGGGGGACTGGTAGATAAAATAAATGGGGGGGGACCTGGAATAACCTTGGTTAGGTTGGAAAATCTCAAAATTTAAATACTGTCTATTCTGAATGGAATAATATGATTAGTATAGCTCTCTAGGTTTTTATTTAACCCCGCCTTTAGAATGGGATCAAATCATAGTCTTTGTTCTTCTCTCTCTAAACTAGAGGAAAGCCTGGTCCCGGAGATTTCAACCATTGCAACAACTCCTCCTTCATTACCTTAAAGGGGGAGCATGACATTGGTTGTAGAAACCGAACAGTTTTTGTCCTGAGCTCATACAAGGTCTGATTTAAAAAAAAAAAATAAATAAAAAAAAAAAAGTATTGGAACTGTTGCTATGGTAACAAAGCTAAAGTATGCAGAGTGAATCCACTTAGCACAGATTGACCTTGAACTCTGTCACACATGCACACTAAGTTATAACATTCTTACTCTCGTTTATAGCAGTGCTTGGAAGGGAAGTGTGTAGAGTGTGGTTGTCTCACCACACCAAAGAGGTTCCATCAGTGATCATGGCAGAGAAAATTGAACAGAGAATCTACATTAAATTTTACCAAAAACTTGGTGATAGTTGCGCAGAGATCTACACAAAGTTGCAGAAAGTGTATGAAGAGGAGTGTAAGAGCCAGACATGAGTGGGTCAAACATTTCCAAAATGACTGATAAAATGTGCAACCAGCAGAACTGATGAAAACATTGCAGATGTACATTCAACTGTTTGGAAAGGTCTTTGAATCACTGTGCATGATTTGTCAGAGAATGTGAACATAGTTACAGTTCAGTTCATTTTCACAGAAGATTTGGGTATGAGACATGTGTTGGCCAAGTTTGTGCCAAAACTGCTTTCAAATGACCCGAAAGAAAATTGTGTTTCAGTTGCTCAGGATCTCTTTGAATGTGTCTTGTCATAACAGGTGACAATCGTGAACCTATGATTATGACCCAATCCCTCAGTCTTTGCATTGGAAAATCTCAGCCTCTCTGACACTGAAGAAAGCACTAATTAGTCGAAGCTATGTGAAGACACTGTTGAGTTTTCTTTGACTACGAGGGCATTGTGCATCATGCGTATGCTCCAGACAGTAAACAAGGAGCACTACCATGATATGCTGCAGCATTTGTGGGATGCTGCTCATCAGAAAAGGACATAATTGCATGTATTGAGTGAGTGACAACTCCACCGTGACAATGCAGATGCCCATTCAGGCAGCTCGTGCCGCAGTTTTTGGCCCAGAACACTATTCCCCATGACCAGCAACCATCATATTCCCCCAGATCTCACTCCTTGCAACTTTTTCTTCTTTCCAAAAATCAAGTCCCACTTGAAAGAAACAAGATTTCAAAGGAATCCAGAAGAAGACGTCAAGGCAGCTGCTCACTATGCCAGAAAAAAAAAAAGGACTTCCAGGAATGCTTCCATCATTGGAAATGACACTGGATATAGTGTGTAGCTTCAGAAAGGGGGATACTTTGAAGGAGATTAACTGCAGAATTGATATGGGCTATAGTTTTTGATTTTATAGTGCCAGCTCCGATATTTTTTATATGTCCGCATATGGAACCAACAACATTAAAACAACATTTTGTCATCTCATACCACGATGGGGAGGTGGGTAACTTTATTTTACCTAACTTTCAGGCTTTGATCAAATTGTAGTAAGGAAGCCTGTTTCTAGCAATTTCAACCCTTTGGTAGCACCTTCATAATTTTGTGAAAGTGGGAGGGTTGGTGATACTAATACTTGCATACAAGTAGTTTTGGAAACTGGGCAGGCATGGAATGTGGAACTAGAGCAATCTACCCCGATAGACAAAATAAAGGGTTCAGTTTGAAATTCCAATCACCTGATGAAGGCTGGAGCGGACAATGGCTGAAACATTGTGAATATGGCAACAAATATGACAATGTAAATAATTGCAATACCTCATCTCAGAAATATAGACATAGATTTCAAAATTAATTTTTTTTATTTTTACATTTTAAGAAGCGACATATTTTGAGCACTTTTTTTTTTTTTTTTTTTTTTTTTTTTTTTTGGCTTACATGGGGGTGATGGGGCATCTATTTACAATGAATTTACATAGCAAACTGGACCCCTTTAAAATGTCACAATACCAAATGGCTCTGGTACAGATCAGATATAGATAAAACGAACACACAGGCAGACAGACGCTTTCTTAGTTTGAATGTTGGGAAGTAAGAGGCTAAGATAATTACCATATATACTTCTGTATCATTCAACCATTGGAGACCAAATTTTGAAGCTAATTTGCCTACAGTAAATAGATATATAGTTTGGTCAATGACTTTGCCAAGGCCAGCAGAACATATGCTAATTTTATATCTCCTGTATGATGTGACCGTCTTAAAATTAGGTGAAAAATTAGGCCTTCAAAGGTCACATAATACGTGAGTATATATGGCAATTTGACTTATGTTGCCACTTATTTTCAGAAATGTCAAGGTATTTTCCTCACACACAATTTTGTTTCTTTCATTTTAACCTGAGGGCAAGCCAAAGAGAGCATATGTTCTTTTTCACATCATAACTCTTTATTTTACATTCAACACCATCACTTGATAAAACACTAGATGTGTTGTAACAAAATGGCTATTTTTGTAGTGATGTTATAACATGTTTATATTATACTTTTTGAATAAATATTATTTGCTTTACTCTGTATTGAGCACTGTTTTAAGAATAGTGTTTTTGGTTATTGGAATTTATTCCATCTACACCAATCCTATGCTTGGAGATGAATAAAAATGACAATAGGAAAACTAATAATTGCTGACGCATTACGTCAAATGTGGACTTTATCAAAGCAAAATACGAAATGAATTTAATTGAACAAGGCAAGTAATAAAAGCAAAAACAGAATGTTCCTAGCAACTGGAATGTAGAGAAACGCTATTTTCATATTGTTAGCTGAAAATAACGTCAGTATTTGTCACGTGTGGAGAATATTGTCATTATATCTGTGTTGATGTATTCAACCATTTTCTTTTGATTTTATGAATCTGTTGTGTACATTTGTTTGTCTTCTCTACTGGTTAAATCAGAGAAATTTTTATATATATATATATATATATATATATATATATATGCATTTATTGTTGCATAGCAATCTTCCATGCAAACAAAACAAACTATCATTGTTGCAATGTCTGCATAACCAAACAAAAAATTACCATCTTTGTTATATAATGTACTTGTAATCTCTGATGATGACTTATGTAAGCCGAAAGCTTAGAGAGGATTAACAATAAAAGCATGTATCAACATAGTGATTTTCTTTTGTGTTGCAGTGATAATACTAAAAACTTATTCGACAATATGAAAGGAATTTACTTAAAATAGACAAAACTTTTCTGTTATTTAACGAAACATGCATTAATATATATATATATATATATATATATATATATAGACCTCTGCAAAAAGTGTGATACCTAAGGTTTAAAATAAATTTTTAAAATAAGTCTTTCTTGAAGTTTTTATTTTAGTTTTAATTTAAAGCTAATAGATTAAATTTAATATTTCCAATAACCAAAATATTTTGCTGTATTTCAAAAACTAATTTAAATTGACTTGAGTGAATTTTCTTTCTTTTTTTCTCTAAAATAGCTGATTAGTGCTCTTTTTCTTAGTTGTCTATAGTTAGTTCTAAACTATCCACCACCACCCCACCCCAATATTTCCACAAAGCGTTCTAATAAAATAACTTGGTCACTATTCAATTCATTCACTCATGAAAAAGTACTGAAATTTCCCATACTAATCTCTGGCCCACCACTAACACAAGAAAAAGATTTTGAACATGTTAGGAGGGATGAAAAAATTTAATAAAAATAGTCAAAAAATATTTTTAACGATAAGTTTGTTTTTATCAAACTTGGGGTTTTTTTTTCATCATGGTATGTGCGTTTTTCAGCAAATTGGTGGTGGTACTTCTATAGTTGTAATTGCATGAATTATTTTGTATGTATATATTGAGTGCTGTACAGTATTTGAAATTGACCAAGACTGACTTAGTGTAAGATGTTACTTTCCACAATTATCTGAAAATTGCTTTTATCCATTGTATTTGTTCAACTATTGTTTTTGTATTCAAAAAAAAAAAGAAAAAACTTTTTTTTTTTTTTGTTTTTTTTATTTAATTTTTGTCTTTCCTTTAGATTGCTTTAAGAATTGGTGTGAAGACTCGTGGATGTAATGGACTTAGCTACACTCTTGACTATGCAAATCAAAAAGGAAAATTTGATGAAGTCATAGAACAAGATGGTAAGATTGACATTTTTATTCTTTGAAGCAAACCCACGAAAAAGGGTCTTTTTTCTTTTCTTTTTTTCTTTTTTCCCTCTGTAACCAGTTTGAGGTTTCCTTATCTGTACATGAAAATGTACCTTAAGAAGTTTGTAGTATTAAAACAGATGAAAAAATCATGAAGAAGGATTAGAATGAATAGAGATTGATAAGAGGATGAATCATTTGGTAATGGGAATGAGACGTTTCCTTATAAAGAAAAAATTCAGCATTCATACAGTTGAGTTGGCTAGATGTAAACATAAATTCTATACTAAGTTTCTTTTCTCACGCTTCTCACTTGTGAAACTCCCTTCCAGTTCCATGCTTTCAAGCCAACTTTAATCTGCAAAAATTTAAATGCAATGTCAATCACTATCTACTGTCCTCCTAATTATTCTTCCCACTTATTATTAATGTTTCTAATTCTTCCACACCCTGTAATCCCTTACATCTTAGTAGTTTTACTGCTTTCCATGGGGTTATACTGATAAAAAAAATTCAATGGCCAAACAACTTGTGCGACTATTGGTTGAAATTTATTAAAGATTTTTCGACATCAGTCTATATCTCCGAGATGAGGTATTATGATTACTTGCATTATTTACATTATTCGGACTGTTATCTTCATCTTCATTCCCATATTCACAACATTTCAGCCTCTATATCTCCGAGATGAGGTATTATGATTACTTGCATTATTTACATTATTCAGACTGTTATCCTTATCTTCATTGACATATTCACAATGTTTCAGCTGTTGTACACTCCAACCTTCTTCAGTTGATTGGAATTTCAAACTGAACCCTTTTATTTTGCCCACTGGGGTAGATTGTTCTAGTTCCACATGCCATGCCTCTTCTAGATGTCTGTTATTTACCTTTAACTCAACTCTCCAAGTTATGGTTCACCACTGCTGTGGCCTGGTTTTGAATTCACAACTCTTTGGGTCTAATCACTGGATTTAACCAACATCTTAATCTACTGGGCCATGAGTCTGTTTCGGCCGATGTATTCTCCAGCCTTCTTCAGGTGAATGGAATTTTGAACCAAACCCTTTATTTCGTCCATGGGATAGATTGTTCTAGTTCCACGTGCTATGCCTCTTCCGGGTGCCTCAGTTATTTCCTTTTAACTTAACTGTCCAAGTTTTGGTTCACCACTGCTGTGGCCTGGTATTAAAATCACAACTCTTTGGGTCTAGTCACTGGATCTAACCAATATCTTTATCCACTCAGCCATGTGTCCTTCAGTTCGAAATTCCAATAAACTGAAGAAGGCCAGAGCATACAACAGCCAATATGTTGTGAATATGGCAATGATGAGGACAACAGTCCGAATAATGCACATAATGCAAGTAAAGATTTTTCTATTAAATCAATTTAAACGAAAAAAAAAGGTTTCTCAAGTCACTGTTATTACTCTTTCCAGTATTGATGGGGTTTTCTTCCCAGTCTTAATTTCTTGATTATGCCATTATGTTCTCTTTGAATTAGACGTGCTGTTCATTTTACTTGTTGCCGCTGTTAAAAGTCTTCAAGTGATGTGATTTCTATTATTTTGTACAGCTTTCTTCTTTGTGATTCTGTGGTGCCGGTCTATGAGGTTTGAAGAAGGATGGTCCTCTCAAAGACCTACAGGGTTCATTTGCATCATTTGAATTCTTAATTAGAATTTATGGTGGCAATAGATCCAGTAAAGATTGAAGACTGGTTTAACTTAGCAGGATTGGCTAAATCCAGTATAACTAAAATCCACCCAGTCTCCCCTCCAGTTTGCCAAATCTGGAGCTGACATGATTAATGCTTTCTTAGGTAAAATGTAATTGGTTTTAATTTTATCTTTCCCTACTATCAGAATTTGCTGTTACAAAAGAAATTAATTTTTGATATTTTTGTTTCAAGAATGTCCTTATCTTGGTTGTTATAGTTGCAACATTTCGGCAGCTTTAATCTTCGTCCTTCTTCTAATGCTTCATCATTGAATGCAGTTCAGTGTTGTGCTTGACAGTTTTCCTCACCAGTATCTATCCTACTCATTTATAGGTCTACCATTTGTCCAGGCTTTGTATATTGCTGCTACATATGATCCAGCATTTCTGCTATGTATTTAGAGGTTCTTGATAGAGTTCAACAAAGAATCTATAATGATATTGCACCAAAGAGGAAAGCTCATCAGAACAATTAACATGAAAGTTAATTTTAATGCCTCCAAAACAAGACTCCTTTTTTTTATTATTATTTTTTTTAATTGTCTGAGAACTCCTTTTTACCTTCCATCAGCATGGCTGATGCTAACCTCCAGGGGAGTGACTCATTGTGTCTTCTTGGACTAACATTTTCAATTGGCAAGTGGAAAGATTATCTTGAATCAATTGCTGAGTCTGCAGCTAGAAAAGTTGATTCAATGTGTCAAGCTAGACAATTTTTCTTGCCAGAATCTATTTCACATATTTATAAGTCTACCATTTATCCTTGCTTAGAATATTGCTTCCACATATGGTTCAGTGTTCCTGCTATATATCTAGAGATTCTTGATAAAATCCAAAGAAGAATCTTCAATGTTATTGGTCCTGACCTTGCATCTCGGCTTCAGTCACTTTCCCATGGGTGTAACATAGCTTCTCTGTGACTTTTCTATAAATATTTTCATGGTAATTGTTCTGGTGAGCTTTCCTCTTTACTATATAGACTTTAAAAATTTAACTGCAGTACTAGAATGGTGGCAAGGTATCATCATTTAAGAGTTGAAATACAAGATGTAACAATAAGTTGTATGCTGACCGTTTCTTCTCTTGCACGGGGAACTCTTTCAACTTCTTGCTTTCCAGCCAACTTTGATCTTCAAAACTTTAAGTGCAATGTCGATCCATATCTACTGTCTTCTTAATTTGTTGGTTTATTGATTATGTATATGCCTATGAGTTCACATCCTTAAGCACCATCATAGCTACCCTTTGCTACATCAGTTATTATTGTTTTGGCCCCCTATTTTTTTTTTTTTTTTTTTTTTCTTGCCCATATTTTTTATTATGG
Source organism: Acanthosepion lycidas (assembly GCA_963932145.1). Taxonomy (NCBI): domain Eukaryota; kingdom Metazoa; phylum Mollusca; class Cephalopoda; order Sepiida; family Sepiidae; genus Acanthosepion; species Acanthosepion lycidas. The sequence goes on from OZ010593.1 coordinate 89,698,225, forward strand.
TATAATATTGATTTTTGCAGTGTTTAATTATATTCATGTCCTCATTGGGGATATTTTGCAAAGTTTAATGCATTATTTAGTGTATGTTCATTAATAGGTGAGTAGAAATTAGTGATGGGATGATACCAATATTTTTACTATGTATTGTGGGTTAATTCATGCATATATTTTGATAAAATACAAGACGTACCTAATCCTGCAGGACAGTGAATAGAAAATAAATGTAAATTTTAAATTTGCCTGCAAACCTTTAAGAAGAATTAAATATGAATTGTCAGAGCAACTTAATAAATAAATAATAAAAGGCTTTCAATCTTATCTAAAAAATTTACTCACTAATAAATCTTACTGTCTAAATTTTCTCACAGCTAAAAAATTTAATAATTTCTAAAAAGAATCAAAAATGTTTTATTTTCATTAAAAGAAAAAAGTGTAAAAGTGCAATAACACAGTAAAAACATATCCCTTGATTTTTTTTTTTTTTTTTTTTTTTTTTTTTTTTTTAAGAGATATAAGCAATTTTAGCAAACTTTAAAATATTAGGAAGTTGAAAGCTATATAATGTTAATATCCATCTTGATCATTTTATAAGATATGCGATTCAACTATTAAGCATTGAAATAAAAATAAGATTAAAAATGATTAAAGTCTTTATAAGGATATAGATGAGGATAACAGTCCAAACAATGTAAATAATTACAAGACCTCATCTCAGAAATATAGGCAGATATAGTTTATTGTAATTGTTGGTTTCTATTTTATATATTATCCTGGATTTATCTGCTTTTATAGCTTTTTGAATTGACTATCATTTTCTGATCTTTTTAAAGTCTTTTTTTATTGTTGAATTCTCTTATTTCCAAAAGCAATGAGGTTGCTTTCCTGTGGTAGGCATTTCATAGTTGTAAATCCAAGTTTGTTAATATTCTTAGTATTATCGATGTTGTTGTGGTCATCACCATTGTTGTTTTCTTTGTTGAGGAAATAGAATACTTTCTATCGTATGCATTTTATAAAGTGTTCTATTTTTTTTTCTCTTAGTTTGATTTCGTAGTCATGTAGGTTTGATATTGTTATATTTTTAAGGAGGAATTAAATTGTGTGGATTCCATGTTGATGTAAGATGTTTTTGTTTTTTGAGAAAATAGCAGAATTGAATGCTGTAAAAAAAAAAAAAAAAAAAGTAATCAAACAAAATCCTGCAAAAGTGCTCAACTGATATTGATTTTTCATGATGTCACTAATTGTATAGTGCCAAAAATGCTGACAGTCAATGGGGGTATTGAGAGAAAAAAAGGCACTTAAGGCGAGCTGTCTTTGCAATAAAGTGCTCAATATCAAAAATAGAGCATTAATAGGAGCAATTTATTGCTTATATTTTTTTATTTTTCCTTTTATGCATATTTAACACTGGTGTAAGTTTTCTTCTGTAGTCTCTGTGTTTGTGTGTGTGTGACCATGCATACATCTCTGCAGATGTGTGTTCGCCCAGGAAGTCCTGATCATTTTGCCTTTTTCTTGGGTTTTTATTTTTCTCCACCCACCCCCTGCCTCCCCCATTTACATATTTAGCCTTCTTTCTTTTCTTTTTTTTTTTTTTCTTTTTCTTTTTTCCGACGGTTGCTGATTTTAAAAAGACCTGGTAGAGCTAAGAAATTCTTATTATTATTTTCTTATTACAAAACTATACTCTGCTATTAGAAATTTAAGCTCTTAAATTGTCCAGCATAGATTTTAGAGGCAAAGGAATTTTTTTTTTTTTTTTTTTTTTTTTTATCTCCCAATGAACAAATTATTAGAAGCTTTTATAGAAAAGGGTGGGTACATTTTTACCAGGTGGTATTTGTCAAAGAATTCACTTCTTGGAAGGATTAGCATTAACAATCTCTATAAGTCATTTGAAAGGTAGAAGAGTATAATTAACAGGTAATAATTGCCATTTCCTTATAAGGAAACATTTGGCATTCATTAACCGGGTGGCCACTACTTCTGTCGGTTGAAGTTTCTAAAATCTTTCTCTTAAAACAATTTTTCAGGAAGATAGGCTTCTCAAGTCCTGTAGCTGTTATTGCTCTTTCTGTTACTAATGGGGGGGGGGAGTTCTATCTAACCTTTTCTTCAAAGTAATGTGGAATGTCAATGTCTTGATTATGACATTTTCTCTTTTAGTTACATGTGTTATCTATTTTAGTTGTTAGTAGTCCTTAAGTGATGTGGTTTGTAATTTGGTACAGTTCTTTGTTTGTGGTTCTGTAGTGCCAATCCCCAATGTTCAAAGAAGGACAGTCATTGTCAAGAGCCACAGGCTTCACTATCTTAAAGCCATTTTTAACCATTGATTTGAGTAAGCAGTTGTATACAGGTTACAGTTTAGTTATTTTTGAACGGGTTTGGTGGCTTGCATGATATCCATGTGGAAATCTAACATGTTGTTGAATTCGTTTTTAATATTAATAAATAACTTCTGTTCCGATTTTCTTTTCCATCTATAGGACGGATATTTGACTCCTAATGATAATTTGTCATCTAAAAATAGTAAAGGATTTGATATTTTCCTCTTCAAATGTACCTTTTTTGTTTTTCTTTTTCAGGTGTCAAGATATTTATGGACACCAAAGCCCAGTTGACATTATTGGGCACTGAAATGGACTATGTAGAAACAAAGCTCTCTTCGGAATTTATATTTAACAACCCTAATGTCAAGGGTACATGCGGTTGTGGAGAGAGCTTCAGTGTATAACCCTAACTCCCTGGCTAGCTGTGGACCATTTTACATACAGATATATATATATATATATATATATATTTATGTATATAAACCTATATTGTGTTCTTATAGTTGCTTCCTTTTGACATGCATGCACCATCTGGAGAAAGGTTGGTTGGGTGTTCTGGGGAGAACAAAACCGATAACACAATGTGGGAAAGATGAATACCTCACTTTAGCCTGTCTCTCTCAGTGTCGGTTTGTATATGTAAAGAATGCATTGTAATTTGAATAACCAGACATGGCTTGTCTGTGATTTTCTGTTAGCTTTTCTCTCTTTCTCTCTCTCTCTCTCTCTCTCTCATAAGAGTATTTTTTGCAGTTTTGTTTAAGCCAAACCAGTTCAAGATACAACATTGATTTAAGAAAACAAAAATAGATGTGCTTCATGAACACCATCATTGCACCCAACACCAGATAGACCATACTATACTTTCCTATAGTAACAGAACTTTTTTTTTATTTGGTGTACAATGGGAAACTCTTTTACAAAGGGAGAAAAAAAATTCCTGCAAGATTCTGGCCATCTTATTGCACACAAATGTCACCCTGCCTCTTTTTTTTTTTTTTTTTTTTTTTTTTTTTAATGCTTTGTCCCTTCAGGGCATAAGCAACCATTTCTCTTTCTGCAGATTACTTTTTCTTTATCTGTGGAATGCCAGGAATTCTTGGGCAAAAATAGTGGAGTGCTTTCTCATTGCCCTCTTCATGATTTCCAATACATGGTCCTTCTAGACTGTCATCCACAAAAGTTTAGAGAGCTCAGTCTACCCTGTTATTGCTTTTGGGGTGAGGTGGGGGGGGTCTATAGTGATGGATTGATGCCTCTTCTGAGAGCATTAGTGCGAAAGCGAGCGCTGTAGATTTAGCTGGAATTTGAAATTGGCACACCAATTCTACTTTCCACACTGATACCAGGGATCTTTGAAAGAATTTTGGATTTTGTTTGCTCTGCTTTCAAGAAAGTGTTATCTGGACTCGCCCAAAACTTTTTTGTGTGTGCTGCTGCTGATTATGTTTAGAAAGCAGACGTGATAATTGCTAAGGCTCCAGTGCCACAATCAGGTGCAAATGACTGTGATAAAATTTTCTATGTAAAATTCTGACATGCCTGATTGTCAGTATTCTGTAAGCAATATCATTTTTGTTTTTATCTTAAATGTTTCAGCTGAAAAATTCTTTGAGTCATTCATTGTCTCTCTCACTGTGTGTATGTATATATATATATATATATATATATATATATATATATATATATATATATATATATATATATATAGCACTCTTATATACATAAAGAATATGCAAATCTCACACACAACATTTAAAGTAATAATGCACACATGTTTTATTGCTTTAAATGTTATATTTTAGTGGCTATGTGTGCCTGAGTGGACATGCCTGTTTTTTAAACGGTGCAAATCAATGTCTACTGACCTGTGCATTTGAGAGTCTTAATAAGGAAAATGTTATCTCCCAAAAAGTTCGAAGCTGCATCCCCCAGGGAGGCTACCATGAAGCCTGGCAAGCTTTTCAACCAATCAGCCTCAGAAGACTTTCATATTCAAGCAAAGTTCAATTACCCTATTCAAGAAGTGCACATCTCCTGCCCATATCTCTCGAAGCCCAGATCTACTAACTCTTTATTTTTGTATTTGAAATGTAAACAAAGTAATTCCCAAGAAATGAATGGATTTTATTTATAATCTAACATTTCTTATTACTTTAATATATATATATATATATATATATACACACACACACACACACACACACACACAAGGTTAGTCTGATAAGTAACAGGACTGGGTGTGCTGTGTGAGCTATGAACATCAGCCACAGTTTCTTGCCACATGGTCAGATGGCCAATCAGCATGACTACAAAGAAATCCTATGGTGTTTCCTTTGCTCAGTGCCCCAGGACAGATGAGTGTTGTGGCAGGACAGATCATGGCTGCTTTACCACAACAATGCACCTGCTCACAATGGCCTGAGCATTCAGCAGTTCCTGGCCAAGAAAAAAACTGTACTGGAACAACCTCCCTATTTACCTGATCTTGTTCTGTGTGACTTTTTTCTTTACCTCAAGCTTACGGGGAACATCAAGGGAAACTATTTTGAAGGGGTGCATGCCATCAAGAAGGCTGTAATGATGGAGTTGAGTTATCCATGCAGTCCATAGAAGCATGGCGGGGAAGGCTGGAAAAGTGCATTACACTCAAGGGGGATTACTGTGTGTGTGTGTGTGTGTGTGTGTGTGTGTATATATATATATATATATATATATATATATATATATATATATATATATATGGCTGTAACTCAATTTTAAGCAACATCATTGCTTTATCCACCCTCAAATTAAATTTAGGCAGTGCAAACAGTTATTTTTAGTCCTGCTAGATTATTACATTCTATTGCACAGATTTTGCAGTAGTTGTTACATAAATAACACATAATGTGTAATAAAGAACTTCTCTCTGTGCATGGTATCTTTGATTTTTAAAGTCTGCCATATGTAGACAGATGCAACCACATTCATTTCATTTTTGAATTTTATTTATATATATATATATATATATATATATATAATAATTATTTTAAAAAAATATGATTCCATTGCGAAACAGAAATTACTATGTTTCAAAACTGGTCCACAAGTGTTAAAGTTTAATTTCAATACTAAACCTTAACTTTGGATGACCGTTTCATTCTCAAGTGATGTTTGGAATAATTTTAAGCTCTACTTCTGTATTGAGATTTTTCTTTTTAAAAAAAAAAAAAAAATAAATAAAAACATAAATACTAAAGAACTTTGTATCATCAATCTGTTCTTTCCTATTACATCAATGCACGCGCGCGCGCGCACACATATATATATATATATATATATATATATATATATATAATTATTATTATAAAGAAGTTAATGGTCAGAGTTAAATTAGATCAGGAAACAGTAGTATCAAAAAAGTGCTCAATACACATAAAAAGATAAAAAAATTTAACATGTAGAGCTTTTAAGGTATAAGTAACAAGGTCAATATACTGTAAGCAAGCATTTCTAACTATAAAGGACTATAAGGGTGCATTCACTAATAATCCTTCTTTTAGACAAATAAACCCAACCAAAACTGAATTGGGTAAAATAAGCCAAGAAATAAAATAAAAAAAAAAGTAAAAGTGCAGCACATTAAGGATCATTACTCGAGCCAATCAATGGAAGGATACAGGTGAGTTCATTTTTTGGTTCCACAAAATTTCAAAGATAAATATGTTTTTATAAAATATGACATTAAAAACTTTTATCCATCTATATCTAAAAAAGGCTTGCTTGAGGCTTTGTACTTCAACAAAGGCTACGTAAATATAACTCCGGAATAAATGGACATAATTTTACATTGCCGTAAATCAATTTTATTCCATAATAGAGAAGATCGGATTAAAAAAAACAAAAAGGACAACTTCGATGTTCCACAAGGTTTGCTTGATGGTGCTGAGGTTTCAGAATTAATAGGCCTACATATTTTACATGAAATCAACAACATTGTTCATATAAACAACCATGGCCTGTATAGGGATGACGGACTGATGATAGTGCCAGACAACAGAAGAACAAATGACAATATAAGGAAGGTGCTTTTCAAACTCTTCAAAGGCCCCAACTTTGAAATAGAAGTTGTTATGAATAAGAAAATTGTCAAATATTTACATGTAGAATTAAATTTACAAACTGGTAACCTAGCACAAAATTAAAATATGTGTATATTAGATCCAACCACTCTGCAAGTATAATAAAGCAATTCCCTCAAAGGAACAGAGTCCAGGTTATCTAGAAATTCCTCTAGTAAAATAATTTTCGATGATAAAAAGAAAGAATATGAAAGGACTTTAAAAGACAGGCATAAAACCAAACTAGAATTTAAACTTCAAATAAAATAAAAAACCATTCAAGGAAAAAAAAAAAAATTATTTGGTTTAACTCCCACTTCTAACTTAGAATTCAAGTATAAAATAGGGAAAATATTTTTCAAATTACATAATAAACACTCTTCCAAAATTCAGAATTACATAAAATATTAAATAACACAGTTAAATTAAGCTACAGCTGTACTGGTAATTTAGAAACCACAATAAAAAGACAAAACGCCAGGAATTTAAAAAGCTAACGTGCAGCAAAACATTAACAGTAATATTAGGTTGGTGCAAAAATAATGTCGTTTTCTTACATAGTAACATATGTGAGAAAACGACATTATTTTTGCACCAACCTAATATATGCAATTGTAGAAATAAAAGCAGATGTCCATTAGACAGTTTGCAAAAATGAAGCAGTAATTTACAAAGCAGAAATGATAGATACAAATGACCAGAAAAGTATGCTTAGGGTGTACTGAGGGTAATTCTAAAAAGAGGTGGTACAATCATAAGTCATCTTTTAAGCTAAAAAGCCTTAGAAATTCTACTAAACTAACCAACCATGTGTGGAAATTAAAGGAAAAAAAATAAAGATTTAATTGTAAACTGGAAATTAAAAAAAAAAAAGCCAAACCTTACAACAGTCATACCAACATCTGCAACCTTTGTCAACAAGAGAAATTAGCTAACATTTCCAGATCAAAGAAAACCTTTTAAACTAGAGATCTGAAATCATGTCTTGTATTTATAGTAAAAAGTTCCTTTTGAGTTCATTTGAAGTGGCATAAAAAGAACATATGTATATTTCATTTAATCTGCCACCAGTATATTTCCAATACACTTGATTTTCCTCACCTTCTACCACACCTCACGCCGTGCACGTATTCATTTATTTTATTAATTTTAAATAGTGTTCATAAATTTTTATTTTTTTAAAAAATGAAGCGTTAGGAAATCAACTGACTGAAATCAGCTAAGGACACTGTAAGGTTGAAACCAAGGTAAACAGAATCATACTGATCTCCTAATTTTTAAAGTTAAAAGCTCTACATGTTATTTTTACTTTTATTTTATTTTTTTTCACACGTGTATTGAGCACTTTTTAATACTACTGTTCCCTGGTCTGATTCATCTCCGACCATTAACCTTATATATATATATATATATATAAATAAATAAATGTGTTTCAATAAATAATATAGACATTATGTCCACTTATTTTTATAATAATCCTTTTTAGTTCTCTAATTATCTTCTTGGTGTTAAGTAGAAATTCATCAAGTAAGGCACCGTATTTTTAGTTAACTCACGTACTATTGATCTCCACCAAGATTCTTCTCTGGGATTAATTGTGATGTCAAACTTAATGTAAACTGTAAATTGTGATAGTGATTTTGCGAACACACTCTGCTATAATTAATTTAAAATTAACCATTGTGGTTATGTTTTTATAAACGAGAGTTCCTAACCAGGGGGCGATAACTAGAGATGGCAAAATTGCAACATGATAAATTTGAAAATTGTGTTAAATGTTGTAATAATGTCTTTAAAAAAAAAAAAAATCAATTTGAGTTGACTAATATTTAACAACCTTTTGACCACATGTTTTAGTTTTTGTTTTCACCTACCGGCCTGAATATTCAAGAAATCTCATTAAAGAAAAATTTGTGCCCTTCGGCAGGAATCAAATCTATGTCTCTCAGGGTAGCAGGAACCACCATTTATCCCAGCACACCTTACCGCTTAGCCATAAAAGAACTGATGGTCAGACAGTTAATTTCATGTTTTCAAGTGAAATTTCTTTGAGATCCAGTTGTTTGGATATGAGTTTGTGATCCCAGGTTTCATGCTTTTGCGATCAGACAAACATGAAAGCCTGGGTCACAAACTCATCCATAAAACTGTTAGCTCTATCACTGATATTGAGCACTTTCCAATAAGTAATGCAGATAGATATATATATATATACACACACACACACACACACACACACAAATATGCCAATGTTACCTGTGTAATACAGTACTTGATGAACAGAGCAATACATAGATATTAAATATACTTATCTACCACCTTCACAAAACCAAGTTTCATATGCGATTAGGAAAGACAGCACAAAAGTGGTGACTACAATTACACAATATAAAACAATTTTCAATTTTTTTACCAATTCTTCCTCAACTAGAAAAATAAACTAGGTTACTCTGACCTATTAAATTAGGGGGTGTCCAAACAATTTTTAAAGAGGGTCAGATTTGATGAGGTGAATATGCATGAGGGCCAACCATTCTTCTTGGCATTCTTTGAACCATAAAATGCAAATGAACTATCTTAGGAAAATTCTACTGCAAATGTCATATTTTCATTTCTTCACATGGATGACAAATTTAAACAGGTCTTACCAAAATCACTCAGCCTGTCATATCTGAAGTCCATATAAGATGAAGTAAAAATACTTTCGGCCTTGTACTTGTGAAAAATATATAGGCTTTTTCACTTAAAAGTGGACAGACAATATTAATTACCACCAATAAAATGTAATGTTTAAGATTAACCGGAGATATATTATAGCTTCCTGGAGGCTCTTTTTTCTCAGGCATATTTTACTTCATCTTAGAGATTTTCCCAGCTGAGATTGGATGTGGTAGAATGTTGGTGTCTCGTTCCTATGAATAGGAACGAGACACCAACATTCATCTTTTTAAAAAAGTAGAAAACCAAGTGACACAAGTGGCCAAATATTTTTATAACTGATTTTAACCAACACAAAAATTTAATTGACTAAGATTTTAGAATTTATTCATTAAATAACTTGCCTGCACTAATGTGAAGGGTTAGACTGAGATCTGAACTGAAGTATGTAGGCTAGGTCTGGTTTATAGGCAGTCATTTTAGAAATTGGCTGGAAAAGGCCATGGTTAGGGTCACACCACTGGTGCCATCTTAAACATGAAATTGCATTTCTTAGATTATGAAATGCAATTTCATGTTTTACCAAAAGATGGCACACTTTACATACTCTGATTGACAATACTGGTGGGCCATAAGTGATACATTCTGTGACAAGATACAGACCATATGAAATTTGACTGCAGACTTTGGCCATGAATGTGTTAAATGAAACACAAAAAAATAAAATATAAACATGAGACTGTGCTGAAAAGCTTAGCCTGCCAGTTTGCCTATTGTGTTCAAATTAAACTGAGATCCCTTTCTCATCCTTATCTATGGATGCTCCTATTATGATCCAGATTTTTTTTCAGTTCTCAACATTGTTTCTGATGTAGCAATAATCTCCACACTTTTACTGCTCCCTATTTTATATAACAACAGTAGAATCCCAGACAACTGGACTAAGAAAGCTTTCTGGATATGAGGAATTGGTTACAAAGTTCAGATATTAGGGGTTATATTTAGATTAAAATAAATGTTAAACCTGATTTCAGTTCTTTTATTTTCAATGTTTTATAGTAAGCAAAATAATCTAATGGTGAGTGAAATATAGTGATTTTCCAAGCGTGGTTTAGATGTGGCACAAGGCCGAAATTAAGGGGCACCCAGTGAGGATTGAACTCGCTACTCAGTTGTAAATTGTTCTAGCAAGACAAGCTTGCTAACCATTACACCATCTCGAGGTGCCCATGGTAAGTGAAATATATAACGCAATTGATTTTAAGGAAGAAAAAGAAATTATATAATGTTAATTAAGTATGCCATATATGCAAAACAAGTAATGTAATGAGGATTTTTTAATCTCTGTTGTCCAATGTCATTCTCAACTTTTTCCACATTTAGTTTTGCTTTTATTCTTGAAAATTTAAAAAAGAAAAAAAAAAAAAAAAAGAAAAGACCTTTTTTAACTCTGTGTGCATTTTGCAATTGTCATAGCTGAGTGCTGACTTTCTTTCCATAAAACTGACAACCTTTTCAATAGCTTTTTCAATTTCAGTCCAGGTTCCATCACAACCATATTTTTTTTATTTCCTTCTTCATTGTGATAGTGTGAATGCTGGAAAACAGTTTCTTTGGAAGATTTTATATCATACAATGTTGACTTTCTTATGTTGAACTCAGCCATTAGTTACAATGAGCTTTTACCAGTGTCTAGTCTGTTTAAAATTTCCTCTTATTATGATAACTCCAAAGTTGTCCTTTTCCTCTTATTCTTTTTGCACCAATACAAGCCATTAGGGTGAAATAAGCATAAGCAATTATCCAAAGTAAATTTTCTGAAAAACAGAAATTTCAAATAAGTTGTATATCACCCAAAAATACATATCAAAATCATGTCCGGATGTGTGGGATTTAAAGTTTGTATAATACTTGTGGTTTTGGTTAATAATGAAACACTGGAACAAAAGGTTGAGTGAAGAACAGGTTTAATAAAATGAGGGACACAGATTAATAATACATTAATAGAAAATACCATAGTTCAATGCAGCAATGTATACAACTCAAACACTAAACTGTGCAACCCACTTTGTGACAACCATAAGAAGATATACTAATAGTGAATGAACAAGTCTATAGAAGTATTTTAATGGCTGTTTGCCAATTTCAAATCATTTCATTTGTACCCATTTCTTAAAATAACAACCAGCATTCATATATATATATATATATATATATATGTTTTGTAATATTTTGTTAAAGTTGTTTAGTGCAGATATTTAACAATGTGATCAGGGAATTTCAACAGATATTTTATTGTCGTAGAACTCACCATGAGCTTACTTACTCATTAACTGAAGAATCAAGATTCATCAGAAAATGAAAATAGGAAAACCGTGACATTTTCACAGGTTAAAACTAGTTGCAATAACCGCCATAACTATGAATACTGGTCATTATTTGAAGAAGTACGGGGGTACAAATGAAATGATTAGAAATTGACAACTCTTTCCATTTTACTGAAACAGCCGTTAAACGATTCTCTCTTCCTTTCATTTTCTCACTGAAACAAATTAGTGCCATTTTCTGGCATAAACTTATTTGAATTGGTTTCATTTTATGTATTAACTTTTCCAATATCCCCTTGAATTTGAGACTCGAGTGTATATTACTGGAGCTGCCCTTTGTTAAATAATAGTTTCAGACTAATATCTTTTAATAACAATGTATTTTGGCTCAGATCTTCTGAGGCTGACGTTTAAGGTCAGATGGTAGACAAAATAGGGACATCGATTTTGATTGGCTGAGCTGAACATGGGAATGTTAGAGAGATAGAGTTTTCAATGAGTTGAGTTTTACACATTGAAGAATGTGGACGTGTTAATTTCATGGATGGAAACTGCTCCCCAGTGGGGTGGGATAGCAACCCCACTGGCTAGTTAGAAGATGTACACGTCGATGTGTTTAATAAAGTAGTAAGTTCAAATCCCTTTTAATGAAGTTTTCATCTCACCACCGAATATCCCCCCACCGAACAAACCAACTAGCGATCACCCGCCCGGGAGAAGAACTAACGAGACAGAAGAATGCACCTTTGTTGTGGAAAGACACCCCCACCCAGAAGAGAGGGCGGTATACAATACCTATCCTCAAGAGTTCAAAAGTGTTTTCACAGCCTGGTGAGTGATGAATTATCTTTCACCCCTACAACCACTTTCCATGCAGACAAAATTTTGCGAGCCTTGCTACTGTCACTATTTTAATGGCAATGTTCTGGCAAGAAGCATTTCTCAGTTTCACCTGTCTAGACCTGCGATGCCACATACAAAGAGTGGACTCATTCCTCATGTATTCCATTAGTAAAGAACATCAAGCCTGGTCAGTATCTACATGGGTAACTGATTGGGAATACCAGGTGCAGTAAGCTTGGATATGCAAATGGTGTGATGGATAATGGCTCAGAATTTTTAATCAGAGAATCGAGTTTGAATTCTGGTTGGGTTTGTTAGATTCACTTATGCACAAATACCCGTTCTTCCATCCGGCTATGCATTAAAAAAAAAAAAAAATCTTGCAATCTATAAAAAATATTTTCTGGCTTTAAATAACCTACAAAGGGTTGATAAACATAAACCGTCAAAAACTAATCAATCAAAACCATCAGTAAAGAGGAAGTTCCACAGACATCTTTCCCTGACCTGTTACATTGTAAACCAGACTCCCAAGAGAATGCTTCCCCGATGACTACCAGCTTAACTTCTTAGTCTAGAGTCAACTGTTATATATCCTGGATATCTTCATAATATGCACTGCTTACCTCCTTCTTGTAGACCCTTTCAACAACCTCATTTGGTAACCCCTACCTTGAGTGTCTCTTGGGCCTTGGAGAAAAATGTTGATGATGATGACAATGTGAGAAATAACCGAGCACTGATCTGAGCTTCTACTGTCAGAATTAGCAAGCCTATCATCACTGCATGGTTTGGCTGTCAGGATGCAGGCAATCAGGGCACCCCCCCCATCGCCCTTCTCTTTATTATCTGTAAATAGTTCCCTCTCCTACCACACTGTTGCCTTCTTCATAGTGTTGAATTCAGAGTCTTCCTTCTACTAGACTGGCTGCCACCCAAGGCCTCCTCTGCTATTTTATGTATAGCTGAGTGATAAGTAATGGCATTTGTGTGAAAGTGAATGCAACTGACTTGGGGGAGGAGAGACCTGAAGAGAGGATACAGTCTAAGGCTGCAAAAAAAAAAAAAAAAAAAAAAGTTATTTGACTGCTAATGTATGTAATGGAAGTATGTTGGAATAACAAATAGTGGCTCAGATTAAGGAATTGGGGGGGGGGGGGCGCCCCCCCCCCCCCCGAGTTCAAATTCTATTTGAGTTCGTTACAGTCACTTACGTGCTAAAGCAGGACAGACTGGGTTTATCCTATAGGCCTTGAGTAGCAACAGGTCTAGAAAAAGGCCAACTCTGAATACAAAATCTGAGTGGTCAGCGGAGAGTATTTTAATTGACAGGAAATGTCTTTGCAGGTATGGAAAACAAAAAGAGGTGAATCCGACTGGATAAAGTGGTTCAAGCTGAAATTAAAAGTTTACCAAGTATGAACACAGAGACCTGAAGAAGGCTGGCAGGTGCAATGGTCGAAACAGGAGTTTAACGATCAAGAATAGCAAAGCATAATAATGCTGATTCCTCATCCCTAAAAATTCCAACAAAAATTAGATTAGGCCATTTATAAAGGGAGTTATCATTTAAAAAAAAAAAAAAAAAAAAAAATAGTACTCCCCCTTTTTACTACCATTCTTTCAACGGAAAGGCCAAAATTTAAATTCCTTTTGAGAAATGATCAGAATAAGAAATAAATTAAAATATTCCACTTTTTTTTAATTACACACAATAAAAAAAATTAAATTAAAATTAGGTTATGTTTTCAACCTCCTCTGGTTCAAGATCCTCTTTTGGCACGGTCGAAAGAACATGGGACAGTCTTTGGCACATCACTTTGATTTGGTTATTTGTCATATGTTCTGCAGACATAATGGCATTGGCCACAGCAATTGTATCAACAGACGACCGGCCCTTCACCCACACACGTCCGTTCATGCCAATAGCCACTTCAAACTTCAGGGTTTTACCTAGTGTCTTTAGCAATACACATTCTGGATTCAGGAGTCTGCAATTAGAGAAGAAAACCTTTACATCAATGCAGGAAACTGACATTTATTGGATTAGTTGGCTCAAATACAGATCAATGAATTAATACCTGAAAGGTTTGGGATTTTATCATTTAGAAAAAGGAAAATATGTTCAAAGTAGAAAAGTTCTAAGTTTTCATCATTCTTATATATCATGATACATTGCAACAGAGTAGATCATCTTTTTTCTTTTTGGCATAAAAAAACGTTTAGGTAACTTGATATCACAGGTAGGATTTATTAAATAAATGCATCAAAACGATCCTTCACAATCATAATTGTATAACTGCAACTGTACAAGTGGTTTTACAATACAAATGCACAGGAAATTATTTTTCTAAAAATAAAAATGCATTGCAGATTGTTTACATAACCTGTGATATCACAAGTAGGAGCTTTAAAAAAAAGAAAAGAAAAAGAAGTTAAATTCATTATTTATTGGTGTTATTTAATTATTTACAATATTCAGACTTACCCTTATCTTCATTGCCATATTCACAATATTTCAACCATTGTACACTCCAGCCTTCTTCAGGTGATTGTAATTTCTGAAGGAGGCCAGAGCGTACAACAGACAAAACATATGGCAATGAGGATGACAGTCCAAATAATGTAAAGAATCATAATACCTCATCTCAGAGATATAGACGGGTTATTTAATGTTGAATAAAGTATTACAGGACAAAAATTGTTTGAGTCAAAAAAAAAAAAAAAAAAAAAAAAAAAAAAAAGGTAGAGATTGGCCCCATTTAAGCTAGGCCTCCAAAAAACGCTTAGCATAGATACCATTTATGCTATCCCCATCCAAAAAAAAAAAAAAAAAAAAAAAAAAAGACAAAGACATATTTACACCAGGGTCAGCCAATATCCACCCAGAAGTTCACTTGTCTAGTGTTGGGATACAGACAGTATATTCTGAGCCCCAGCAACAAGTCAAACTTTCATTTTAATCATTCCATAGAAAAATGACAAATCCTGGCAGAAACTTAAAAACAAATAAAATTACAAATGGCAGACAAAGATTTAGACTTTGTTGTTGTTGTTTTTTTGTTTTTGTTTTTCACACCGCTCAGCTAACTTTGTCACTACCCAAGACTCAGATTTACTTTGGTCAATTTTGGCACTTAGCAACTGAATATTCCTGACAGGAGAAAAAATAAAAGTTTAATTAATTAAACATTGGTTTGAATCCTCTCATCCCCCCACCCCACTTCTCTGTCGAATTTGAATAAATTTATGCACTCAAAATGTGTTTTGAAAATAAGGAAAAGAGATGTTCAGGAATTAATGCAAACATTACTGACAGAATACAGCTGTCTATATCTCTGAGATGAGGCATCATAATTACTTGCATTATTTACATTATTCGGACTGTTATCCTCATCTTCATTGCCATATTCACAACGTTTCGGCCATTGTATGGCTATGGCCTTCTTTTGGTGATTGGAATTTCAAACCAAACCTTTCATTTTATCCACCAGGATAGCTTGTTCTAGTTCCACGTGCCATGTCCCTTCAAGGACACATAGCCCAGTGGATAAAGACATTGGTAAGATCCAGTGACTAGACCCAAAGAGTTATGAGTTCAATACCAAGCCACAGCAGTGGTGAACCAAAACATAGAGAGTTGAGTTAAAGGGAAGCAACTGAGACACCCAGAAGAGGCATGGCACGTGGAACTAAATCAATCTACCCTGGTGGATGAAATAAAGAGTTCAGTTCGAAATTCTAATCATCTGAACAATGCCAGTGCACACAATAGCCGAAACGTGAATATGGCAATGAAGATGAGGATAACAGTCTAAATAATGTAAAAAATAATGCAAGTAATCAGAATACAGCTCTCTAATGTAAATGTATTGCCAATTATTTTAATGCAAGCTTCTTATGTAATCAGTGATATCTCAGGTTGAATTTATTAAACAAATATGATAAATCTTTCATTTACTTTAACATGTAATGACAGAAGTGTTTGTCTCTATTAGTGCATTGCAAATAAGCTTACTATAAAAATGCTTTGGTTTTAATCATTTTACCTCAAGCAAGGCAATAAAGCCACTAAGATTCAGTATGAGAAAATATAAATAAAAACATTAACATGAGAGAACAATAAAATAACAAGAAGGCATGATAAAGATTGACATTACATTTAAAGAATAGCTGATTTACCCACACCAAGAAGCAGGGCTGTGGAATTGAAGTCAGAGTTGCGGAGTTGGAAGCAAATAAGGGACCATTGGAGTCAGAGTCGGAGTTGGTAAAACTATACCGACTTCGACGGAGTCGATAAATGTATAAAGTCCCTCTAATTTAGCACATTTACGGAATCCATTTATCACAGTAATCTAGACTTTTCTTTATCAGGGACAAATTCATGTAACACTCTTTCTTTATCTATTTTTATCTCTCATTCTCATCTTGTTAACTGTTTTTTTATCTTTTTTTTAACTTCTTTGTTTATTATAGCATAAATTATGCTTAGCATTCCCAGTTTATTTTTTTTTTTTTATTTTAGATTATTGCTAATAATACAGGTTACTCAAGTTAGGAGTGCATGCATAAGCTTTATGAGATATGTAAGCCATAATTATTTAATTACAAAGGGTAGTCGGAGTCGAAGGTGCAAAAAATAGAGGAGTCGGAGTCAGAGATTTTGTGTTCCGACTCTGCAACCCTGCCAAGAAGATTTATGAAGGATGATAATGACGAGGAAACGCATGAGTAATTTTAACTAAACAAGATAAGGAATTTATTTACAAATTTATATGCTTGAAGTTGTGTCAGTAGCTCGTTTAAGGAAAATAATTCAAAAGTTCATAATTGTAATGTATTGTCATGAAGAGGAAATGTTCATACAACAGATTAAATGATCTCACACAAAATAATATTCAAAAATGTTTAAAATAAAAGGTAAGAGAGTTCTTTGCTCATCAAAAGTAGAAGAGAGTTTGAAATACTTAGCTCTCTTGGATTATCAAGAGGAAATTTTCGGCAATGCCATGTGATTGGTTAGAGGCCAATAATATAATTGGTGAATAATTTTGCACTGGTGATAACTTCAATGCCATACACAATGAAAAGAATCAAAATCTTTCACATCACTTCAGACCTCTTCTCTCACTAATTTAATTTTTCACCTCATTTTATAACAAAAAGAATTTTTGATATGCTTACTACTTTACATTATTCGGACTATTGTCCTCATCTTTGTCGCCATATTTATTACAACATTTCAGCCGTTCTATGCTCCAGCCTTCTTTAGGTGATTGGAATGTCAAACTTAACCCTTTATTTCGCTCACAGGGGTAGACTGTTCTAGTTCCATGTGCTATGTTTTTTTTTGTTTTTTGTTTTTTTAACGGATGTCAGTTATCAGTTATCTCCTGTTAATTTCCCTCTGAAAGTTCTCCACTGCCTTAACCTGGTATTGAACTCACACTCTTTGGGTTCTGTCACTGGATCTAACCAGCACCTTTATTCACTGTGTCATGTGTCCTTGAGGGACATTCCAACCATCTGGAGCATACAAAGGCCGAAACGTAATAAATATGGTGACAAAGATGAGGACAATATTCCGAATATAAATAATGTACATAATACCTCATCTCAGAAATATAGACAGATGCTTACTACTTTGTTTTCTTGGCTGACTGGCTAATTCCAGTGAAGGCAAGATTTTCATGGGTTCAAAAACACTTTTTTTTTCCCTCCGTCCTCTGAATTTGAAAGGAGTGAGTGAAGAGAATTGTGATTATTTTGTACTCACTGCAGGTCCAGCACATCAACTTTCCTGAGACGCACAACACATAAATGAATACATCTCCGACTTTCAATCCGGATATATTGTCAGGTTCTACATAGTAGCGTGACCCTAAAGTCACACCCAGTTAGAAGGACTGATGATGGTGATGACCAAGACCAGAGCTTCCCAAAATGGTGGGACATGACACTTTAATGTAATTACCAATGTTTTTTCCCCCCCCTATGAATAAAGTTTCGAAATCCAAGACTGAAACTTAAATTCTTTCTCTTGAATTTTAAATTCATTGCCAGGAAAATGTCTTCTAGAGGGTTTGTTGCTGATATCCCACCTTGTTTTACCAAACTGATGTCAAGTCCTTGTGGGTGACAAATTACCCACCCCCACATCTCTCACAGCTCGATCGCTACTTCCACGGAAACTGCTTAAACTACATCCCTTGGTTCCACTAGTTAGAACCTTCATGGCTAAAACCCTACATGCCATTTTCATAGTAGCAAATCACCCACCCCTGTATTCTATCAGTGTGAAGTAAGTTCCACTCGAACAGCTTCTTCACACGGACCACTGCTCTGTGGAACAAACTCCCAAGATCACTACAATCTTAACCTGTTCAAGTCTAGAGTTAACTGTTATCTTCCCCATCTTAACCTTAATGTAACCCTCTACCTCAAGTGGCCCCCGGGCCTTGTACAGAGTGAACCTTACTGTAAGAAAAAAAAAAAAAAGCAAACTTCATTGAAGTAATTCTTATTACCACAATTTCTCGAAAATAACACACACCCCAACAAATGATCCAAAAATTAAGAAATATATAAATATATTTATCCCCATGTATAATACGCATCAAGAAGTGTTGTCTCACAGCAGGCATGGATAGCTCTGAAGATGACATCCTTTAACAAGAGAATGAAAAGGCTGAGGATAATTTTGAACAGGACAAAGACAATATTGTGAATGATAATTTGTTTAATGACAATTTAGTTATTTCTATAATAGAAAGTGATGATAATGAAATTTAAAATTTCAATAAATTGTTAAGATATCCTCTTTTCAAAATTGACTTTTTATAGTTTTTTTTATTCTTTTACAAAAAAAAAAAAAAAAATGTTATTGATAAACATAGGTACCTCCACGAAATCGCTAAAAAATAGAGTATAGTCTGATGAAAAAGACGCCAAACTTTATGAAAACAAAATTTTATCATCTAAATGCTTATGTTTTTATGAAGAGGATAGACCAAATTTTTTTTTAATTATTTTTAAAAATTTTTTCCATCTTTTTAGAATATTCTAAATTTTGATTTAAAAACCTTGTTTCTCTTTGTTGCAACAAGGGGTAGTAAATAACAGATAATTTTTAGCATGTTTTTTTTTGTATTACACACATTAATTTGGAATTAAATCTTGCAAAAATAAAAATAATTGTCAGATGTTAATGAAACTTTCAGAAACTATTCACAGATTATCGAAATTATTATAAATATGTTTTTTTTTTATTAAAGTCATGGCAGAAATATTTTTTTTTATATTTATTAACACCCCCATAACTAATTTTATGAAAAACTCTAGAAATTCAAGCCCATCAACCTGAGTGATTACAATAGTTAAAAGCACAAGGCTTTGAAGAATGCAAATCATCTTTTTTTTTTTTTTTTTTTTAATTGGAGCCAACGTACCTGAAAAATCAGCTCTGAATTGTAACATACAAAACTCAATAAAACAAATATATTATTTAATTTCAAATGCTTTTATTTGTTTTTATGAATATGGACAATATTTTCTGAAAGCAAAAAATTTTTTCAATGAAAATTGAATTTTTAATACAATTATTTATTATTTCTTCAATTATAATAGATTTTTACATTAAGTTTTTAAAAATATTATAACATTAGTTAAAAGCACCATCAACCTTTCAAAGTGTCCATATGAGATTGTCATTATCTAGCGCTTTGAAAATTGTAAAAAAACAAACAAAAAAAAAAAAAAAAAAAAGATTTTTAACGAAAATTTCGTACATGCTAGGAACGATTAAAAAATGTAAAAAATACCCCCAAAATACTTTGATCTTTCCTCTTTAATAATAATATGAACATTAGACGATAAAAACTTCGGCGTCTTTTTCATCATGCTATCTCTGTTTACATTTTCTTGGAGGTACCTAGATAAACATAAATTTATTGACAAAAAATGTTACAATTATTATTGTTGGATTTAAAATGAAAATTGGGATAATATCTTTCTAATTTTTGAACACGTACGTATTTATTATAAATCAATAACGAAAAAAATATTTTTGTTCAAACCTATTCATAATACGCACCCCTACTATCTACCTGTAATTTACAGTGAAAAAAAAAAAAAGCAAAAAAAAACGTATTATTTCCGAGAAATTACGGGAATTTTCTATTGTACAGAATTGAATAATCAGAGTTATTCCCCTTTTTAGACAGTTACTTACCTTCCTTTATGCAGCTTCTTTTTTCACCACCCCCAAATCCCAAGATCTGATTGTGCAACAACACCGGAAGAGAAATCAGTGAGCCGAGCTCAAATTGTTCATTACGTTCACTTTCGCATAAATACCCTTAGGGAAAAGGTATAAATCTATCTCCTCTTCCTCGAGATAAAATTGCCAAAACTGAGCTCTCTTGCTTTGAAGTAGTGCATCTAGGAGAAGGAAAACTGAATTCGAAACCAAACTGAAGACTAAGAGGGTTGAGATCCGTCAGACTATCTTGTCCTAGATACACCACTGCTGCTATGGTTGCAGTACATGTAGCGCTCCTATGACCCTCATGGACCTGTGATAAGGCACTATCAAGAACTAAAATAATATTTCTTTAATCCTTGATTTTGAAGTTAAAAAAATTTTTAAAAACTTTAGAATTGGGAAAATTTAATATGAAAAAAAATATTATTTATCAGATTAAAAAATAAAAAAAAAATCAATATAGAGGTATTATGAATAAATATAGTGAAGAAAATGTATCCTACAACAGAAAAGAAAATTACTTACCAAAAAGGAAAAAGGGCACGTATTCCGCATGACATGCTGAAGATGAAATATTTAAATTAAAAAACTAGTTCATCGCAGGAGTTGCTATCAAAGTATTTTGATATGCAAAAATTTGGTGTCCTCTCCCAGTTGTCAACGAATGAAAAAAAATGCTCAGCTGATAAAAGCAGTTGGTGTCCTCGAACCAGTAGGGAAAAATTGATGTATTTTGGCTACCGCCTTCGTCGGAGAGCGAGTTATTTTTCTGACTGGTTACGTGCATTGAGATTTGTGAGATGGTACCGGCAAATCGAGTTTTTGGCATTTCTTTCTGCCCCTGATATTCGAGTTTGAACTTACAGTGATTTGTTCTCTGCGTTGTGGAATTAATCTGCGACAAATATTTCCTTTGCTTTCAGAACGCTTACAATAAAATAATTTAAAACAATGTCTGCTTTCTTTCTTTCATATTCTGATTTGGACCTACATGTCCACAACCCCCCCACCAAAAAAAAAGAGCGGCAAAAGGACATTTTTCCAATTGACAGTAATGGTCAGTTTCTATTCAGTACCTGAAGATTGCATTGCACATGAAACTACGAGTTATACTACAAGTAAGAATATATATATAACTATGAACCTAAAGAGCCAGGCAAACCTACCTAGATTTCACCAGCGTACCCTGATGATCGCATAGGCGAAACCTAGGTAGATTTGCCTGGCTCTTTAGGTTCATAGCTAGATTTGTTCTACTTAGCGTATTGAGCACTTTGCTTAGTTATTTTTATTTTACTCATGTCGGAGGTTTTTTTCTTTGGACTGAGCTTGGATTCTGGTCGATTATTTTTGCCAAAATGACATATTCCTAGTTCTTTCTTTCTTTTTTTTTTTTTTTTTTTTTTTTTTTATTATTCCTTTTTTCCTGGAGTATTGGTTTGTTCATTTACAAGCCAATACACTTAAGGTTTTTCCAGACGAGTATACTTACTTATATTTATAAGATTTATATATATACATACACACACACACACACACAATAATAATAGTGGTCAATATTTATTTATCTTCCAAGAGGATAAAATCCAGTTAGAGATCAACGTACAGTACAGAGCAAGAATATAATCATGATTTCAATGTAATAATCATGAAATATTAGCATTTGACCCATGAAAGTGATTTGGAGGAAAAGCTACATTAGAAGGTGAAGCGACTTACTTTCGAACAAGATGCAAAGGAGAGGTGAAAACAAATCCTCCATTCCTAATGACGCCCATTCCAGCTGATTTTTCTTGATTGTTTACACACACCAACTCTGTTTCCATATTTTTGTTGGCCGTCTGCACTTTCGCATACAACAGATCACCAACCTGAAGGAAGAAAAGAAATAAAAACATCAAAATATGTGTGAACTCATTTGCATTTTCTCAATTCATTACCTTCCTCACATATTTAAAGCTGAACCAAAGAAATAAATAAACATCATATCATTATTTACATTATTCGGACTATTGTCCTCATCTTTGTCGCGATATTTATTACGTTTCGGCAGTTGCATGCTCTGGCCTTCTTTAGGTGGTTGCAATGTCGAACTGAACCCTTTATTTCGCTCACTTGGGTAGACTGTTCTAGTTCCACGTGCCAGTGGATAAAGGTGTTGGTTAGATCCAGTGACAAGACCCAAAGAGTGTGAGTTCAATATCTGGTCAAGGCAGTAGAGAACTTTCAGAGGGTTATTAACAGGAGATAACTGATATCCATTAAACATGGCACGTGGAACTAGAACAGTTTACCCAAGTGAGCAAAATAAAGGGTTCAGTTCGACATTCCGACTACCCGAAGAAGGCTGGAGAGTACAACGGCCGAAACGTTGTAATAAATATGGCAATAAAGACGAGGACAATAGTCCAAATAATGTAAATAATACCTCATCTCAGAAATATAGACAAACAACATATCCTAACACAGTTTCCATGGTTTCAGTGCCAATCATCATCAACATCTATATCTATTTAGGTTGAGTCAGAAATAATTTGCTTTTGTTTACCAACTGTTATTTGTTTTTCAAAAATAAAGATTATATTTTATTATTTACCATAAAAAAGACAACACACGATGAATAAAAAGAAAACCAAAACCAAGACAGATAAAAATTATACCCTTAACATTTTCTTAATATTTTATATCTTTTAACATCCCACCCAGGCCACTGCTCTTTACACTTATTTTTCTTCAGACCCATGGTGTCAATAAAGGAATTTTGCAAAATAACAGCAAAATAGACAGAACACAACAGAGATCCCAAGAGGAAAAATGGCTTATAGTGACATCATGTTGAAACTATTGGTTCCTGTACAATCACAAGTACCTAGATGAGTGACCACTTAGGAATATCAGGTGATGTTAGCTTGGACGTGCAGGTGATGCAATGGATAATGGCTTGGAATTGTTAACTGGAGAGCAGAGTTCCAATTCCCATTGGCTTTGTTATATTCATTTACGCATACCCTTGGGAAAGGTATGAATCTACTTCTCCTCCCAGCTATGGGTTAATTAGTAAAGCTCGTATCACTAAATCATTATTATCTCAAAAAATAAATAAATAAATAAATAAAATAATAAAAATAAATAAATTCTTACACTCTTAAAAAATATTTTCTGGCTTTAAATAACATACAAAGGGTTGAAAAACCATAGGAAAAAAAGTCAATAAACCAGCCAATTACAAGATCAAAGGATTTTATGATATAAAGATTATTTCTTTTTATTCTTTTTAGAAACTCGGAAATTTTGGTTAAAGATTTTTGTTTTCTTTTTAGCATCAATGCAGAACATTAAATTTTTATTGGAAATTTGAGCTTTTTTTTTCTTTTTTTTAAATGGTGAAAAACACATGGACTTGGAAATTGTTGCAAAAATCAAATAATTGCCAGATTTTAATGAAACTTTCAGGGCTTATTCAGAAATAAATCGAATTATTTTTAATTGTTTCTTTTTCAGAAAATCTCTTAACATTTTATATCTTTTAACATCCCACCCAGGCCACTGCTCTTTACACTTATTTTTCTTCAGACCCATGGTGTCAATAAAGGAATTTTGCAAAATAACAGCAAAATAGACAGAACACAGAGATCCCAATAATATTGGTTCTCTGTAATTTTGATTTTGCAGGTGCATTGTCATTGTTGTTGATGTTAAGGTTAGCTATTTTAAATTTTTTAATAGTAGATAATTTAATTTTCTTGTTTTGGTTAACTAGGATTGTGTATTTCTTTATAATGTTCCTAAGAGAAAATTCATCCTGCTTATAGTTAATGTGTATTTGGCTTTTATAGAAAATGTTAAGGGTATAATTTTTATCTGCATGTTCTATGTTTGTACTGGTTACCTTAGAAAGAAATAGTCTAATCTTGTATCTGGTGATCAATGAGGTAATTCGGAAAACTGTTATTAACTAGTGTTTAGATAATAAATTCTCATGTGCTTCTTTGCAGAAGTTTTTTTATAACATCTATTTTATATCTAATTGAGCATTCACTCATAAAATTAAGGTGGTAAGAGTTTCTACTAGCGTATAATAAAGTAGTGAATGTGTTACTACTAAATTCTATGAGAACATCAAATTTATTTTTTTGACAAGTTCATAGGTAAAATAAAGATTGTTTTCCAGATGTGATTCTGAGATTATCAATTTCTTTTTTTTTTTCAGCTAAAATAAAAATACCTACATAGTGGATTTATATTTTGTATTTAGTAACTTTTTAAAATATTTTGGGACATATAATAGAAAAACACAGACTGTGTGGATTTTCCATAATAACACTATTCGTTTGGCTGTAGATATTGCCATTATAGTTGTAGAAGGGGACTTTAGTTGTGCAGGCATGTGATAATTTTTTGAGAATATTTTGTTTGATTAGCAGTAGAGCCCAAGTTGCCCAGGGATGTAACAGTAAGAGATAGATCAAGTATCGACTATCATAAAGACTGAAAAATAAAATTGACAAAGATTATTGTTTAAGGTTGACAGCCACACATGTCTTAATTATTTTTTTTTTTTTTTTTACAAATTGGTCAAACCCAAACAAAAACATTGTTTTCCATCGTTATGAGTCTACCAATTGAATAGAATTTTATTATAAACAATTGCCTTGTAAATGGAATTTTTAAAGCATTCTGAAGTTAAAAATAAAGAAAAATGTGTGCAAGACAATAAGAAACATTACCTACCAAAGAAAAAAAAAAAAAAAAAAAAAGAAGTAAAGTTTTGTTGAAATCGGTTAAAAAATGTAGAAAATCTGATCCCATATATAAACGAACACAGACACACACTCAATTTACATGTGCTTTCCATTTTAGTTGTTGCTGTCATAGAAACCCTCAAGTGATGGGTCTTCTGTTATTTAGTATAGCCCAACAAATTTTCCTTCTTCCAAATTATTGTTTGTTTGTTTAATGGCATATCAGCTCCTGATTGGTTATTTAATGCCAAAGTTTTCGTTTGGTTTGCAACAACCTCAGTGGGTTATTTAATGCCAACAAGATTTTTATTGCTGGTAATATTTTTTTATTTTTTTTTTTTTTACAAATGTACTGCTGGTAATAATTTTTCCAAAAAACGTATTGCTGATATTAAAACCTACTTGTATACTTGCATAATGTTTTGACCCCTTTTGGGGTTTAACTATATGCCCATAGCTGGGACCCTAACAGGTGCTACCACCAGAGCCAGAGTGGACCTGGGAACACCAGCAATTAAGAGGTGGTTCCATGCTCCTCAAAACCTCCTGATCAAAGGCCTTGCTGTTGGATGTAGTTTATTGTCTTAACCAGGACACAAAGCTTTTTGTCATACCCAGAACGGGTTTAATAAAAATTCTTAAAGTAATAAAAATATGATATATATTATATATTATTCTGCTTTCACAATTGAATACATGGACATGTTTGTGTGGACATAATTACTCCAGGTGAGGATATGTGTGTTTTATGTTCTAGTTTTGTTGAAGTTATATTTCTGAATACAGTTTCAGTTCTTTAAGAAACTGTAGGATAATATATGGATTAATATCATGAAAGAGTTCTTTCATGTTGGTTGTTTGGTTGATTTTGTTTAGCGGCATATCAACACCCCTATGGGTTATTTAATGCCGAAATCTAAATATTTTGAACACAATTTTATGGCTTCATCTACAGATAAAATGTATTGTTGGTCGTTTTTCTTATAAATATGCAGTATATATTGCTAGTATTTTTATACCTTTCTAGTGTTTTTGCTTTTGTTTGCAGGGTTCACTATTTGCTCATAGCTGGGGCACTAACTGGTGCTACCACCCCGGATCAGAATGGACCTCGGAACAACAACAACTAAGAGATGGGTCAACACTCCTCAAGACTTCCAAACTCCCAAACCAAAACTGTGTTGCCAGATGTAATTTATCGTCATACCCAGGACTGTTCTTCTAAATTAATCTTATCTCATTTGGAAAGAAGAAAATTGTATTATGGTCAGAAAGAGTTAAAAAAAGAAGAGAACTTACCCTAACATCTGGTCGATTTCGTTTTGTGGCACCCTCAAAGGCTAAATAAGAAAGACCTGCTGGCTCATTACTACCCATATCCACACGAAACACATCTCCTGCCTTCATGGAACACACACCAAGGACATGGTCACCCTGAACAGGAACATACTGGAAAGTCAGAAAGAATCAGATTTTATTTGTACAAATGATTGATTGTTGATGGATTCATTTTCTACAGTTTATCAACCCTTTACAGGTTATTTAAAGCCAGAAAATATTTTGTATAAATTAGCAGAATACCTGTCTGGCAAACAGACAAAAAAGGTGCAATAGAAGTTCTCTTAATCTTTTTATTAATAATAAAATTAATTCAACCATAGACTATATTTGTGTAATTAGATAATTTTGTCATGTTTTTATTAAATATACTAACTAATTATGTCATCTATCAGGATGCCTCCATATGTCATCATAGGGAAATCAGGATTTGATTTATTTGTTTAACAGCATATAAACTCCTTATGGGTCATTTAATGTCAGAATATAATTTTCTTGGGAGTTTGAAGTAATAAAAATATGATATATGTCAGGGGTTGTTAACCTATAACACATGTGCTACACATGGCATGCCAAGCAGCTGCAAATGCCATCACAAAGCTCGAACCAATAACTAGTACAACTCAAAGAAGATATTTAACTGTTTGAATTTTAATATATACTAAAGTGTGTGTATATATATATATATATATATTACTATATAAAATATATTGTAGAACAGGTATATTGACCGTGACTTATATAAAAATATGTATGCTGTTAGCACACTGAATGATTTTAAAACCCTACATCAGCACATAGCAAAAGGTTGCCGACCCTTGATACATGTTATTCTGCTTTCACAATTGAATACATGGTAAATGATGCTCAGCTTTTGTGCATATACATGTTTGTGTGCAGATAATTACTGCAGACAGTGATGTAAGTTTTATGTCGTAGATTTGTTGAAGTTAGACTTTGGAATATATTTTTAAAATGATTTCTTTAAAAAATTATAGGATATTATTAATAACGTCATGAAAGAGTTCTTTCATGTTGGGTGGTTGATTTTGTTAAGTAGCATACCAACCTCTACAGGATATTTAATGCTGAAATCTAAATATTTTGAACAGCTTCAACTAAATATATTTTGAACATAATTGCATGCCTCCAACTACAGATAAAATGTATTGCAGGTCATTTTACTATAAATATGTATTGTTGGTAAATTTTTTTCATAAAAATGTATTGCTAGGATTTTTTTTACTATAAAAGTGTATTTTTATACTTTCATAGTATATTGTTTTTGCTTAGGGTGTTCGCTAGTTGCCTATAGCTGGGACCCTAACAGGTGCCACCACACCGGGTCAGGGTGGACCTGGGAACAACAGCAATTAAGAGGTGGTTTCATGCTTCTCAAAACCTCCAATCTCCCAATCAGAAGCCTTGCTGCTGGATGTAGTTTATCATCATGCAAAAGACTACATAGAGACTTCGGTTGCACATATATTAGGAGACACAAGACATTGATATGTGTTCCCACAATTTCCATCTGACTTGGAATAATTACATCTCATCCATTGTCTGAAGAATCTTTTCGCATGACATCATTGCAATCCAATGCCACAAATTTGGTCTGATAGATTCTTCCATTGACGATATCCAACTGCTGATGTCTTCTTTGTAACCTTGGTAGGAGTGTTCTCTAGGTGCTATGCCTTGCCAAAGGGCAACCCAGGATTTGGTCCCATATGGATTTCTCCCAGAGAAACCAGTCTGCTGTTATTTAACCAATAAATAAAAATTAATTCCCGTCTTGGGTATGACAATAAACTATATTTGCATCCTAAGTAAAACGATGAACTGCATCCAGCAGCAGGACCTCTGGTGGGGAGGTTCTGAGGAGCATGGAACCACCTCTTAGTTGCTGGTGTTGCCAGGTCCGC
The DNA here is from genome assembly GCA_963932145.1 of Acanthosepion lycidas. Lineage (NCBI taxonomy): Eukaryota > Metazoa > Mollusca > Cephalopoda > Sepiida > Sepiidae > Acanthosepion > Acanthosepion lycidas. The sequence continues at coordinate 89,726,763 of OZ010593.1, forward strand.
CCTGACCCGGTGTGGTGGCGCCTGTTAGGATCCCAACTATGAGCAAATAGTTGACTCCCAAGCTGGGATCAAAACACTATGAAAGTATAAAAATAGGTTTTAATACCAGCAATAAATTTTTGAAGAAAAGAATATTACCAGAAGTGCATTTTTGAAGAAAAAACAGAGACAGTGCTAGCAATACATTTTGGAAGCAATGCATTTTTAGAAACAAAGGTGTTAGCAGCGATGCATTTTTGAAGAAAAGAATGTTGGCAGTGATGCATTTTTGAAGAAAAAAAAGAAATATTGCTAGCAAGACATTTTCAAAAAATATTACCACCAATAAAAAACCCATTTAGGTGTTGATATGCCATAAACCAAAACAAACCTAAAAATTAATTCAACAACAAATTAGTCCAATTATATCAATTTTTTCTTCAACATGAAACATTTTTTTGTTTACATCTCTTTCAATTAAATCCATTTAAAATTCAATATATTTAAATAATTTGCAATGATTTTATTAAATAATAATTAATTCAGTAAACTTATATTTCAATAAATTTATATATTTAAATAATCTTGCAATGATTTTTATTAATAATAATAATAATTCAAAATAATTAATGTTTGCATTAAATAATAGTAATTATGTTTTGTTTTTTTTATTTGTTTAAATAATTTGGTACTGTTCATAAAAATTACAGATTGGAGATACCAAAATCAAACAGGTGCAACAATTTAGATATCTGAGAAGTGTATTAACAGAGGATGGAAAGTGCAAGACAGAAATTCAAAGGCGCATTGGGATAGCGAAAGATGCCTTCCAAAAGCTGAGTGACGTATTAAGAAACAAAAAAATATCATTAGAAACAAACAAACAAAAAGAATACTGAACTGTTATATAGCATCAGTCCTCTTATATGCCAGTGAATACTGGATAATATCCTCACAGAGACTTGAGGCAACATAAATGTTTTACAGAAGGATACTGAGAATACTATGGATTGAGCATGCAAGCAACAAAGTTCTAGAGACAATGGCAACAAAAAGGTCACATACTTAACATCAGGAAGACAGTTGAAATTACTGGGGAACATAATGAGGAAAGTGGGTTTGGAAAATTTGATACCCACAGGACAGATTGATAGTAAGATGGCTAGAGGAGAGCAATGTATAACCTACCTGGTGAGCTTCAGTAAATGGATGGTAAGACAAAAGTTATTAAGAGCTACAAAGGACGGGAAATTGTAGCAAGCCATGGTCACCAATGTCCTGAAGGGACACAGCATATATAGAATAATTGAACAGATTATTCTGACTTATTTAGATAACTCCGTAAAATTTTTGACTGAGGCTTCAGTAAACTAATTTGTTATGATATGAAATGTCAGACAGCAACAATAGTTACTATGAATATAAATTCTAATATTTTTAAAATCATTTACTTTATGTCTGCTTCTAAAAAAATGCTTTCATTGATGACAATATATATGAAATATGAAACCTTCAGAAGCCTTTAACAAGATGACTACATTTACACTAGCATGGCAAACAAGGGAGGTTATCAATAGAAAGTCCAAGGGAGATTAGTAGAAGCTTGGCAAGTGTTCAGAGTTAAACAGACACAACTGAGGTAGTATTGGTTCAAGTTATGTTTTTGTAATTTACAACTTAATTTTACAAAGGCAGATATAAATTCTTTGGCAAACTTGGATCTTTCCCTTGACACCGCTATTAATTCAACTACCTTCACTCCTCGGCAATGGTTATTGTTTTAAAAAGCAATATAGAACTATAATGAAACCTATTTGCTTCAAAAGCCTTATTTCTATGCTATAATTATTCTTACTTTCGATGTATAAGACAAAAACAAACTCTTCGAGCAAAAAGTGCTTTTTATACACCGAAAAATACGTTAAATAAATATTAATTAACGTTTTTTTACTCAGACGTTGGTCAGAATTTGTCATATTTTTAATCCCGGATAGTCTTTTTAGTTGCATCCGGATATGAAGGGAATTCAAAGCAAAAATACCGAAGGGAATAAAAGAAGGTACATCAGAAATCGTTTGGAACGTTAAACTTAACAATATCATTCACGCCGAAGGACAGGCTATTTCTGGTTTAAAGAAAGTATGAAAAAAAAAAACGTATTCAATTATCTTGTTCGGTTAGTTTTTATCGAGAGGGAGAAAAAATAAGCAAGATACATTATAAATTAAATAAATAAATAATATCCTCTAAGATAAATATATAAATTAACATACCTTTGAATTGAACTAAAAAAAATATGGATAAAAAAAAGTATCTTTCTCACCCTCCGTTGATGAGAATCCAACCAGTAAACATTTGGTTCCTTGAAACGAAGTATACCGACTTTGGTAACGACCACCTTGGAACCTTGTATTTGCAATCCGGGTCCCAACACAACCTTCAAGGTCCCTTCTAGTGCTTTTAAATTATCGATGGTTTGCCCAGGCATAAAGAGTGTGTTAACCTCAGGGGCTTGTTCTATAGCTTCGTTTTCAATTTCATCATCTAACTCCATCTCGTCCGCCATGTGCTTTAAATTGTCCGCCTAGAGTTACTTCCCTTGCAACGAGTCGCTCTTCAGTGAAGAAGTCGCTAAAATTCAGGATTTTGAAAACAAACACATGGAACATCAAGAGGAGGATGAATGAATGGATTTGAAAGTTTGAAATTTGTGCTGTTTTTCCTACTCTAAGTTAGTACTTGAAAAAATCTACATGTTTTAAGTAACTGAATTTTTAGATTTGTCTAACTTTAGTTATGAAGATTGTAAAAGGTAATTGATGGTCATGGTCGATCGACAGGTTTTTTTCACAAGTCACTCTCCTCATCTTAATTATATTCAAATTGTGTCTCTTTGGCAAACGTTCCAGATCAAATCCCAGAGCATTATCCTGTTAGCTGTTTTTATTTATTGTAAATTCTGCTGTCTCGGTTAGTAATTCATTCATTTATTGTGTAAAAAAATAAAAAATTTGGAAAACAGTCTCTCTAATCGCTACATTTTTTAAAGCTTGAAATTGATCCACGCAAAATCTCTTTTCTTTTTTCAACTGCCAGAGGATAAAAAAGCAGTTTCAATGCACGTGTGTAAATAGTAATACCCTCCTTTTCTATTCTAAAATGTTCAAACAGACAAAATATTTTCATTCAGAGATAAGGTTTTCCATGGATAACTTTACTCTATTATGCAAACTTGTTTTTAACACCTTTTTATTTTTTATTCGTTAAAATTTCAGCAATCAAGACGTCCTTTTATTCAGTTCCTTTTTTTTTTTATCGTCTCTAAATGTTTAAGAGGAAAGATCAAAGTTTTAATTATTTTAAAAAATTTTTCCTTCTTTTTAAAACATTCTGAATTTTAATTTAAAAATCTTTGTTTCTCTTTGTATCACCGAAGCTAAAATAACAGACAATTTTTAGCACTTTTTTTTTTTTTTTTTTTTTTGCAAAAATAATTGTCGGAAACTCAGAAATTATTCACAGAAATTATTATACATATGCTTTTTTTTCTTTTTTTTTTTTTTATCAAAGTCATGGTAGAAATATTTTTTTATAATTATTACCCCACACCCATAACTAATTTTGTGAAAATTCTAGAAATTCGATCGAGTCCACTTTAGTAATTAACAATAAAAGCACAAGGCTTTGAGAAATGCAAATCATGTTTTTTTTTTTGTTTTTAATTGGACCCCACCCCCTAAAAATCAGCTCTGAATTGTAACATACAAAACTCAATAAAACAAAGATATTATTTAAATTCAAATATTTTTATTTGCTTTTAGTTGTTTTTATGAATATGGACAATATTTTCTGAAAGCAAAACTTTTTTGATGAAAAATGAATTTTTAATACAATTATTTGTTATTTCTTTAATTATAATAGATTTTTACATTTAAGTTGTTAAGATATTATAAAATTAGCAGCATCTACTTTCGTAAGTATCCTTATGAGATAAATCTTTTTTTAGCACATTGTAAATTGTATCGTTTTGACTAATCAGAAGACCTGCAGTAATTAAGAAATGTTATTTTGTGTTTATAATTGGGCTGTAATTATAAAGTATGGAAGACCAACCAGAATACAATGAAGTTGCGTTATTTGAGTTCAGTTAAGCATTGTTCTCCATTGTTAAGGCCTTTACTTTTGCGAAACAAATGTGAAGTTAATTTGATTTTTCAACTGAAAAGGGTACCTACAAGTATCAGTATCATCTTATAAAATTTATATGATCTTATTTTTGTATTAATCTCAGTTATGACATTTTTCCATAAATGAAATATCAAAATTAATAATAAAATGAATGGAAATACAAATAACACAGTAAAATGTAGTAAATGTACATAAAATTGTAGTATTTTATGTACACTTCTGATAAAATTTCATAAGAAAGATACCTATAAATTAATTAGATACCTTTCATATGAAATTTAATCTCACTCTTAACAGTCTTATTTTAATTTCTTTATAATATATTTTCCATAGAGCATTGTAAAGGTGAAAGCTTAGTACAAAAAACAAAACAAAATTAGAGTGTTGAATGTTTTCCTTAAAAATAACGAGGTAAATAATTTGTTCACTTAGATCTAAATAATTTCACTTTTCTCCTTCCGTAGAACAAATTATCCTCACGTAATATGTCAATATGTCATTCATCATCTGTCAATTGACGCGAAAGGTTATGACTTGCTTTGTTTTATTTTTAAATTACACCTTTTCGGCACAGAAGCTAAGTGAAGCTTAGTTCAAAATATTTTAAATAAACATTATAATTTTTGATTTTCTTTTTGAAAAAATGATAATTGATTTTTAAAAGAATTTTAAACTGAGATTTTCATTTTTTTTATAAAATGGACAAAAAATGGTTGCCATGATCGATTATCTGTCAATTTTGCTGACTCAAAAAAAAAGATTTTTAACAAAAATTTTGAACGTGCTATGAACGATTAAAAATATGTAAAAAAAAAATACCCCAAAAATACTTTGATCTTTCCTCTTAATAATAACATAAACATTTAGACAATAAAATTTTGTTTTTGTCAAGTTTAGCATCTTTTTCAGCATGCTATGCTCTTTTTTTTAGCAATCTCATGGAGGTACCTATTAAATCTCATTAATTATTTGCTTTGTATTTTTCTGGCTTTGGTTTGGTCATTTTGTCTCTAGCAGCATTTATTGACCTATTTTGTTTATTTAATGCCGAAATCTAAATATGAAAATTCAAACTTTAAAACTTCCAATTAATTCAAGAGAATGGCATAATTTTATGATTAAGTTATAATTACTTAGCTGTACTTTTTTTCTTTTTATTAAATAATATTACAAAAAAATCAAACTAAGGTGAAAAGTTATTTCCCCTTGAAGAAACCTGGAATTCATTAATCAGCAATTTTTTTTTATATATATATTTTGATATATGTCGTGTCTTCAATTTTACTATATTGTCATTTTGCTATAAAAAATGTCTTGCTGGTCTTTTCGCTATAAAATTAAAAATTTTATTGCTGGTAGTTTTACTATAAAAGTGCATTTTTGGTAATTTCAATACAAAAATGTATTGTGTAATGAAAAATAGAATGGGTAAATTTGCAGATAATAGCCCAATGACAAATTTAAAAAAAATATATATAATTCCTGGTGTAAACTCGCCTGATTGTTCCAAAAATAGCATTAAAAGTTAGCAGAAATCTATCTTTTAGCAGTTATTGACAATTTCAGTTGAGTCCCAGTTACCCTTGATTACTGCACAAAAGTTTATCTGTCTTTTCACCTTAATAGTATATTTTTTTCATATTCTCTTACACTCAGCAACCTCTTGTTTCTTAGTGGCTTTATTGCTTTGCTTGGGCTGAAGTGATTAAAAACATTATTAAATAATGTCGTTTTCTCACATAGTAACGTATGTGAGAAAACGACATTATTTTTGCACCAACCTAATATTATTATAAAAATAAAATCACTGAAATGACTTACACTTTGGGTGATAGAGAGTAAACACTAAAAAACTGAAGATTCAATTGGTGCTGTATTTTCTTGTGTTTCTGAAGCTAAAATCAGAGAATAAATTGCATCCTTGATTATAATATGACCCCGTGTTTCTGAAATTAAAAACAAGGAACAAATTACATACTTGAGTATAATACGACCCCATGTTTCTGGAGCTAAAAACGTAATAAATTACATCCTTGTTCATAATATGACACTGTGTTTCTAAAGCTAAAAACAGAGAATAAATTAAATCCTTTAATATAATATGACCCCAGTGGTGCTCATATGAATACAATATGGGAACCAGTAATAAGGAGTACCAGAGAAAAGCGCTAATAACAACAAAAAAATTGCAATATGAGCTCTGGTAAAAACATGTAATGATAACAGCAAAAATTTCAATATGAGCACTGGTAAAAAACGGTTGTTGATGACATTAGGTTTATAATACCCAGAAATTCATACACAGATGTCCTCAAGGACACATGGCACAGTGGCTATTAGTTAGATTCAATGGCAGGACCCAAAAAGTGTGAGTTCAATACCTGATTATGGTAGTGGAGAACTTGGAGAGGGAATTAAACAGGAGATAACTGGTAACTGATATCTATTAGACATGGCACGTGGAACTAAAACAGTCTACCCCAGTGAGCGAAATAAAGGGTTCAGTTCGACATTCCAACCACCTGAGGAAGGCCGGAGCATACAACGGCCAAAGCATTGTAATAAATATAGCAACAAAGATGAGGACAATAGTCTGAATAATGTAAATGGTGTAATCTCTGACTTTATTATATTTCTATATATTAATAAACTATGAAAATAAAAAAAATGTTGTTTTTCATCAAGAATGAAGAGAGAAAAGAAGACTTTATAACAAAAACAATAACATCAAAATATAAAGAAACAAATTTTATCTTGTTTGAAAAACTGAGTGTATTTGCAATCTGGCTGTTTTAAATAAGAAGTCTCTTAAGTTGAGTAAAAATATCTGAAAACATGTAATTCTTGTAATTGATGTAAAAGCTTTAACAAAATTTTATTCAACTATGAATACAAGGTTCGCATATAGTGTCCTTTTATAGTCCCAGTAAACAGAAATAGAGGAAAGTGACAAAACGAGGGGTGACCACTCTTGATTATTCATAACACTGCAAAAATATATAATATGACTCCCTCTTTTTTGCCTTTAATTTTTATTCAAAAATTTCCCGTATTATGCACAAAAAATATGCCAGATTAATTTATGATTTTGCTCTCTTAGCAACCGAAGAAATAATTCAACTCTAGTGTAATAAAAAAAATTATAATAATAAAATGCATTTTTTTTTTTTTTGACTTGTCTAAATAATTCATGCAATTTCTATTCTTATCAGTTGTTATGGATAACTAAATTCTTTGAGTCAATCATGTTGGATGAAGAGATGTCTTATTCGCATGCATCACTGGTGACCACTGACCATTTTAGCCGAATATTTGAGTTTGTCGGTCAACATCAATGGATTTACAATTTTCAATTGACCAATTTTTTTTCTGAAGAAGTGTGGACTCAAGCACCTGCAGAAGTGAGTACACTTTTTTCTTTTTATTTTGCAGTGAGGTTGCTGTAGAGGAGATATATAGTAACAATAGCAAATGATTGACACTTTTAAATGCTCATGCTTTCAAAAAGAAATCACCTCTTCTTTTCCTTTGCCAAATGAAAGGTGCTCTTTTACTGATGTTCAAGTAAGTAGTACTTGTTTAAGAAATGTGCATATTCAGACTATGCTGTTAATGAAAGGAGTACATTTTCTACAGCCAAACTTTTATTATTTTATTCCTATTTTATGGAATAAATATTTCGGGCTGTTTTCAATTTTGCCTTCATCTTGTATTGGTTTGTTAAAAAAAATGTTGAGTGTATAAAAAATTTATGCAAAAAAAAAAAAAAAGTTCTATGCACCTTATCCCCTACATAAAAGTGAAGAATTTTATAACCAGTGAGGTGTTTGGGCAGCAAAGTTGAAAAATTTAACGAGGCAGAAAGGGAAAAGAAAGGAAAGAAGGAAAGGAGAGGCTAAGAACCGAATCGTGAGTGATAAGCAAGAACACACACACAGCTAAGAGACAATGGATAAAAGGATATTTTGATAAGTAACAAATGGCGAAAGAGTGTCATTACAATGACAGGGAAATTCTGAGTAAAAAGAAAGGGAAAGAAGGAAAGAATCAGATATGTTTTGGCATCGGCTGTGTTATCTAAGGATATGAAAACAAACTATTGGTACGGGAAGACATCTTATTATCAACTACAGACCGGCTGCCCAAAGAGAGAGAGAGGAAAATTCAAATGAAAATGTTATTTCGTTAAGTGACGAAAAACAGACAACTAAAAGAACTTGGACAGATATGAAAAATTAAAAAAAAACACCCACGAGCATCCTTGGCCTGCAATAATAAAATTTTGTTATCAGGAATTGTGCCGAAAGAAAATGAATGTGTTTTTTTTTTCTTTCTTCAAGGCGACAGACCGACTGGAACTTTGAAGATGTTTTTTTTTTTTTTGAGACCGTGTCGAGAAGACCACACATTCTGATAATTAGCGATAAAATACCTGACGTAAACCACGTGTAGAACAAGAGTTATGACTGCCATTGTCATATTGTCCCGTTCGTGGCTGGAGAAATGATAAACCATTAAGGGGAAGAAAAGGGAAGAGATGATTTTTTTTTAAGCAAGATATTTTTTTCTCTTCCTGAAACAAAGCCGCAGATTCGTCCACGCCCGACTAAGACATCATTGGTCAAGTGGTAAACAAGTGATGCACGAGGGAGGCTGTTGCCGCCCATCTGGAGGATGAGTAAGAGAGGTTGCCACGAAGATGTGGGGAGGGCAGTTCACGCCCCTCTGAAGTATGATGAGAAGGTGGGAGTGAGGAAAGGTTCCCAAAAATGGAAAAAGGTGGAAATTCCTAACCGGAGAGGTGGATATGTATTTAGAATTATCGAGGAACTCCCCAGCGCCGACAAACTCACCCCGGTTTTGGTCGGCGCCCATATAAACGAAGCCACAACGAGCAGAAAAGAGTCGAGTCCCAGCAGTTCCCAGCGTCAGTCTCCGGTTGAGGCAAGCCTCGCAGATAGCTGACCAGGATTCGCGCACATTTTCCGGACCCATCTCTTCAAACCAAGATCAATTATTTTGAGGAGCGACTTAGATCCAGATCACCGAAATAAGTTTTTCTTTTGACTTTCATCCAAAGACCCACCGAAACACCAACTTCTTAGAGAGCAGACGACTTGAAGTGTTAAAACTTGCCTAGCGGAAAACGACGTGTCACAATCCATAGAACGGATCGGGAGATAGATGCAGTCCTATGTAACGAACAACTAGACATAAAGTTTGTTACCTTTTTCTTTGATACTTTGAACTTTTGAGTTTTCATTTTATTGCCTTTTATGCGTATTTTTGTGGTATCACCCCCGTTGGACTCGGTTTGCAGTACGGCCCCGATGACTGATTGATTTCCTCTGCCTAGATCAAATCACAACGTGGGTAGGCAGACTGGGGATCAAAGTAGGACGTCACCGTTGGTGCCGTGGTAGACTGGGATACAACGACACGGTTGGCGTTGCGACCAGGGGACGACGTCACATAATGCTAAGCTTTTAAAAAGCAAATCATTAAGAACATCATTGGGACTTGTTAACAGAAAAGTAATCTTGTCATAGTTATTTAACACTACAAACAAATAATTAAAGTAAAAAAAAGGACTTTTTTTAGAAACACATGTTAGCTTGCATTTTTAAACCATTACATGTTTTAATGTTGAACCCAAATACAAATTAAAATGTCTGCTTCTGAAAGTAAATAGTTTAAAACTAAAAATAAATAAATTGACCTTTTTTTATATCGTACTGCAAGTAACCCCAAAAAATAAAACTCTATCTTTGATCTTGTTTTAATTTTAATAATAGCCTAAATGATTCAACTTGTTGAAGGTATTTAAAATAATGTAAAAGTTTTAAAATATTTTAAAAAATAAACAAAGAAAGCTAAATTGAGATTCAGTTGTTTCTGTCGTTTCAATTATTTATGAAAACAAAAATGTAATGACACTCGTATGTATAATTAACTGTCACAGACACACAAACTTACCCACAGACATTGTAATGGATAGAAACTCAGCCAACAAAGCTTAAACTTTCTTGTTTGCCAAAAAGATTTCATCTTTAGGATTAAATCAAATAAAAAAATGCCAGCAACGTCTTAAAGTATTTCAGTATTAACCACTTGAAAAAAAAAAAGAGAAAAGCAATATCTCCCCAACTCAGATAGCAGACCTTGAGACTTTACAACTTCATTTTTTATTTTAGGAGCAACAAAAGGAGTATTGCGGGGATATGTACATTAGTGTTAGAGTTGGGAAACGGGTGTTTCCTGAAATGTTTATCCCACAACAAAAGTGGCAGACTTGCGTGTGTCTGGGTAATAAAATACAAAGAAACAACTAAAACCAATATATATATATATATATATATATATATATATATATATATATACAAACAATAATGTATTGTTAACCAGACTAATAATTTTTTTTGTTTGAAAAATAATTTTATTAGTGTCTCCAAATATTTTGGAAATATTTTAAACTCACAGAAAAAAATATCATGTTAATTTTAACATCACATTTAATCTTATAGTTATTTAGCTCCACAAGTAAATAATTAAACTAAAAAAAAGGATTTTTTTTAGAAACACATATTAGCTTGCATTATTAAACCATTACATGTTTTAATGTTGAACCTGAATACAAACTAAAATGTCTGCTACTGAAAGTAAATATTTTAAGAGTAAATAAATTTAAATAAATTGACTTTATTTTTTACATCATACCGCAATTAGCAAAAAACAAAATTCACTCTTTAAGAAGCTTGTTCTAACTTTAATATAAGCCCCAATGATTAAACTTGTCGAATTAATGTAAAAGTGTAAAAAAATTTAAAAAGATAGAAACCCTGTCGACAAAGCCTAATCTTTCTATGACTGTAGCAATTTGCCTAACAATCTACTAATTATTCTTTAGCTTTGGATCAGATCAAAAGAAAAAAATGGCAACACCATCTCAAAGTATTTCAGCATTAACCACTTAAAAAAAAAAAAAAAGAAAAATATTTCATTAACACAAAACACACACTCAGATGTCAGCCCTTCAAATTTGACAACATCATTATTTTATTTTATTAGCAACAAAAAGAGTGTATTATCACTTTTTTGTTCCTATAAAATGGAGTGGTTCCCACTCTTTGTGAAAAATAAGAGCCCTCCGCTCCAGCAAAAAGGAGCATGCTTAAGGATCTTGTTACTTTCAGGAGGACTCCTTAAAGCCCTGGTAATACTAAATTAGAACAAAAAGAGATATCCCTAGACATCGTCAGCAGAACAAGAATAATCAACTTCTTAGATTAGCTAAAGGGTTCAGTTCAAAATTTCCTGAAGGTTACCTAGATCAGCAAACACCTGATGAAGGCCATAGAATACAACAGCCGAAGCATTGTAATAATAATAAAAAAAATAAGAATATTAGTCTGAATGTAAATACAATCCAACACCCTTGGGACCAGGCATCTGCCAGATCACAAGAAATGCCAGGTGACAGAAATGTATACTATTTAAATTATTTGGACTATTGTCATCATATTTGTTGCCATATTTATTACGTTTCGGCCGTTTTACGCTCCGGCCTTGTTCAGGTGGTTGGAATGTCAAACTGAACCCTTTATTTCACTCACTGGTGTAGACTGTTCTAGTTCCACGTGCCATGTCTAATGGATGTCAGTTGTCAGTTATCACCTGTTAATTCCCTCTCCAAGTTCTCTACTGCCTGAACCATGTATTGAACTCACACTCTTTGGATCCTGTCACTGGATCTAACACCTTTATCATGTGTCCTTGAGGGCATCTATGTATGAATTTCTGGGTATTATAAACCTAATTTCAGCAACCATTTTTTACCAGTGCTCATATTGCAATTTTTGCTGTTATTATACATGTTTTTACCAGTGCTCATATTGCAATTTTGGCTGTTATCATTTTATATTTTTACCAGAGCTCATATTGCAATTTTTTGTTCTTATTACCGCTTTTCTCTGGCAGCCCTTATTACTGGTTCCCATATTGTATTCATCAGCCGAAATGTTGTGATAAATATGTTGACAAAGATGAGTACAATAGTCCAAATAATTTAAATAATGTACATAATACTTCAGAAATATAGACAGACAGAAATCATTTTAAAAAAACATCCGATGTAAGCATTGCTTGCCAGATCCTTCCACATATACAGGGTGTCCATAAAGTTCGTGTGCACTTTAAAAACTTTATAACTTTATTTTTATAGGCGATAGAAATAATTTGTAAAAAGGATTAGAAAGAAGTAAATCTATTTTTGAAGGTTTTATTGAAATTTTATTTAAGTTTCCACATGTCCTCCATCATTAGCAATACAAAGGGTAATATGATTTTGCAGTTCACAGAAAATATTTGCCAACTGATTTACAGTAATTCCTGAAATCACATTAGTTATTTTAGCTATACTTAAAACTAGGTACATTAAACTTTATAACATTTTTTACAGATTATTTCTATTGCAAATACAAATAGTTATAAATTTTTTAAAGTGCACACGAACTTTATGGACACCCAGTATATTGTGTTATCAAAAGTAGAACAAAGCTTAAAACAGGTAGTAAAACAATCATTAATACTTCCAAACGAGGTTTTTATTGTTTCATGCAACACAAGGACTAAAAAAGAAGCCTAAAACCCCAAAATAATATCTTGAACGGGTAAATATGCAGCTATATATGAGAAATGAGCAAGACCGTATCACCAAAACACTCTACTGCGGAAAGTTGTAAACAATGTGTTGCACTGCCCTCATAGCTGCTCAACAAACTAGTAGCAGCTTATTCAAAAAAATACCAAACCATAGAAGTTGCTGGATCACGGATTACCAGATTACGAGGTCGAGCTGTAATTCTAACTCCTCATCCGAGAAACTCAGATAGAAAAGTCTTATAATTGTCCTTCCATTGTCTTTCACTCACCCCAATTATGGTGTATAACTGGGACATCTTTACTGCTTACTGTTGCTTGGTAAAACACATTATGCATGAAGCATTTTACATCCAAAGGAGAATAATGACAGGAGAGGTTTGGGTTAATATCACTCACAGAAAGCACTTTTTGATTGTACTTTTTTAATATAATGAATGATGTTCTCTATACAGCTGTACTTGAAAAAAGTATTTCTGTTGAACAGTTTGGTTTGATTTGTTTTACAGCATATGAATCTTTTTTTCAAGTTATTTAAAGCCAAATTCTCTCGTTTTAATAAACAATAGATAGGTAGACATAGGTCCATTTTTGCATGAGATTCAAAACAGTAGATGTACAGGCTGATCTGAAAGTCTTGTTACCTCTACATAATATAATTTTCTATTTCAGATGACTGACACAAGCTCCTACAGTTTGGAAGAGAGGTAGGTGTGACAAGACTTTCGGACCATCCTGTAGATCTGGTTTATATTAAAAAAAAGGTAAACATAGCCAGGATTTACATGCAAATCAAAAATGTAGGTCTGTTTTGTGCTCGACCCCAAAAGGTAGACATCAGACTGGTTTGCACTAAAATTCAAAAGATAGACATAGATCCAAATTTGTGCTCAAGTTCAAAAGGTCTGGTTTGCATTTGAGTCCAAAAGGTAAACATAGGTCCTTTTTCTTCCAATGTTTGCAGGTGTCCCTATGGATGGTGACTTCATTTGGGAAGTTCTTGCCACTCTGCAGTGAATGCAGTTGATATATTCTGGGCCTCTCCAACATAGCCTCCATACATGACATAATCTTGAAAAAAACAGACATGGACTCTTGAGATGAAAATATTTTGATATACCGTGTTATATACAGTCAATTTTTACCTTCTTTCACCCTCAGAAGAAGACTGACTATATATTAGGCAAAATAATGTTTTTCTGAATATAAATGTCTTTTGTCACAAGAAACTGACTTTATTTTTTTGTTTTATTTCTAGTGGCTGTCTTTTCTCACCAATATGTCTGCTGATGAGCTAAAAGAATTGCCCTACAAAGCATGCTGGGTAAGTTTAACTTTTTCTGTTATATTTTTATCACTTATATTCTTGTAAATGTTGATAAGAGAGATTGATTCATTTCCTATGGCTAATTAACACTTGCAGGTTATTTAAAGCTAGAAAATATTTTTAGATTTTTTTTTTTTTTGAGACAATAGAAATTTAGTGATAACAGTCTTACTAATTAACCCATAGCTGAGGGAGAAAAAGTGGATTCATATTTTTCTCAAGGCTATTTGTGTTTAAGTGAATATAACAAATCCAGCAGGAAATGGAACTCAGCAAAGTGACAAAGATTATGGACAGAGAAATAAACAAACATATATAAAAAAAAAAAGCTTATGGTTCATTATAATATGGAAGTGTTGAAAAGTTCTCAGCGTGACTTATTTTCCAAAATCAAGTGTGCAGGTGGTGTGATGGATAGTGGCTCAGATCGAGAAATCAAAGAGCTGATTTCAAATTTCAGTTGAGTTGGTTGCATTCACTTATCCACAAATACTTTTGGGAAAGGTATGAATCTGGCTCTTATCTCCCCTGCTATGAGTTAAATAGAATGAAATTTGTAAATAATTATCTTTTATATTCCAACCTAAAAAAAAAATCTTCACTTTTTAAAACAACAAACATTGCTGAGGAGTAGGTATTTACTCAACCTCTCACGAGGTCAGGTTGTGACTCAAGGTCGGTTTAATGTGGGGAACCCGAGCGCGTGCACCCAGGCAAGGAACAAAAATTCCCTGAGCCCCAGCAACCGTCAATTGTGCTGGCCTCGGTGAGTGCATCGATCTTTCTCTCTAGTGCAATGAGAAGGTGCAGCCTCGGGCAACTGTTCCCCAGGGCTGGGCACCTTTTCAGTATAATTTTCCTCAGTTGCCCCTCTGTCCTTTGACAGAGAAGCCCCTGAGCGCACTCTGTCCAAGGACAGAGATGCAACTGAGAGATGATAAGTAGATGTCTACCTACTCAAAAAGAGTAAGGTTCACACTGTGTGATTTTCCAAGCATAGCGTAGATGTGGCACAAGGCCGAAAGTATGGAGCGCCCAGTGAGGATCGAACTCACTACTCAGTCGTAATTATTCTAGCTAGACAAGCTTGCTAACCATTACACCACCACGGGGTGCCCAACATTGCTGAGGAGTAAAGGTAGATGAAATAATAACAGTGGTATCAATGGAAAAAATGGTCCTTTTAACACTGTTTTTTGGCAGATATGAATATTCTGTCCAGTTTAGCATACCAAATTGAATGCAATCTTTAAAGTTTGTGCTATGCATTTAAGAAAAACAATAGAACATTACAAATGTTTAGCTTGTCAATAATATATCTAAATTGATTTTCAAAATATATAAATATTGATATTTGTTCTTCCTCTTCAGTGTAAGGATGTGTGGCTGGTGTACTGGTTAGTGGCTTGGATTGAGAAATCAGAGAGCCAAGTTTGAATTCTAATTGAGTTGGTTATATTGACTTATACACAAATACCTTTGGGTGGGGGGTGGAAAGAGTATGAATCTAACTTTTCTCTCCCCTGCTATGACTTGTATCTGGAAAAAAATCATTATCACCAAAATGAAACTTTTAATGTAATATTTACTCAAAAAAAAAAAAATATTCTTACAATCCAAAATATGTTTCAGTTTTAAATAACCCACAAAGGGTTGACAAGCCATAAAAAAAAAACATTCAATCAATCAATATCCAAAAGAATGAAATTGCTTGAAAAACTCAATTTAAAAACTCTGTTGTCTATATACAGTATTATTACAAAATGCCCACTTGATTTCTCTCTCTCTCTCTCTCTTCAATTAATCGTAATTTTTATTTTTTCCCCTTAATGTAATTTCCATTATTCAATATCAGTTCTATCAAAGCTAACAAAAAATTAATTCAGATCTATTTTGTCTAATATCTCGGTAGATTCTTAGTTGCTTTGCTTTGAAACTCTCTCTCTCTCTCACCTGCTGCCATTTATTGATATAATTAAAGTCCAGTTATTTTTACACTACGGACATTGTTTGGACTGTTGTTCTCATCTTTGTTGCCATATACACAACATTTCAGCCAGTGGACACTCCAACCTTCTTCAGGTGATTGGAATTTTGAACTGAACCCTTTATTTCATCCACCGGGGTGGATTGTTCTAGTTCCACGTACCATGCCTCTTCCAGATATCCGTTTCAGTTATTTCACTTGAGTTTATTGCATTCACTTCTCCGCAAATACCCTTAGGAAAGGTATGAATCTGGTCCTTCTCTCCCCTGCTATGAGTTAAATAGTAAGACTTGTATCTGGAAAAAATCATTATCACTAAAATGAAATCATTAATGCAATATTTACTCCAAAGAAAAAAAAAAAAGAATTATTCTTACAATCCAAAATACGTTTTGGTTTTAAATAACCAACAAAGGGTTGATAAGGCATAAAAAAAAACTGTCAATCAATCAATATCCAGTGTAAAGAAGAATAAAATTGGTTGAAAAACTCAAATTGATTTAAAAACTCTGCTGCCTAACAAAAAATTAATTCGTATCTATTTTATGTAATATCTTGGTAGATTCTTAGCTGCTTTGCATTGATTTTCAAAATATATAAATATTGATATTTGTTCTTCCTCTTCAGTGTAAGGATGTATGGCTGGTGTAATGGTTAGTGGCTTGGATTGAGAAATCAGAGAGCCAAGTTTGAATTCTAATTGAGTTGGTTATATTGATATTTGTTCTTCATCTTCAGTGGAAGGATGTGTAGCTGGTGTAATGGATAGTGGCTTGGATTGAGAAATCAGAGAGCCAAGTTTGAATTCTAATTGAGTTGGTTATATTGATATTTGTTCTTCCTCTTCAGTGGAAGGATGTGTAGCTGGTGTAATGGATAGTGGCTTGGATTGAGAAATCAGAGAGCCAAGTTTGAATTCTAATTGAGTTGGTTATATTGATATTTGTTCTTCCTCTTCAGTGGAAGGATGTGTAGCTGGTGTAATGGATAGTGGCTTGGATTGAGAAATCAGAGAGCCAAGTTTGAATTCTAATTGAGTTGGTTGTATTGATATTTGTTCTTCCTCTTCAGTGGAAGGATGTTTTGCTGGTGTAATGGATAGTGGCTTGGATTGAGAAATCAGAGAGCCAAGTTTGAATTCTAATTGAGTTGGTTATATTGATATTTGTTCTTCATCTTCAGTGGAAGGATGTGTAGCTGGTGTAATGGATAGTGGCTTGGATTGAAAAATCAGAGAGCCAAGGTTGAATTCTAATTGAGTTGGTTATATTGATATTTGTTCTTCCTCTTCAGTGGAAGGATGTTTTGCTGGTGTAATGGATAGTGGCTTGGATTGAGAAATCAGAGAGCCAAGTTTGAATTCTAATTGAGTTGGTTATATTGATATTTGTTCTTCATCTTCAGTGGAAGGATGTGTAGCTCGTGTAATGGATAGTGGCTTGGATTGAGAAAACAGAGAGCCAAGTTTGAATTCTAATTGAGTTGGTTATATTGATATTTGTTCTTCATCTTCAGTGGAAGGATGTTTTGCTGGTGTAATGGATAGTGGCTTGGATTGAGAAATCAGAGAGCCAAGTTTGAATTCTAATTGAGTTGGTTATATTGATATTTGTTCTTCCTCTTCAGTGGAAGGATGTATAGTTGGTGTAATGGATAGTGGCTTAGATTGAGAAATCAGAGAGCCAAGTTTGAATTCTAATTGAGTTGGTTATATTGATATTTGTTCTTCATCTTCAGTGGAAGGATGTGTAGCTGGTGTAATGGATAGTGGCTTGGATTGAGAAATCAGAGAGCCAAGTTTGAATTCTAATTGAGTTGGTTATATTGATATTTGTTCTTCATCTTCAGTGGAAGGATGTGTAGCTGGTATAATGGATAGTGGCCTGGATTGAGAAATCAGAGAGCCAAGTTTGAATTCTAATTGAGTTGGTTATATTGATATTTGTTCTTCATCTTCAGTGGAAGGATGTGTAGCTGGTGTAATGGATAGTGGCTTGGATTGAGAAATCAGAGAGCCAAGTTTGAATTCTAATTGAGTTGGTTATATTGATATTTATTCTTCATCTTCAGTGGAAGGATGTGTAGCTGGTGTAATGGATAGTGGCTTGGATTGAGAAATCAGAGAGCCAAGTTTGAATTCTAATTGAGTTGGTTATATTGATATTTGTTCTTCCTCTTCAGTGGAAGGATGTTTTGCTGGTGTAATGGATAGTGGCTTGGATTGAGAAATCAGAGAGCCAAGTTTGAATTCTAATTGAGTTGGTTATATTGATATTTGTTCTTCCTCTTCAGTGGAAGGATGTGTAGCTGGTGTAATGGATAGTGGCTTGGATTGAGAAATCAGAGAGCCAAGTTTGAATTCTAATTGAGTTGGTTATATTGATATTTGTTCTTCATCTTCAGTGGAAGGATGTGTAGCTGGTGTAATGGATAGTGGCTTGGATTGAGAAATCAGAGAGACAAGTTTGAATTCTAATTGAGTTGGTTATATTGATATTTGTTCTTCCTCTTCAGTGGAAGGATGTTTTGCTGGTGTAATGGATAGTGGCTTGGATTGAGAAATCAGAGAGCCAAGTTTGAATTCTAATTGAGTTGGTTATATTGATATTTGTTCTTCATCTTCAGTGGAAGGATGTGTAGCTGGTGTAATGGATAGTGGCTTGGATTGAGAAATCAGAGAGCCAAGTTTGAATTCTAATTGAGTTGGTTATATTGATATTTGTTCTTCCTCTTCAGTGGAAGGATGTTTTGCTGGTGTAATGGATAGTGGCTTGGATTGAGAAATCAGAGAGCCAAGTTTGAATTCTAATTGAGTTGGTTATATTGATATTTGTTCTTCATCTTCAGTGGAAGGATGTTTTGCTGGTGTAATGGATAGTGGCTTGGATTGAGAAATCAGAGAACCAAGTTTGAATTCTAATTGGGTTGGTTATATTGATATTTGTTCTTCCTCTTCAGTGGAAGGATGTGTAGCTGGTGTAATGGATAGTGGCTTGGATTGAGAAATCAGAGAGCCAAGTTTGAATTCTAATTGAGTTGGTTATATTGATATTTGTTCTTCCTCTTCAGTGGAAGGATGTGTAGCTGGTGTAATGGATAGTGGCTTGGATTAAGAAATCAGAGAGCCAAGTTTGAATTCTAATTGAGTTGGTTATATTGATATTTGTTCTTCCTCTTCAGTGGAAGGATGTATGGCTGGTGTAATGGTTAGTGGCTTGGATTGAGAAATCAGAGAGCCAAGTTTGAATTCTAATTGAGTTGTTTATATTGATATTTGTTCTTCATCTTCAGTGGAAGGATGTGTAGCTGGTGTAATGGATAGTGGCTTGGATTGAGAAATCAGAGAGCCAAGTTTGAATTCTAATTGAGTTGGTTATATTGATATTTGTTCTTCATCTTCAGTGGAAGGATGTGTAGCTGGTGTAATGGATAGTGGCTTGGATTGAGAAATCAGAGAGCCAAGTTTGAATTCTAATTGAGTTGGTTATATTGATATTAGTTCTTCATCTTCAGTGGAAGGATGTGTAGCTGGTGTAATGGATAGTGGCTTGGATTGAGAAATCAGACAGCCAAGTTTGAATTCTAATTGTGTTGGTTATATTGATATTTGTTCTTCCTCTTCAGTGGAAGGATGTTTTGCTGGTATAATGGATAGTGGCTTGGATTAAGAAATCAGAGAGCCAAGTTTGAATTCTAATTGAGTTGGTTATATTGATATTTGTTCTTCCTCTTCAGTGGAAGGATGTTTTGCTGGTGTAATGGATAGTGGCTTGGATTGAGAAATCAGAGAGCCAAGTTTGAATTCTAATTGAGTTGGTTATATTGATATTTGTTCTTCCTCTTCAGTGGAAGGATGTGTAGCTGGTGTAATGGATAGTGGCTTGGATTGAGAAATCAGAGAGCCAAGTTTGAATTCTAATTGAGTTGGTTATATTGATATTTGTTCTTCATCTTCAGTGGAAGGATGTGTAGCTGGTGTAATGGATAGTGGCTTGGATTGAGAAATCAGAGAGCCAAGTTTGAATTCTAATTGAGTTGGTTATATTGATATTTGTTCTTCCTCTTCAGTGGAAGGATGTTTTGCTGGTGTAATGGATAGTGGCTTGGATTGAGAAATCAGAGAACCAAGTTTGAATTCTAATTGAGTTGGTTATATTGATATTTGTTCTTCCTCTTCAGTGGAAGGATGTTTTGCTGGTGTAATGGATAGTGGCTTGGATTGAAAAATCAGAGAGCCGAGTTTCAATTCTAATTGAGTTGGTTATATTGATATTTGTTCTTCCTCTTCAGTGGAAGGATGTTTTGCTGGTGTAATGGATAGTGGCTTGGATTGAGAAATCAGAGAACCAAGTTTGAATTCTAATTGAGTTGGTTATATTGATATTTGTTCTTCATCTTCAGTGGAAGGATGTGTAGCTGGTGTAATGGATAGTGGCTTGGATTGAGAAATCAGAGAGCCAAGTTTGAATTCTAATTGAGTTGGTTATATTGATATTTGTTCTTCCTCTTCAGTGGAAGGATGTTTTGCTGGTGTAATGGATAGTGGCTTGGATTGAGAAATCAGAGAGCCAAGTTTGAATTCTAATTGAGTTGGTTATATTGATATTTGTTCTTCATCTTCAGTGGAAGGATGTTTTGCTGGTGTAATGGATAGTGGCTTGGATTGAGAAATCAGAGAACCAAGTTTGAATTCTAATTGAGTTGGTTATATTGATATTTGTTCTTCCTCTTCAGTGGAAGGATGTTTTGCTGGTGTAATGGATAGTGGCTTGGATTGAGAAATCAGAGAGCCAAGTTTGAATTCTAATTGAGTTGGTTATATTGATATTTGTTCTTCCTCTTCAGTGGAAGGATGTGTAGCTGGTGTAATGGATAGTGGCTTGGATTGAGAAATCAGAGAGCCAAGTTTGAATTCTAATTGAGTTGGTTATATTGATATTTGTTCTTCATCTTCAGTGGAAGGATGTGTAGCTGGTGTAATGGATAGTGGCTTGGATTGAGAAATCAGAGAGCCAAGTTTGAATTCTAATTGAGTTGGTTATATTGATATTTGTTCTTCCTCTTCAGTGGAAGGATGTTTTGCTGGTGTAATGGATAGTGGCTTGGATTGAGAAATCAGACAGCCAAGTTTGAATTCTAATTGAGTTGGTTATATTGATATTTGTTCTTCCTCTTCAGTGGAAGGATGTTTTGCTGGTGTAATGGATAGTGGCTTGGATTGAGAAATCAGAGAGCCAAGTTTGAATTCTAATTGAGTTGGTTATATTGATATTTGTTCTTCCTCTTCAGTGGAAGGATGTTTTGCTGGTGTAATGGATAGTGGCTTGGATTGAGAAATCAGAGAGCCAAGTTTGAATTCTAATTGAGTTGGTTATATTGATATTTGTTCTTCCTCTTCAGTGGAAGGATGTGTAGCTGGTGTAATGGATAGTGGCTTGGATTGAGAAATCAGAGAGCCAAGTTTGAATTCTAATTGAGTTGGTTATATTGATATTTGTTCTTCCTCTTCAGTGGAAGGATGTGTAGTTGGTGTAATGGATAGTGGCTTGGATTTAGAAATCGGAGAGCCAAGTTTGAATTCTAATTGAGTTGGTTATATTGATATTTGTTCTTCATCTTCAGTGGAAGGATGTGTAGCTGGTGTAATGGATAGTGGCTTGGATTGAGAAATCAGAGAGCCAAGTTTGAATTCTAATTGAGTTGGTTATATTGATATTTGTTCTTCCTCTTCAGTGGAAGGATGTTTTGCTGGTGTAATGGATAGTGGCTTGGATTGAGAAATCAGAGAGCCAAGTTTGAATTCTAATTGAGTTGGTTATATTGATATTTGTTCTTCCTCTTCAGTGGAAGGATGTTTTGCTGGTGTAATGGATAGTGGCTTGGATTGAGAAATCAGAGAACCAAGTTTGAATTCTAATTGAGTTGGTTATATTGATATTTGTTCTTCCTCTTCAGTGGAAGGATGTTTTGCTGGTGTAATGGATAGTGGCTTGGATTGAGAAATCAGAGAGCCAAGTTTGAATTCTAATTGAGTTGGTTATATTGATATTTGTTCTTCCTCTTCAGTGGAAGGATGTGTAGCTGGTGTAATGGATAGTGGCTTGGATTGAGAAATCAGAGAGCCAAGTTTGAATTCTAATTGAGTTGGTTATATTGATATTTGTTCTTCATCTTCAGTGGAAGGATGTTTTGCTGGTGTAATGGATAGTGGCTTGGATTGAGAAATCAGAGAGCCAAGTTTGAATTCTAATTGAGTTGGTTATATTGATATTTGTTCTTCATCTTCAGTGGAAGGATGTGTAGCTGGTGTAATGAATAGTGGCTTGGATTGAGAAATCAGAGAGCCAAGTTTGAATTCTAATTGAGTTGGTTATATTGATATTTGTTCTTCATCTTCAGTGGAAGGATGTGTAGCTGGTGTAATGGATAGTGGCTTGGATTTAGAAATCAGAGAGCCAAGTTTGAATTCTAATTGAGTTGATATATTGATATTTGTTCTTCATCTTCAGTGGAAGGATGTTTTGCTGGTGTAATGGATAGTGGCTTGGATTGAGAAATCAGAGAGCCAAGTTTGAATTCTAATTGAGTTGGTTATATTGATATTTGTTCTTCATCTTCAGTGGAAGGATGTGTAGCTGGTGTAATGGATAGTGGCTTGGATTGAGAAATCAGAGAGCCAAGTTTGAATTCTAATTGAGTTGGTTATATTGATATTTGTTCTTTATCTTCATTGGAAGGATGTGTAGCTGGTGTAATGGATAGTGGCTTGGATTGAGAAATCAGAGAGCCAAGTTTGAATTCTAATTGAGTTGGTTATATTGATATTTGTTCTTCATCTTCAGTGGAAGGATGTTTTGCTGGTGTAATGGATAGTGGCTTGGATTGAGAAATCAGAGAGCCAAGTTTGAATTCTAATTGAGTTGGTTATATTGATATTTGTTCTTCATCTTCAGTGGAAGGATGTGTAGCTGGTGTAATGGATAGTGGCTTGGATTGAGAAATCAGAGAGCCAAGTTTGAATTCTAATTGAGTTGGTTATATTGATATTTGTTCTTCATCTTCAGTGTAAGGATGTATGGCTGGTGTAATGGTTAGTGGCTTGGATTGAGAAATCAGAGAGCCAAGTTTGAATTCTAATTGAGTTGGTTATATTGATATTTGTTCTTCCTCTTCAGTGGAAGGATGTGTAGCTGGTGTAATGGATAGTGGCTTGGATTGAGAAATCAGAGAGCCAAGTTTGAATTCTAATTGAGTTGGTTATATTGATATTTGTTCTTCCTCTTCAGTGGAAGGATGTTTTGCTGGTGTAATGGATAGTGGCTTGGATTGAGAAATCAGAGAGCCAAGTTTGAATTCTAATTGAGTTGGTTATATTGATATTTGTTCTTTATCTTCAGTGGAAGGATGTTTTGCTGGTGTAATGGATAGTGGCTTGGATTGAGAAATCAGAGAGCCAAGTTTGAATTCTAATTGAGTTGGTTATATTGATATTTGTTCTTCATCTTCAGTGGAAGGATGTTTTGCTGGTGTAATGGATAGTGGCTTGGATTGAGAAATCAGAGAGCCAAGTTTGAATTCTAATTGAGTTGGTTATATTGATATTTGTTCTTCATCTTCAGTGGAAGGATGTGTAGCTGGTGTAATGGATAGTGGCTTGGATTGAGAAATCAGAGAGCCAAGTTTGAATTCTAATTGAGTTGGTTATATTGATATTTGTTCTTCATCTTCAGTGTAAGGATGTATGGCTGGTGTAATGGTTAGTGGCTTGGATTGAGAAATCAGAGAGCCAAGTTTGAATTCTAATTGAGTTGGTTATATTGATATTTGTTCTTCCTCTTCAGTGGAAGGATGTGTAGCTGGTGTAATGGATAGTGGCTTGGATTGAGAAATCAGAGAGCCAAGTTTGAATTCTAATTGAGTTGGTTATATTGATATTTGTTCTTCCTCTTCAGTGGAAGGATGTGTAGCTGGTGTAATGGATAGTGGCTTGGATTTAGAAATCGGAGAGCCAAGTTTGAATTCTAATTGAGTTGGTTATATTGATATTTGTTCTTCATCTTCAGTGGAAGGATGTGTAGCTGGTGTAATGGATAGTGGCTTGGATTGAGAAATCAGAGAGCCAAGTTTGAATTCTAATTGAGTTGGTTATATTGATATTTGTTCTTCCTCTTCAGTGGAAGGATGTTTTGCTGGTGTAATGGATAGTGGCTTGGATTGAGAAATCAGAGAGCCAAGTTTGAATTCTAATTGAGTTGGTTATATTGATATTTGTTCTTCCTCTTCAGTGGAAGGATGTTTTGCTGGTGTAATGGATAGTGGCTTGGATTGAGAAATCAGAGAACCAAGTTTGAATTCTAATTGAGTTGGTTATATTGATATTTGTTCTTCCTCTTCAGTGGAAGGATGTTTTGCTGGTGTAATGGATAGTGGCTTGGATTGAGAAATCAGAGAGCCAAGTTTGAATTCTAATTGAGTTGGTTATATTGATATTTGTTCTTCCTCTTCAGTGGAAGGATGTGTAGCTGGTGTAATGAATAGTGGCTTGGATTGAGAAATCAGAGAGCCAAGTTTGAATTCTAATTGAGTTGGTTATATTGATATTTGTTCTTCATCTTCAGTGGAAGGATGTTTTGCTGGTGTAATGGATAGTGGCTTGGATTGAGAAATCAGAGAGCCAAGTTTGAATTCTAATTGAGTTGGTTATATTGATATTTGTTCTTCATCTTCAGTGGAAGGATGTGTAGCTGGTGTAATGAATAGTGGCTTGGATTGAGAAATCAGAGAGCCAAGTTTGAATTCTAATTGAGTTGGTTATATTGATATTTGTTCTTCATCTTCAGTGGAAGGATGTTTTGCTGGTGTAATGGATAGTGGCTTGGATTGAGAAATCAGACAGCCAAGTTTGAATTCTAATTGAGTTGGTTATATTGATATTTGTTCTTCCTCTTCAGTGGAAGGATGTTTTGCTGGTGTAATGGATAGTGGCTTGGATTGAGAAATCAGAGAGCCAAGTTTGAATTCTAATTGAGTTGGTTATATTGATATTTGTTCTTCATCTTCAGTGGAAGGATGTTTTGCTGGTGTAATGGATAGTGGCTTGGATTGAGAAATCAGAGAGCCAAGTTTGAATTCTAATTGAGTTGGTTATATTGATATTTGTTCTTCCTCTTCAGTGGAAGGATGTGTAGCTGGTGTAATGAATAGTGGCTTGGATTGAGAAATCAGAGATCCAAGTTTGAATTCTAATTGAGTTGGTTATATTGATATTTGTTCTTCATCTTCAGTGGAAGGATGTGTAGCTGGTGTAATGGATAGTGGCTTGGATTTAGAAATCAGAGAGCCAAGTTTGAATTCTAATTGAGTTGGTTATATTGATATTTGTTCTTCATCTTCAGTGGAAGGATGTTTTGCTGATGTAATGGATAGTGGCTTGGATTGAGAAATCAGAGAGCCAAGTTTGAATTCTAATTGAGTTGGTTATATTGATATTTGTTCTTCATCTTCAGTGGAAGGATGTGTAGCTGGTGTAATGGATAGTGGCTTGGATTGAGAAATCAGAGAGCCAAGTTTGAATTCTAATTGAGTTGGTTATATTGATATTTGTTCTTCCTCTTCAGTGGAAGGATGTGTAGCTGGTGTAATGGATAGTGGCTTGGATTGAGAAATCAGAGAGCCAAGTTTGAATTCTAATTGAGTTGGTTATATTGATATTTGTTCTTCATCTTCAGTGGAAGGATGTTTTGCTGGTGTAATGGATAGTGGCTTGGATTGAGAAATCAGAGAGCCAAGTTTGAATTCTAATTGAGTTGGTTATATTGATATTTGTTCTTCATCTTCAGTGGAAGGATGTGTAGCTGGTGTAATGGATAGTGGCTTGGATTGAGAAATCAGAGAGCCAAGTTTGAATTCTAATTGAGTTGGTTATATTGATATTTGTTCTTCATCTTCAGTGGAAGGATGTGTAGCTGGTGTAATGGATAGTGGCTTGGATTGAGAAATCAGAGAGCCAAGTTTGAATTCTAATTGAGTTGGTTATATTGATATTTGTTCTTCCTCTTCAGTGGAAGGATGTGTAGTTGGTGTAATGGATAGTGGCTTAGATTCAGAAATCAGAGAGCCAAGTTTGAATTCTAATTGAGTTGGTTATATTGATATTTGTTCTTCATCTTCAGTGGAAGGATGTGTAGCTGGTGTAATGGATAGTGGCTTGGATTGAGAAATCAGAGAGCCAAGTTTGAATTCTAATTGAGTTGGTTATATTGATATTTGTTCTTCATCATCAGTGGAAGGATGTGTAGCTGGTATAATGGATAGTGGCCTGGATTGAGAAATCAGAGAGCCAAGTTTGAATTCTAATTGAGTTGGTTATATTGATATTTGTTCTTCATCTTCAGTGGAAGGATGTGTAGCTGGTATAATGGATAGTGGCTTGGATTGAGAAATCAGAGAGCCAAGTTTGAATTCTAATTGAGTTGGTTATATTGATATTTATTCTTCATCTTCAGTGGAAGGATGTGTAGCTGGTGTAATGGATAGTGGCTTGGATTGAGAAATCAGAGAGCCAAGTTTGAATTCTAATTGAGTTGGTTATATTGATATTTGTTCTTCCTCTTCAGTGGAAGGATGTTTTGCTGGTGTAATGGATAGTGGCTTGGATTGAGAAATCAGAGAGCCAAGTTTGAATTCTAATTGAGTTGGTTATATTGATATTTGTTCTTCCTCTTCAGTGGAAGGATGTGTAGCTGGTGTAATGGATAGTGGCTTGGATTGAGAAATCAGAGAGCCAAGTTTGAATTCTAATTGAGTTGGTTATATTGATATTTGTTCTTCATCTTCAGTGGAAGGATGTGTAGCTGGTGTAATGGATAGTGGCTTGGATTGAGAAATCAGAGAGACAAGTTTGAATTCTAATTGAGTTGGTTATATTGATATTTGTTCTTCCTCTTCAGTGGAAGGATGTTTTGCTGGTGTAATGGATAGTGGCTTGGATTGAGAAATCAGAGAGCCAAGTTTGAATTCTAATTGAGTTGGTTATATTGATATTTGTTCTTCATCTTCAGTGGAAGGATGTGTAGCTGGTGTAATGGATAGTGGCTTGGATTGAGAAATCAGAGAGCCAAGTTTGAATTCTAATTGAGTTGGTTATATTGATATTTGTTCTTCCTCTTCAGTGGAAGGATGTTTTGCTGGTGTAATGGATAGTGGCTTGGATTGAGAAATCAGAGAGCCAAGTTTGAATTCTAATTGAGTTGGTTATATTGATATTTGTTCTTCATCTTCAGTGGAAGGATGTTTTGCTGGTGTAATGGATAGTGGCTTGGATTGAGAAATCAGAGAGCCAAGTTTGAATTCTAATTGGGTTGGTTATATTGATATTTGTTCTTCCTCTTCAGTGGAAGGATGTGTAGCTGGTGTAATGGATAGTGGCTTGGATTGAGAAATCAGAGAGCCAAGTTTGAATTCTAATTGAGTTGGTTATATTGATATTTGTTCTTCCTCTTCAGTGGAAGGATGTGTAGCTGGTGTAATGGATAGTGGCTTGGATTTAGAAATCAGAGAGCCAAGTTTGAATTCTAATTGAGTTGGTTATATTGATATTTGTTCTTCCTCTTCAGTGGAAGGATGTATGGCTGGTGTAATGGTTAGTGGCTTGGATTGAGAAATCAGAGAGCCAAGTTTGAATTCTAATTGAGTTGTTTATATTGATATTTGTTCTTCATCTTCAGTGGAAGGATGTGTAGCTGGTGTAATGGATAGTGGCTTGGATTGAGAAATCAGAGAGCCAAGTTTGAATTCTAATTGAGTTGGTTATATTGATATTTGTTCTTCATCTTCAGTGGAAGGATGTGTAGCTGGTGTAATGGATAGTGGCTTGGATTGAGAAATCAGAGAGCCAAGTTTGAATTCTAATTGAGTTGGTTATATTGATATTAGTTCTTCATCTTCAGTGGAAGGATGTGTAGCTGGTGTAATGGATAGTGGCTTGGATTGAGAAATCAGACAGCCAAGTTTGAATTCTAATTGTGTTGGTTATATTGATATTTGTTCTTCCTCTTCAGTGGAAGGATGTTTTGCTGGTATAATGGATAGTGGCTTGGATTAAGAAATCAGAGAGCCAAGTTTGAATTCTAATTGAGTTGGTTATATTGATATTTGTTCTTCCTCTTCAGTGGAAGGATGTTTTGCTGGTGTAATGGATAGTGGCTTGGATTGAGAAATCAGAGAGCCAAGTTTGAATTCTAATTGAGTTGGTTATATTGATATTTGTTCTTCCTCTTCAGTGGAAGGATGTTTTGCTGGTGTAATGGATAGTGGCTTGGATTGAGAAATCAGAGAACCAAGTTTGAATTCTAATTGAGTTGGTTATATTGATATTTGTTCTTCATCTTCAGTGGAAGGATGTGTAGCTGGTGTAATGAATAGTGGCTTGGATTGAGAAATCAGAGAGCCAAGTTTGAATTCTAATTGAGTTGGTTATATTGATATTTGTTCTTCCTCTTCAGTGGAAGGATGTTTTGCTGGTGTAATGGATAGTGGCTTGGATTGAGAAATCAGAGAGCCAAGTTTGAATTCTAATTGAGTTGGTTATATTGATATTTGTTCTTCCTCTTCAGTGGAAGGATGTTTTGCTGGTGTAATGGATAGTGGCTTGGATTGAGAAATCAGAGAACCAAGTTTGAATTCTAATTGAGTTGGTTATATTGATATTTGTTCTTCCTCTTCAGTGGAAGGATGTTTTGCTGGTGTAATGGATAGTGGCTTGGATTGAGAAATCAGAGAGCCAAGTTTGAATTCTAATTGAGTTGGTTATATTGATATTTGTTCTTCCTCTTCAGTGGAAGGATGTGTAGCTGGTGTAATGGATAGTGGCTTGGATTGAGAAATCAGAGAGCCAAGTTTGAATTCTAATTGAGTTGGTTATATTGATATTTGTTCTTCATCTTCAGTGGAAGGATGTGTAGCTGGTGTAATGGATAGTGGCTTGGATTGAGAAATCAGAGAGCCAAGTTTGAATTCTAATTGAGTTGGTTATATTGATATTTGTTCTTCCTCTTCAGTGGAAGGATGTTTTGCTGGTGTAATGGATAGTGGCTTGGATTGAGAAATCAGACAGCCAAGTTTGAATTCTAATTGAGTTGGTTATATTGATATTTGTTCTTCCTCTTCAGTGGAAGGATGTTTTGCTGGTGTAATGGATAGTGGCTTGGATTGAGAAATCAGAGAGCCAAGTTTGAATTCTAATTGAGTTGGTTATATTGATATTTGTTCTTCCTCTTCAGTGGAAGGATGTTTTGCTGGTGTAATGGATAGTGGCTTGGATTGAGAAATCAGAGAGCCAAGTTTGAATTCTAATTGAGTTGGTTATATTGATATTTGTTCTTCCTCTTCAGTGGAAGGATGTGTAGCTGGTGTAATGGATAGTGGCTTGGATTGAGAAATCAGAGAGCCAAGTTTGAATTCTAATTGAGTTGGTTATATTGATATTTGTTCTTCATCTTCAGTGGAAGGATGTGTAGCTGGTGTAATGGATAGTGGCTTGGATTGAGAAATCAGAGAGCCAAGTTTGAATTCTAATTGAGTTGGTTATATTGATATTTGTTCTTCCTCTTCAGTGGAAGGATGTTTTGCTGGTGTAATGGATAGTGGCTTGGATTGAGAAATCAGAGAACCAAGTTTGAATTCTAATTGAGTTGGTTATATTGATATTTGTTCTTCCTCTTCAGTGGAAGGATGTTTTGCTGGTGTAATGGATAGTGGCTTGGATTGAAAAATCAGAGAGCCAAGTTTGAATTCTAATTGAGTTGGTTATATTGATATTTGTTCTTCCTCTTCAGTGGAAGGATGTTTTGCTGGTGTAATGGATAGTGGCTTGGATTGAGAAATCAGAGAACCAAGTTTGAATTCTAATTGAGTTGGTTATATTGATATTTGTTCTTCATCTTCAGTGGAAGGATGTGTAGCTGGTGTAATGGATAGTGGCTTGGATTGAGAAATCAGAGAGCCAAGTTTGAATTCTAATTGAGTTGGTTATATTGATATTTGTTCTTCCTCTTCAGTGGAAGGATGTTTTGCTGGTGTAATGGATAGTGGCTTGGATTGAGAAATCAGAGAACCAAGTTTGAATTCTAATTGAGTTGGTTATATTGATATTTGTTCTTCCTCTTCAGTGGAAGGATGTTTTGCTGGTGTAATGGATAGTGGCTTGGATTGAAAAATCAGAGAGCCGAGTTTGAATTCTAATTGAGTTGGTTATATTGATATTTGTTCTTCCTCTTCAGTGGAAGGATGTTTTGCTGGTGTAATGGATAGTGGCTTGGATTGAGAAATCAGAGAACCAAGTTTGAATTCTAATTGAGTTGGTTATATTGATATTTGTTCTTCATCTTCAGTGGAAGGATGTGTAGCTGGTGTAATGGATAGTGGCTTGGATTGAGAAATCAGAGAGCCAAGTTTGAATTCTAATTGAGTTGGTTATATTGATATTTGTTCTTCCTCTTCAGTGGAAGGATGTTTTGCTGGTGTAATGGATAGTGGCTTGGATTGAGAAATCAGAGAGCCAAGTTTGAATTCTAATTGAGTTGGTTATATTGATATTTGTTCTTCCTCTTCAGTGGAAGGATGTTTTGCTGGTGTAATGGATAGTGGCTTGGATTGAGAAATCAGAGAACCAAGTTTGAATTCTAATTGAGTTGGTTATATTGATATTTGTTCTTCCTCTTCAGTGGAAGGATGTTTTGCTGGTGTAATGGATAGTGGCTTGGATTGAGAAATCAGAGAGCCAAGTTTGAATTCTAATTGAGTTGGTTATATTGATATTTGTTCTTCCTCTTCAGTGGAAGGATGTGTAGCTGGTGTAATGGATAGTGGCTTGGATTGAGAAATCAGAGAGCCAAGTTTGAATTCTAATTGAGTTGGTTATATTGATATTTGTTCTTCATCTTCAGTGGAAGGATGTGTAGCTGGTGTAATGGATAGTGGCTTGGATTGAGAAATCAGAGAGCCAAGTTTGAATTCTAATTGAGTTGGTTATATTGATATTTGTTCTTCCTCTTCAGTGGAAGGATGTTTTGCTGGTGTAATGGATAGTGGCTTGGATTGAGAAATCAGACAGCTAAGTTTGAATTCTAATTGAGTTGGTTATATTGATATTTGTTCTTCCTCTTCAGTGGAAGGATGTTTTGCTGGTGTAATGGATAGTGGCTTGGATTGAGAAATCAGAGAGCCAAGTTTGAATTCTAATTGAGTTGGTTATATTGATATTTGTTCTTCCTCTTCAGTGGAAGGATGTTTTGCTGGTGTAATGGATAGTGGCTTGGATTGAGAAATCAGAGAGCCAAGTTTGAATTCTAATTGAGTTGGTTATATTGATATTTGTTCTTCCTCTTCAGTGGAAGGATGTGTAGCTGGTGTAATGGATAGTGGCTTGGATTGAGAAATCAGAGAGCCAAGTTTGAATTCTAATTGAGTTGGTTATATTGATATTTGTTCTTCATCTTCAGTGGAAGGATGTGTAGCTGGTGTAATGGATAGTGGCTTGGATTGAGAAATCAGAGAGCCAAGTTTGAATTCTAATTGAGTTGGTTATATTGATATTTGTTCTTCCTCTTCAGTGGAAGGATGTTTTGCTGGTGTAATGGATAGTGGCTTGGATTGAGAAATCAGAGAACCAAGTTTGAATTCTAATTGAGTTGGTTATATTGATATTTGTTCTTCCTCTTCAGTGGAAGGATGTTTTGCTGGTGTAATGGATAGTGGCTTGGATTGAAAAATCAGAGAGCCAAGTTTGAATTCTAATTGAGTTGGTTATATTGATATTTGTTCTTCCTCTTCAGTGGAAGGATGTTTTGCTGGTGTAATGGATAGTGGCTTGGATTGAGAAATCAGAGAACCAAGTTTGAATTCTAATTGAGTTGGTTATATTGATATTTGTTCTTCATCTTCAGTGGAAGGATGTGTAGCTGGTGTAATGGATAGTGGCTTGGATTGAGAAATCAGAGAGCCAAGTTTGAATTCTAATTGAGTTGGTTATATTGATATTTGTTCTTCCTCTTCAGTGGAAGGATGTTTTGCTGGTGTAATGGATAGTGGCTTGGATTGAGAAATCAGAGAGCCAAGTTTGAATTCTAATTGAGTTGGTTATATTGATATTTGTTCTTCCTCTTCAGTGGAAGGATGTGTAGCTGGTGTAATGGATAGTGGCTTGGATTTAGAAATCAGAGAGCCAAGTTTGAATTCTAATTGAGTTGGTTATATTGATATTTGTTCTTCATCTTCAGTGGAAGGATGTGTAGCTGGTGTAATGGATAGTGGCTTGGATTGAGAAATCAGAGAGCCAAGTTTGAATTCTAATTGAGTTGGTTATATTGATATTTGTTCTTCCTCTTCAGTGGAAGGATGTTTTGCTGGTGTAATGGATAGTGGCTTGGATTGAGAAATCAGAGAGCCAAGTTTGAATTCTAATTGAGTTGGTTATATTGATATTTGTTCTTCATCTTCAGTGGAAGGATGTTTTGCTGGTGTAATGGATAGTGGCTTGGATTGAGAAATCAGAGAGCCAAGTTTGAATTCTAATTGAGTTGGTTATATTGATATTTGTTCTTCCTCTTCAGTGGAAGGATGTTTTGCTGGTGTAATGGATAGTGGCTTGGATTGAGAAATCAGAGAGCCAAGTTTGAATTCTAATTGAGTTGGTTATATTGATACTTGTTCTTCATCTTCAGTGGAAGGATGTGTAGCTGGTGTAATGGATAGTGGCTTGGATTTAGAAATCAGAGAGCCAAGTTTGAATTCTAATTGAGTTGGTTATATTGATATTTGTTCTTCCTCTTCAGTGGAAGGATGTTTTGCTGGTGTAATGGATAGTGGCTTGGATTGAGAAATCAGAGAGCCAAGTTTGAATTCTAATTGAGTTGGTTATATTGATATTTGTTCTTCCTCTTCAGTGGAAGGATGTTTTGCTGGTGTAATGGATAGTGACTTGGATTGAGAAATCAGAGAGCCAAGTTTGAATTCTAATTGAGTTGGTTATATTGATATTTGTTCTTTATCTTCAGTGGAAGGATGTTTTGCTGGTGTAATGGATAGTGGCTTGGATTGAGAAATCAGAGAGCCAAGTTTGAATTCTAATTGAGTTGGTTATATTGATATTTGTTCTTCATCTTCAGTGGAAGGATGTTTTGCTGGTGTAATGGATAGTGGCTTGGATTGAGAAATCAGAGAGCCAAGTTTGAATTCTAATTGAGTTGGTTATATTGATATTTGTTCTTCATCTTCAGTGGAAGGATGTGTAGCTGGTGTAATGGATAGTGGCTTGGATTGAGAAATCAGAGAGCCAAGTTTGAATTCTAATTGAGTTGGTTATATTGATATTTGTTCTTCCTCTTCAGTGGAAGGATGTGTAGCTGGTGTAATGGATAGTGGCTTGGATTGAGAAATCAGAGAGCCAAGTTTGAATTCTAATTGAGTTGGTTGTATTGATATTTGTTCTTCCTCTTCAGTGGAAGGATGTTTTGCTGGTGTAATGGATAGTGGCTTGGATTGAGAAATCAGAGAGCCAAGTTTGAATTCTAATTGAGTTGGTTATATTGATATTTGTTCTTCATCTTCAGTGGAAGGATGTGTAGCTGGTGTAATGGATAGTGGCTTGGATTGAAAAATCAGAGAGCCAAGGTTGAATTCTAATTGAGTTGGTTATATTGATATTTGTTCTTCCTCTTCAGTGGAAGGATGTTTTGCTGGTGTAATGGATAGTGGCTTGGATTGAGAAATCAGAGAGCCAAGTTTGAATTCTAATTGAGTTGGTTATATTGATATTTGTTCTTCATCTTCAGTGGAAGGATGTGTAGCTCGTGTAATGGATAGTGGCTTGGATTGAGAAAACAGAGAGCCAAGTTTGAATTCTAATTGAGTTGGTTATATTGATATTTGTTCTTCATCTTCAGTGGAAGGATGTTTTGCTGGTGTAATGGATAGTGGCTTGGATTGAGAAATCAGAGAGCCAAGTTTGAATTCTAATTGAGTTGGTTATATTGATATTTGTTCTTCCTCTTCAGTGGAAGGATGTATAGTTGGTGTAATGGATAGTGGCTTAGATTGAGAAATCAGAGAGCCAAGTTTGAATTCTAATTGAGTTGGTTATATTGATATTTGTTCTTCATCTTCAGTGGAAGGATGTGTAGCTGGTGTAATGGATAGTGGCTTGGATTGAGAAATCAGAGAGCCAAGTTTGAATTCTAATTGAGTTGGTTATATTGATATTTGTTCTTCATCTTCAGTGGAAGGATGTGTAGCTGGTATAATGGATAGTGGCCTGGATTGAGAAATCAGAGAGCCAAGTTTGAATTCTAATTGAGTTGGTTATATTGATATTTGTTCTTCATCTTCAGTGGAAGGATGTGTAGCTGGTGTAATGGATAGTGGCTTGGATTGAGAAATCAGAGAGCCAAGTTTGAATTCTAATTGAGTTGGTTATATTGATATTTGTTCTTCCTCTTCAGTGGAAGGATGTTTTGCTGGTGTAATGGATAGTGGCTTGGATTGAGAAATCAGAGAACCAAGTTTGAATTCTAATTGAGTTGGTTATATTGATATTTGTTCTTCCTCTTCAGTGGAAGGATGTTTTGCTGGTGTAATGGATAGTGGCTTGGATTGAGAAATCAGAGAGCCAAGTTTGAATTCTAATTGAGTTGGTTATATTGATATTTGTTCTTCCTCTTCAGTGGAAGGATGTGTAGCTGGTGTAATGGATAGTGGCTTGGATTGAGAAATCAGAGAGCCAAGTTTGAATTCTAATTGAGTTGGTTATATTGATATTTGTTCTTCATCTTCAGTGGAAGGATGTGTAGCTGGTGTAATGGATAGTGGCTTGGATTGAGAAATCAGAGAGCCAAGTTTGAATTCTAATTGAGTTGGTTATATTGATATTTGTTCTTCCTCTTCAGTGGAAGGATGTTTTGCTGGTGTAATGGATAGTGGCTTGGATTGAGAAATCAGACAGCCAAGTTTGAATTCTAATTGAGTTGGTTATATTGATATTTGTTCTTCCTCTTCAGTGGAAGGATGTTTTGCTGGTGTAATGGATAGTGGCTTGGATTGAGAAATCAGAGAGCCAAGTTTGAATTCTAATTGAGTTGGTTATATTGATATTTGTTCTTCCTCTTCAGTGGAAGGATGTTTTGCTGGTGTAATGGATAGTGGCTTGGATTGAGAAATCAGAGAGCCAAGTTTGAATTCTAATTGAGTTGGTTATATTGATATTTGTTCTTCCTCTTCAGTGGAAGGATGTGTAGCTGGTGTAATGGATAGTGGCTTGGATTGAGAAATCAGAGAGCCAAGTTTGAATTCTAATTGAGTTGGTTATATTGATATTTGTTCTTCATCTTCAGTGGAAGGATGTGTAGCTGGTGTAATGGATAGTGGCTTGGATTGAGAAATCAGAGAGCCAAGTTTGAATTCTAATTGAGTTGGTTATATTGATATTTGTTCTTCCTCTTCAGTGGAAGGATGTTTTGCTGGTGTAATGGATAGTGGCTTGGATTGAGAAATCAGAGAACCAAGTTTGAATTCTAATTGAGTTGGTTATATTGATATTTGTTCTTCCTCTTCAGTGGAAGGATGTTTTGCTGGTGTAATGGATAGTGGCTTGGATTGAAAAATCAGAGAGCCAAGTTTGAATTCTAATTGAGTTGGTTATATTGATATTTGTTCTTCCTCTTCAGTGGAAGGATGTTTTGCTGGTGTAATGGATAGTGGCTTGGATTGAGAAATCAGAGAACCAAGTTTGAATTCTAATTGAGTTGGTTATATTGATATTTGTTCTTCATCTTCAGTGGAAGGATGTGTAGCTGGTGTAATGGATAGTGGCTTGGATTGAGAAATCAGAGAGCCAAGTTTGAATTCTAATTGAGTTGGTTATATTGATATTTGTTCTTCCTCTTCAGTGGAAGGATGTTTTGCTGGTGTAATGGATAGTGGCTTGGATTGAGAAATCAGAGAACCAAGTTTGAATTCTAATTGAGTTGGTTATATTGATATTTGTTCTTCCTCTTCAGTGGAAGGATGTTTTGCTGGTGTAATGGATAGTGGCTTGGATTGAAAAATCAGAGAGCCGAGTTTGAATTCTAATTGAGTTGGTTATATTGATATTTGTTCTTCCTCTTCAGTGGAAGGATGTTTTGCTGGTGTAATGGATAGTGGCTTGGATTGAGAAATCAGAGAACCAAGTTTGAATTCTAATTGAGTTGGTTATATTGATATTTGTTCTTCATCTTCAGTGGAAGGATGTGTAGCTGGTGTAATGGATAGTGGCTTGGATTGAGAAATCAGAGAGCCAAGTTTGAATTCTAATTGAGTTGGTTATATTGATATTTGTTCTTCCTCTTCAGTGGAAGGATGTTTTGCTGGTGTAATGGATAGTGGCTTGGATTGAGAAATCAGAGAGCCAAGTTTGAATTCTAATTGAGTTGGTTATATTGATATTTGTTCTTCCTCTTCAGTGGAAGGATGTTTTGCTGGTGTAATGGATAGTGGCTTGGATTGAGAAATCAGAGAACCAAGTTTGAATTCTAATTGAGTTGGTTATATTGATATTTGTTCTTCCTCTTCAGTGGAAGGATGTTTTGCTGGTGTAATGGATAGTGGCTTGGATTGAGAAATCAGAGAGCCAAGTTTGAATTCTAATTGAGTTGGTTATATTGATATTTGTTCTTCCTCTTCAGTGGAAGGATGTGTAGCTGGTGTAATGGATAGTGGCTTGGATTGAGAAATCAGAGAGCCAAGTTTGAATTCTAATTCAGTTGGTTATATTGATATTTGTTCTTCATCTTCAGTGGAAGGATGTGTAGCTGGTGTAATGGATAGTGGCTTGGATTGAGAAATCAGAGAGCCAAGTTTGAATTCTAATTGAGTTGGTTATATTGATATTTGTTCTTCCTCTTCAGTGGAAGGATGTTTTGCTGGTGTAATGGATAGTGGCTTGGATTGAGAAATCAGACAGCTAAGTTTGAATTCTAATTGAGTTGGTTATATTGATATTTGTTCTTCCTCTTCAGTGGAAGGATGTTTTGCTGGTGTAATGGATAGTGGCTTGGATTGAGAAATCAGAGAGCCAAGTTTGAATTCTAATTGAGTTGGTTATATTGATATTTGTTCTTCCTCTTCAGTGGAAGGATGTTTTGCTGGTGTAATGGATAGTGGCTTGGATTGAGAAATCAGAGAGCCAAGTTTGAATTCTAATTGAGTTGGTTATATTGATATTTGTTCTTCCTCTTCAGTGGAAGGATGTGTAGCTGGTGTAATGGATAGTGGCTTGGATTGAGAAATCAGAGAGCCAAGTTTGAATTCTAATTGAGTTGGTTATATTGATATTTGTTCTTCATCTTCAGTGGAAGGATGTGTAGCTGGTGTAATGGATAGTGGCTTGGATTGAGAAATCAGAGCGCCAAGTTTGAATTCTAATTGAGTTGGTTATATTGATATTTGTTCTTCCTCTTCAGTGGAAGGATGTTTTGCTGGTGTAATGGATAGTGGCTTGGATTGAGAAATCAGAGAACCAAGTTTGAATTCTAATTGAGTTGGTTATATTGATATTTGTTCTTCCTCTTCAGTGGAAGGATGTTTTGCTGGTGTAATGGATAGTGGCTTGGATTGAAAAATCAGAGAGCCAAGTTTGAATTCTAATTGAGTTGGTTATATTGATATTTGTTCTTCCTCTTCAGTGGAAGGATGTTTTGCTGGTGTAATGGATAGTGGCTTGGATTGAGAAATCAGAGAACCAAGTTTGAATTCTAATTGAGTTGGTTATATTGATATTTGTTCTTCATCTTCAGTGGAAGGATGTGTAGCTGGTGTAATGGATAGTGGCTTGGATTGAGAAATCAGAGAGCCAAGTTTGAATTCTAATTGAGTTGGTTATATTGATATTTGTTCTTCCTCTTCAGTGGAAGGATGTTTTGCTGGTGTAATGGATAGTGGCTTGGATTGAGAAATCAGAGAGCCAAGTTTGAATTCTAATTGAGTTGGTTATATTGATATTTGTTCTTCCTCTTCAGTGGAAGGATGTGTAGCTGGTGTAATGGATAGTGGCTTGGATTTAGAAATCAGAGAGCCAAGTTTGAATTCTAATTGAGTTGGTTATATTGATATTTGTTCTTCATCTTCAGTGGAAGGATGTGTAGCTGGTGTAATGGATAGTGGCTTGGATTGAGAAATCAGAGAGCCAAGTTTGAATTCTAATTGAGTTGGTTATATTGATATTTGTTCTTCCTCTTCAGTGGAAGGATGTTTTGCTGGTGTAATGGATAGTGGCTTGGATTGAGAAATCAGAGAGCCAAGTTTGAATTCTAATTGAGTTGGTTATATTGATATTTGTTCTTCATCTTCAGTGGAAGGATGTTTTGCTGGTGTAATGGATAGTGGCTTGGATTGAGAAATCAGAGAGCCAAGTTTGAATTCTAATTGAGTTGGTTATATTGATATTTGTTCTTCCTCTTCAGTGGAAGGATGTTTTGCTGGTGTAATGGATAGTGGCTTGGATTGAGAAATCAGAGAGCCAAGTTTGAATTCTAATTGAGTTGGTTATATTGATACTTGTTCTTCATCTTCAGTGGAAGGATGTGTAGCTGGTGTAATGGATAGTGGCTTGGATTTAGAAATCAGAGAGCCAAGTTTGAATTCTAATTGAGTTGGTTATATTGATATTTGTTCTTCCTCTTCAGTGGAAGGATGTTTTGCTGGTGTAATGGATAGTGGCTTGGATTGAGAAATCAGAGAGCCAAGTTTGAATTCTAATTGAGTTGGTTATATTGATATTTGTTCTTCCTCTTCAGTGGAAGGATGTTTTGCTGGTGTAATGGATAGTGACTTGGATTGAGAAATCAGAGAGCCAAGTTTGAATTCTAATTGAGTTGGTTATATTGATATTTATTCTTTATCTTCAGTGGAAGGATGTTTTGCTGGTGTAATGGATAGTGGCTTGGATTGAGAAATCAGAGAGCCAAGTTTGAATTCTAATTGAGTTGGTTATATTGATATTTGTTCTTCATCTTCAGTGGAAGGATGTTTTGCTGGTGTAATGGATAGTGGCTTGGATTGAGAAATCAGAGAGCCAAGTTTGAATTCTAATTGAGTTGGTTATATTGATATTTGTTCTTCATCTTCAGTGGAAGGATGTGTAGCTGGTGTAATGGATAGTGGCTTGGATTGAGAAATCAGAGAGCCAAGTTTGAATTCTAATTGAGTTGGTTATATTGATATTTGTTCTTCATCTTCAGTGTAAGGATGTATGGCTGGTGTAATGGTTAGTGGCTTGGATTGAGAAATCAGAGAGCCAAGTTTGAATTCTAATTGAGTTGGTTATATTGATATTTGTTCTTCCTCTTCAGTGGAAGGATGTGTAGCTGGTGTAATGGATAGTGGCTTGGATTGAGAAATCAGAGAGCCAAGTTTGAATTCTAATTGAGTTGGTTATATTGATATTTGTTCTTCCTCTTCAGTGGAAGGATGTGTAGCTGGTGTAATGGATAGTGGCTTGGATTTAGAAATCGGAGAGCCAAGTTTGAATTCTAATTGAGTTGGTTATATTGATATTTGTTCTTCATCTTCAGTGGAAGGATGTGTAGCTGGTGTAATGGATAGTGGCTTGGATTGAGAAATCAGAGAGCCAAGTTTGAATTCTAATTGAGTTGGTTATATTGATATTTGTTCTTCCTCTTCAGTGGAAGGATGTTTTGCTGGTGTAATGGATAGTGGCTTGGATTGAGAAATCAGAGAGCCAAGTTTGAATTCTAATTGAGTTGGTTATATTGATATTTGTTCTTCCTCTTCAGTGGAAGGATGTTTTGCTGGTGTAATGGATAGTGGCTTGGATTGAGAAATCAGAGAACCAAGTTTGAATTCTAATTGAGTTGGTTATATTGATATTTGTTCTTCCTCTTCAGTGGAAGGATGTTTTGCTGGTGTAATGGATAGTGGCTTGGATTGAGAAATCAGAGAGCCAAGTTTGAATTCTAATTGAGTTGGTTATATTGATATTTGTTCTTCCTCTTCAGTGGAAGGATGTGTAGCTGGTGTAATGGATAGTGGCTTGGATTGAGAAATCAGAGAGCCAAGTTTGAATTCTAATTGAGTTGGTTATATTGATATTTGTTCTTCATCTTCAGTGGAAGGATGTTTTGCTGGTGTAATGGATAGTGGCTTGGATTGAGAAATCAGAGAGCCAAGTTTGAATTCTAATTGAGTTGGTTATATTGATATTTGTTCTTCATCTTCAGTGGAAGGATGTGTAGCTGGTGTAATGAATAGTGGCTTGGATTGAGAAATCAGAGAGCCAAGTTTGAATTCTAATTGAGTTGGTTATATTGATATTTGTTCTTCATCTTCAGTGGAAGGATGTGTAGCTGGTGTAATGGATAGTGGCTTGGATTTAGAAATCAGAGAGCCAAGTTTGAATTCTAATTGAGTTGGTTATATTGATATTTGTTCTTCATCTTCAGTGGAAGGATGTTTTGCTGGTGTAATGGATAGTGGCTTGGATTGAGAAATCAGAGAGCCAAGTTTGAATTCTAATTGAGTTGGTTATATTGATATTTGTTCTTCATCTTCAGTGGAAGGATGTGTAGCTGGTGTAATGGATAGTGGCTTGGATTGAGAAATCAGGGAGCCAAGTTTGAATTCTAATTGAGTTGGTTATATTGATATTTGTTCTTTATCTTCAGTGGAAGGATGTGTAGCTGGTGTAATGGATAGTGGCTTGGATTGAGAAATCAGAGAGCCAAGTTTGAATTCTAATTGAGTTGGTTATATTGATATTTGTTCTTCATCTTCAGTGGAAGGATGTTTTGCTGGTGTAATGGATAGTGGCTTGGATTGAGAAATCAGAGAGCCAAGTTTGAATTCTAATTGAGTTGGTTATATTGATATTTGTTCTTCATCTTCAGTGGAAGGATGTGTAGCTGGTGTAATGGATAGTGGCTTGGATTGAGAAATCAGAGAGCCAAGTTTGAATTCTAATTGAGTTGGTTATATTGATATTTGTTCTTCCTCTTCAGTGTAAGGATGTATGGCTGGTGTAATGGTTAGTGGCTTGGATTGAGAAATCAGAGAGCCAAGTTTGAATTCTAATTGAGTTGGTTATATTGATATTTGTTCTTCATCTTCAGTGGAAGGATGTGTAGCTGGTGTAATGGATAGTGGCTTGGATTGAGAAATCAGAGAGCCAAGTTTGAATTCTAATTGAGTTGGTTATATTGATATTTGTTCTTCCTCTTCAGTGGAAGGATGTTTTGCTGGTGTAATGGATAGTGGCTTGGATTGAGAAATCAGAGAGCCAAGTTTGAATTCTAATTGAGTTGGTTATATTGATATTTGTTCTTCATCTTCAGTGGAAGGATGTTTTGCTGGTGTAATGGATAGTGGCTTGGATTGAGAAATCAGAGAGCCAAGTTTGAATTCTAATTGAGTTGGTTATATTGATATTTGTTCTTCCTCTTCAGTGGAAGGATGTTTTGCTGGTGTAATGGATAGTGGCTTGGATTGAGAAATCAGAGAGCCAAGTTTGAATTCTAATTGAGTTGGTTATATTGATACTTGTTCTTCATCTTCAGTGGAAGGATGTGTAGCTGATGTAATGGATAGTGGCTTGGATTGAGAAATCAGAGAGCCAAGTTTGAATTCTAATTGAGTTGGTTATATTGATATTTGTTCTTCCTCTTCAGTGGAAGGATGTGTAGCTGGTGTAATGGATAGTGGCTTGGATTGAGAAATCAGAGAGCCAAGTTTGAATTCTAATTGAGTTGGTTATATTGATATTTGTTCTTCCTCTTCAGTGGAAGGATGTTTTGCTGGTGTAATGGATAGTGGCTTGGATTGAGAAATCAGAGAGCCAAGTTTGAATTCTAATTGAGTTGGTTATATTGATATTTGTTCTTCATCTTCAGTGGAAGGATGTTTTGCTGATGTAATGGATAGTGGCTTGGATTGAGAAATCAGAGAGCCAAGTTTGAATTCTAATTGAGTTGGTTATATTGATATTTGTTCTTCCTCTTCAGTGGAAGGATGTGTAGCTGGTGTAATGGATAGTGGCTTGGATTGAGAAATCAGAGAGCCAAGTTTGAATTCTAATTGAGTTGGTTATATTGATATTTGTTCTTCCTCTTCAGTGGAAGGATGTGTAGCTGGTGTAATGGATAGTGGCTTGGATTGAGAAATCAGAGAGCCAAGTTTGAATTCTAATTGAGTTGGTTATATTGATATTTGTTCTTCCTCTTCAGTGGAAGGATGTTTTGCTGGTGTAATGGATAGTGGCTTGGATTGAGAAATCAGAGAGCCAATTTTGAATTCTAATTGAGTTGGTTATATTGATATTTGTTCTTCCTCTTCAGTGGAAGGATGTGTAGCTGGTGTAATGGATAGTGGCTTGGATTGAGAAATCAGAGAGCCAAGTTTGAATTCTAATTGAGTTGGTTATATTGATATTTGTTCTTCCTCTTCAGTGGAAGGATGTTTTGCTGGTGTAATGGATAGTGGCTTGGATTGAGAAATCAGAGAGCCAAGTTTGAATTCTAATTGAGTTGGTTATATTGATATTTGTTCTTCCTATTCAGTGGAAGGATGTTTTGCTGGTGTAATGGATAGTGGCTTGGATTGAGAAATCAGAGAGCCAAGTTTGAATTCTAATTGAGTTGGTTATATTGATATTTGTTCTTCCTCTTCAGTGGAAGGATGTTTTGCTGGTGTAATGGATAATGGCTTGGATTGAGAAATCAGAGACCCAAGTTTGAATTCTAATTGAGTTGGTTATATTGATATTTGTTCTTCCTCTTCAGTGGAAGGATGTGTAGCTGGTGTAATGGATAGTGGCATGGATTGAGAAATCAGAGAGCCAAGTTTGAATTCTAATTGAGTTGGTTATATTGATATTTGTTCTTCCTCTTCAGTGGAAGGATGCGTAGCTGGTGTAATGGATAGTGGCTTGGATTGAGAAATCAGAGAGCCAAGTTTGAATTCTAATTGAGTTGGTTATATTGATATTTGTTCTTCCTCTTCAGTGGAAGGATGTGTAGCTGGTGTAATGGATAGTGGCTTGGATTGAGAAATCAGAGAGCCAAGTTTGAATTCTAATTGAGTTGGTTATATTGATATTTGTTCTTCATCTTCAGTGGAAGGATGTTTTGCTGGTGTAATGGATAGTGGCTTGGATTGAGAAATCAGACAGCCAAGTTTGAATTCTAATTGAGTTGGTTATATTGATATTTGTTCTTCCTCTTCAGTGGAAGGATGTTTTGCTGGTGTAATGGATAGTGGCTTGGATTGAGAAATCAGAGAGCCAAGTTTGAATTCTAATTGAGTTGGTTATATTGATATTTGTTCTTCATCTTCAGTGGAAGGATGTTTTGCTGATGTAATGGATAGTGGCTTGGATTGAGAAATCAGAGAGCCAAGTTTGAATTCTAATTGAGTTGGTTATATTGATATTTGTTCTTCCTCTTCAGTGGAAGGATGTGTAGCTGGTGTAATGGATAGTGGCTTGGATTGAGAAATCACAGAGCCAAGTTTGAATTCTAATTGAGTTGGTTATATTGATATTTGTTCTTCATCTTCAGTGGAAGGATGTGTAGCTGGTGTAATGGATAGTGGCTTGGATTGAGAAATCAGAGCCAAGTTTGAATTCTAATTGAGTTGGTTATATTGATATTTGTTCTTCATCTTCAGTGGAAGGATGTTTTGCTGATGTAATGGATAGTGGCTTGGATTGAGAAATCAGAGAGCCAAGTTTGAATTCTAATTGAGTTGGTTATATTGATATTTGTTCTTCCTCTTCAGTGGAAGGATGTGTAGCTGGTGTAATGGATAGTGGCTTGGATTGAGAAATCAGAGAGCCAAGTTTGAATTCTAATTGAGTTGGTTATATTGATATTTGTTCTTCCTCTTCAGTGGAAGGATGTGTAGCTGGTGTAATGGATAGTGGCTTGGATTGAGAAATCAGAGAGCCAAGTTTGAATTCTAATTGAGTTGGTTATATTGATATTTGTTCTTCCTCTTCAGTGGAAGGATGTTTTGCTGGTGTAATGGATAGTGGCTTGGATTGAGAAATCAGAGAGCCAATTTTGAATTCTAATTGAGTTGGTTATATTGATATTTGTTCTTCCTCTTCAGTGGAAGGATGTGTAGCTGGTGTAATGGATAGTGGCTTGGATTGAGAAATCAGAGAGCCAAGTTTGAATTCTAATTGAGTTGGTTATATTGATATTTGTTCTTCCTCTTCAGTGGAAGGATGTTTTGCTGGTGTAATGGATAGTGGCTTGGATTGAGAAATCAGAGAGCCAAGTTTGAATTCTAATTGAGTTGGTTATATTGATATTTGTTCTTCCTATTCAGTGGAAGGATGTTTTGCTGGTGTAATGGATAGTGGCTTGGATTGAGAAATCAGAGAGCCAAGTTTGAATTCTAATTGAGTTGGTTATATTGATATTTGTTCTTCCTCTTCAGTGGAAGGATGTTTTGCTGGTGTAATGGATAATGGCTTGGATTGAGAAATCAGAGACCCAAGTTTGAATTCTAATTGAGTTGGTTATATTGATATTTGTTCTTCCTCTTCAGTGGAAGGATGTGTAGCTGGTGTAATGGATAGTGGCATGGATTGAGAAATCAGAGAGCCAAGTTTGAATTCTAATTGAGTTGGTTATATTGATATTTGTTCTTCCTCTTCAGTGGAAGGATGCGTAGCTGGTGTAATGGATAGTGGCTTGGATTGAGAAATCAGAGAGCCAAGTTTGAATTCTAATTGAGTTGGT
The DNA here is from genome assembly GCA_963932145.1 of Acanthosepion lycidas. Taxonomy (NCBI): domain Eukaryota; kingdom Metazoa; phylum Mollusca; class Cephalopoda; order Sepiida; family Sepiidae; genus Acanthosepion; species Acanthosepion lycidas. Next base: position 89,771,692 of record OZ010593.1, read on the forward strand.
TATATTGATATTTGTTCTTCCTCTTCAGTGGAAGGATGTGTAGCTGGTGTAATGGATAGTGGCTTGGATTGAGAAATCAGAGAGCCAAGTTTGAATTCTAATTGAGTTGGTTATATTGATATTTGTTCTTCATCTTCAGTGGAAGGATGTTTTGCTGGTGTAATGGATAGTGGCTTGGATTGAGAAATCAGACAGCCAAGTTTGAATTCTAATTGAGTTGGTTATATTGATATTTGTTCTTCCTCTTCAGTGGAAGGATGTTTTGCTGGTGTAATGGATAGTGGCTTGGATTGAGAAATCAGAGAGCCAAGTTTGAATTCTAATTGAGTTGGTTATATTGATATTTGTTCTTCATCTTCAGTGGAAGGATGTTTTGCTGATGTAATGGATAGTGGCTTGGATTGAGAAATCAGAGAGCCAAGTTTGAATTCTAATTGAGTTGGTTATATTGATATTTGTTCTTCCTCTTCAGTGGAAGGATGTGTAGCTGGTGTAATGGATAGTGGCTTGGATTGAGAAATCACAGAGCCAAGTTTGAATTCTAATTGAGTTGGTTATATTGATATTTGTTCTTCATCTTCAGTGGAAGGATGTGTAGCTGGTGTAATGGATAGTGGCTTGGATTGAGAAATCAGAGCCAAGTTTGAATTCTAATTGAGTTGGTTATATTGATATTTGTTCTTCATCTTCAGTGGAAGGATGTTTTGCTGATGTAATGGATAGTGGCTTGGATTGAGAAATCAGAGAGCCAAGTTTGAATTCTAATTGAGTTGGTTATATTGATATTTGTTCTTCCTCTTCAGTGGAAGGATGTGTAGCTGGTGTAATGGATAGTGGCTTGGATTGAGAAATCAGAGAGCCAAGTTTGAATTCTAATTGAGTTGGTTATATTGATATTTGTTCTTCCTCTTCAGTGGAAGGATGTGTAGCTGGTGTAATGGATAGTGGCTTGGATTGAGAAATCAGAGAGCCAAGTTTGAATTCTAATTGAGTTGGTTATATTGATATTTGTTCTTCCTCTTCAGTGGAAGGATGTTTTGCTGGTGTAATGGATAGTGGCTTGGATTGAGAAATCAGAGAGCCAATTTTGAATTCTAATTGAGTTGGTTATATTGATATTTGTTCTTCCTCTTCAGTGGAAGGATGTGTAGCTGGTGTAATGGATAGTGGCTTGGATTGAGAAATCAGAGAGCCAAGTTTGAATTCTAATTGAGTTGGTTATATTGATATTTGTTCTTCCTCTTCAGTGGAAGGATGTTTTGCTGGTGTAATGGATAGTGGCTTGGATTGAGAAATCAGAGAGCCAAGTTTGAATTCTAATTGAGTTGGTTATATTGATATTTGTTCTTCCTATTCAGTGGAAGGATGTTTTGCTGGTGTAATGGATAGTGGCTTGGATTGAGAAATCAGAGAGCCAAGTTTGAATTCTAATTGAGTTGGTTATATTGATATTTGTTCTTCCTCTTCAGTGGAAGGATGTTTTGCTGGTGTAATGGATAATGGCTTGGATTGAGAAATCAGAGACCCAAGTTTGAATTCTAATTGAGTTGGTTATATTGATATTTGTTCTTCCTCTTCAGTGGAAGGATGTGTAGCTGGTGTAATGGATAGTGGCATGGATTGAGAAATCAGAGAGCCAAGTTTGAATTCTAATTGAGTTGGTTATATTGATATTTGTTCTTCCTCTTCAGTGGAAGGATGCGTAGCTGGTGTAATGGATAGTGGCTTGGATTGAGAAATCAGAGAGCCAAGTTTGAATTCTAATTGAGTTGGTTATATTGATATTTGTTCTTCCTCTTCAGTGGAAGGATGTGTAGCTGGTGTAATGGATAGTGGCTTGGATTGAGAAATCAGAGAGCCAAGTTTGAATTCTAATTGAGTTGGTTATATTGATATTTGTTCTTCATCTTCAGTGGAAGGATGTTTTGCTGGTGTAATGGATAGTGGCTTGGATTGAGAAATCAGACAGCCAAGTTTGAATTCTAATTGAGTTGGTTATATTGATATTTGTTCTTCCTCTTCAGTGGAAGGATGTTTTGCTGGTGTAATGGATAGTGGCTTGGATTGAGAAATCAGAGAGCCAAGTTTGAATTCTAATTGAGTTGGTTATATTGATATTTGTTCTTCCTCTTCAGTGGAAGGATGTTTTGCTGGTGTAATGGATAGTGGCTTGGATTGAGAAATCAGAGAGCCAAGTTTGAATTCTAATTGAGTTGGTTATATTGATATTTGTTCTTCCTCTTCAGTGGAAGGATGTGTAGCTGGTGTAATGGATAGTGGCTCGGATTGAGAAATCAGAGAGCCAAGTTTGTATTCTAATTGAGTTGGTTATATTGATATTTGTTCTTCCTCTTCAGTGGAAGGATGTTTTGCTGGTGTAATGGATAGTGGCTTGGATTGAGAAATCAGAGAGCCAATTTTGAATTCTAATTGAGTTGGTTATATTGATATTTGTTCTTCCTCTTCAGTGGAAGGATGTGTAGCTGGTGTAATGGATAGTGGCTTGGATTGAGAAATCAGAGAGCCAAGTTTGAATTCTAATTGAGTTGGTTATATTGATATTTGTTCTTCCTCTTCAGTGGAAGGATGTTTTGCTGGTGTAATGGATAGTGGCTTGGATTGAGAAATCAGAGAGCCAAGTTTGAATTCTAATTGAGTTGGTTATATTGATATTTGTTCTTCCTATTCAGTGGAAGGATGTTTTGCTGGTGTAATGGATAGTGGCTTGGATTGAGAAATCAGAGAGCCAAGTTTGAATTCTAATTGAGTTGGTTATATTGATATTTGTTCTTCCTCTTCAGTGGAAGGATGTTTTGCTGGTGTAATGGATAATGGCTTGGATTGAGAAATCAGAGACCCAAGTTTGAATTCTAATTGAGTTGGTTATATTGATATTTGTTCTTCCTCTTCAGTGGAAGGATGTGTAGCTGGTGTAATGGATAGTGGCATGGATTGAGAAATCAGAGAGCCAAGTTTGAATTCTAATTGAGTTGGTTATATTGATATTTGTTCTTCCTCTTCAGTGGAAGGATGCGTAGCTGGTGTAATGGATAGTGGCTTGGATTGAGAAATCAGAGAGCCAAGTTTGAATTCTAATTGAGTTGGTTATATTGATATTTGTTCTTCCTCTTCAGTGGAAGGATGTGTAGCTGGTGTAATGGATAGTGGCTTGGATTGAGAAATCAGAGAGCCAAGTTTGAATTCTAATTGAGTTGGTTATATTGATATTTGTTCTTCATCTTCAGTGGAAGGATGTTTTGCTGGTGTAATGGATAGTGGCTTGGATTGAGAAATCAGACAGCCAAGTTTGAATTCTAATTGAGTTGGTTATATTGATATTTGTTCTTCCTCTTCAGTGGAAGGATGTTTTGCTGGTGTAATGGATAGTGGCTTGGATTGAGAAATCAGAGAGCCAAGTTTGAATTCTAATTGAGTTGGTTATATTGATATTTGTTCTTCCTCTTCAGTGGAAGGATGTTTTGCTGGTGTAATGGATAGTGGCTTGGATTGAGAAATCAGAGAGCCAAGTTTGAATTCTAATTGAGTTGGTTATATTGATATTTGTTCTTCCTCTTCAGTGGAAGGATGTGTAGCTGGTGTAATGGATAGTGGCTCGGATTGAGAAATCAGAGAGCCAAGTTTGTATTCTAATTCAGTTGGTTATATTGATATTTGTTCTTCCTCTTCAGTGGAAGGATGTTTTGCTGGTGTAATGGATAGTGGCTTGGATTGAGAAATCAGAGAGCCAAGTTTGTATTCTAATTGAGTTGGTTATATTGATATTTGTTCTTCATCTTCAGTGGAAGGATGTGTAGCTGGTGTAATGGATAGTGGCTTGGATTGAGAAATCAGAGAGCCAAGTTTGAATTCTAATTGAGTTGGTTATATTGATATTTGTTCTTCATCTTCAGTGGAAGGATGTTTTGCTGGTGTAATGGATAGTGGCTTGGATTGAGAAATCAGAGAGCCAAGTTTGAATTCTAATTGAGTTGGTTATATTGATATTTGTTCTTCATCTTCAGTGGAAGGATGTGTAGCTGGTGTAATGGATAGTGGCTTGGATTGAGAAATCAGAGAGCCAAGTTTGAATTCTAATTGAGTTGGTTATATTGATATTTGTTCTTCCTCTTCAGTGGAAGGATGTGTAGCTGGTGTAATGGATAGTGGCTCGGATTGAGAAATCAGAGAGCCAAGTTTGAATTCTAATTGAGTTGGTTATATTGATATTTGTTCTTCCTCTTCAGTGGAAGGATGTTTTGCTGGTGTAATGGATAGTGGCTTGGATTGAGAAATCAGAGAGCCAAGTTTGAATTCTAATTGAGTTGGTTATATTGATATTTGTTCTTCATCTTCAGTGGAAGGATGTGTAGCTGGTCTAATGGATAGTGGCTTGGATTGAGAAATCAGAGAGCCAAGTTTGAATTCTAATTGAGTTGATTATATTGATAATTGTTCTTCCTCTTCAGTGGAAGTATGTGTACCTGGTATAATGGATAGTGACTTGGATTGAGAAATCAGAGAGCCAAGTTTGAATTCTAATTGAGTTGGTTATATTGATATGTGTTCTTCATCTTCAGTGGAAGGATGTGTAGCTGGTGTAATGGATAGTGGCTTGGATTGAGAAATCACAGAGCCAAGTTTGAATTCTAATTGAGTTGGTTATATTGATATTTGTTCTTCATCTTCAGTGGAAGGATGTGTAGCTGGTGTAATGGATAGTGGCTTGGATTGAGAAATCAGAGCCAAGTTTGAATTCTAATTGAGTTGGTTATATTGATATTTGTTCTTCATCTTCAGTGGAAGGATGTTTTGCTGATGTAATGGATAGTGGCTTGGATTGAGAAATCAGAGAGCCAAGTTTGAATTCTAATTGAGTTGGTTATATTGATATTTGTTCTTCCTCTTCAGTGGAAGGATGTGTAGCTGGTGTAATGGATAGTGGCTTGGATTGAGAATTCATAGAGCCAAGTTTGAATTCTAATTGAGTTGGTTATATTGATATTTGTTCTTCCTCTTCAGTGGAAGGATGTTTTGCTGGTGTAATGGATAGTGGCTTGGATTGAGAAATCAGAGAGCCAAGTTTGAATTCTAATTGAGTTGGTTATATTGATATTTGTTCTTCCTCTTCAGTGGAAGGATGTTTTGCTGGTGTAATGGATAGTGGCTTGGATTGAGAAATCAGAGAGCCAAGTTTGAATTCTAATTGAGTTGGTTATATTGATATTTGTTCTTCCTATTCAGTGGAAGGATGTTTTGCTGGTGTAATGGATAGTGGCTTGGATTGAGAAATCAGAGAGCCAAGTTTGAATTCTAATTGAGTTGGTTATATTGATATTTGTTCTTCCTCTTCAGTGGAAGGATGTTTTGCTGGTGTAATGGATAATGGCTTGGATTGAGAAATCAGAGAGCCAAGTTTGAATTCTAATTGAGTTGGTTATATTGATATTTGTTCTTCCTCTTCAGTGGAAGGATGTGTAGCTGGTGTAATGGATAGTGGCATGGATTGAGAAATCAGAGAGCCAAGTTTGAATTCTAATTGAGTTGGTTATATTGATATTTGTTCTTCCTCTTCAGTGGAAGGATGCATAGCTGGTGTAAAGGATAGTGGCTTGGATTGAGAAATCAGAGAGCCAAGTTTGAATTCTAATTGAGTTGGTTATATTGATATTTGTTCTTTATCTTCAGTGGAAGGATGTGTAGCTGGTGTAATGGATAGTGGCTTGGATTAAGAAATCAGAGAGCCAAGTTTGAATTCTAATTGAGTTGGTTATATTGATATTTGTTCTTCCTCTTCAGTGGAAGGATGTTTTGCTGGTGTAATGGATAATGGCTTGGATTGAGAAATCAGAGAGCCAAGTTTGAATTCTAATTGAGTTGGTTATATTGATATTTGTTCTTCCTCTTCAGTGGAAGGATGTGTAGCTGGTGTAATGGATAGTGGCTTGGATTGAGAAATCAGAGAGCCAAGTTTGAATTCTAATTGAGTTGGTTATATTGATATTTGTTCTTCATCTTCAGTGGAAGGATGTTTTGCTGGTGTAATGGATAGTGGCTTGGATTGAGAAATCAGACAGCCAAGTTTGAATTCTAATTGAGTTGGTTATATTGATATTTGTTCTTCCTCTTCAGTGGAAGGATGTTTTGCTGGTGTAATGGATAGTGGCTTGGATTGAGAAATCAGAGAGCCAAGTTTGAATTCTAATTGAGTTGGTTATATTGATATTTGTTCTTCCTCTTCAGTGGAAGGATGTTTTGCTGGTGTAATGGATAGTGGCTTGGATTGAGAAATCAGAGAGCCAAGTTTGAATTCTAATTGAGTTGGTTATATTGATATTTGTTCTTCCTCTTCAGTGGAAGGATGTGTAGCTGGTGTAATGGATAGTGGCTCGGATTGAGAAATCAGAGAGCCAAGTTTGTATTCTAATTGAGTTGGTTATATTGATATTTGTTCTTCCTCTTCAGTGGAAGGATGTTTTGCTGGTGTAATGGATAGTGGCTTGGATTGAGAAATCAGAGAGCCAAGTTTGTATTCTAATTGAGTTGGTTATATTGATATTTGTTCTTCATCTTCAGTGGAAGGATGTGTAGCTGGTGTAATGGATAGTGGCTTGGATTGAGAAATCAGAGAGCCAAGTTTGAATTCTAATTGAGTTGGTTATATTGATATTTGTTCTTCATCTTCAGTGGAAGGATGTTTTGCTGGTGTAATGGATAGTGGCTTGGATTGAGAAATCAGAGAGCCAAGTTTGAATTCTAATTGAGTTGGTTATATTGATATTTGTTCTTCATCTTCAGTGGAAGGATGTGTAGCTGGTGTAATGGATAGTGGCTTGGATTGAGAAATCAGAGAGCCAAGTTTGAATTCTAATTGAGTTGGTTATATTGATATTTGTTCTTCCTCTTCAGTGGAAGGATGTGTAGCTGGTGTAATGGATAGTGGCTCGGATTGAGAAATCAGAGAGCCAAGTTTGAATTCTAATTGAGTTGGTTATATTGATATTTGTTCTTCCTCTTTAGTGGAAGGATGTTTTGCTGGTGTAATGGATAGTGGCTTGGATTGAGAAATCAGAGAGCCAAGTTTGAATTCTAATTGAGTTGGTTATATTGATATTTGTTCTTCATCTTCAGTGGAAGGATGTGTAGCTGGTCTAATGGATAGTGGCTTGGATTGAGAAATCAGAGAGCCAAGTTTGAATTCTAATTGAGTTGATTATATTGATAATTGTTCTTCCTCTTCAGTGGAAGTATGTGTACCTGGTATAATGGATAGTGACTTGGATTGAGAAATCAGAGAGCCAAGTTTGAATTCTAATTGAGTTGGTTATATTGATATGTGTTCTTCATCTTCAGTGGAAGGATGTGTAGCTGGTGTAATGGATAGTGGCTTGGATTGAGAAATCACAGAGCCAAGTTTGAATTCTAATTGAGTTGGTTATATTGATATTTGTTCTTCATCTTCAGTGGAAGGATGTGTAGCTGGTGTAATGGATAGTGGCTTGGATTGAGAAATCAGAGCCAAGTTTGAATTCTAATTGAGTTGGTTATATTGATATTTGTTCTTCATCTTCAGTGGAAGGATGTTTTGCTGATGTAATGGATAGTGGCTTGGATTGAGAAATCAGAGAGCCAAGTTTGAATTCTAATTGAGTTGGTTATATTGATATTTGTTCTTCCTCTTCAGTGGAAGGATGTGTAGCTGGTGTAATGGATAGTGGCTTGGATTGAGAATTCATAGAGCCAAGTTTGAATTCTAATTGAGTTGGTTATATTGATATTTGTTCTTCCTCTTCAGTGGAAGGATGTTTTGCTGGTGTAATGGATAGTGGCTTGGATTGAGAAATCAGAGAGCCAAGTTTGAATTCTAATTGAGTTGGTTATATTGATATTTGTTCTTCCTCTTCAGTGGAAGGATGTTTTGCTGGTGTAATGGATAGTGGCTTGGATTGAGAAATCAGAGAGCCAAGTTTGAATTCTAATTGAGTTGGTTATATTGATATTTGTTCTTCCTATTCAGTGGAAGGATGTTTTGCTGGTGTAATGGATAGTGGCTTGGATTGAGAAATCAGAGAGCCAAGTTTGAATTCTAATTGAGTTGGTTATATTGATATTTGTTCTTCCTCTTCAGTGGAAGGATGTTTTGCTGGTGTAATGGATAATGGCTTGGATTGAGAAATCAGAGAGCCAAGTTTGAATTCTAATTGAGTTGGTTATATTGATATTTGTTCTTCCTCTTCAGTGGAAGGATGTGTAGCTGGTGTAATGGATAGTGGCATGGATTGAGAAATCAGAGAGCCAAGTTTGAATTCTAATTGAGTTGGTTATATTGATATTTGTTCTTCCTCTTCAGTGGAAGGATGCATAGCTGGTGTAAAGGATAGTGGCTTGGATTGAGAAATCAGAGAGCCAAGTTTGAATTCTAATTGAGTTGGTTATATTGATATTTGTTCTTTATCTTCAGTGGAAGGATGTGTAGCTGGTGTAATGGATAGTGGCTTGGATTAAGAAATCAGAGAGCCAAGTTTGAATTCTAATTGAGTTGGTTATATTGATATTTGTTCTTCCTCTTCAGTGGAAGGATGTTTTGCTGGTGTAATGGATAATGGCTTGGATTGAGAAATCAGAGAGCCAAGTTTGAATTCTAATTGAGTTGGTTATATTGATATTTGTTCTTCCTCTTCAGTGGAAGGATGTGTAGCTGGTGTAATGGATAGTGGCATGGATTGAGAAATCAGAGAGCCAAGTTTGAATTCTAATTGAGTTGGTTATATTGATATTTGTTCTTCCTCTTCAGTGGAAGGATGCGTAGCTGGTGTAATGGATAGTCGCTTGGATTGAGAAATCAGAGAGCCAAGTTTGAATTCTAATTGAGTTGGTTATATTGATATTTGTTCTTTATCTTCAGTGGAAGGATGTGTAGCTGGTGTAATGGATAGTGGCTTGGATTGAGAAATCAGAGAGCCAAGTTTGAATTCTAATTGAGTTGGTTATATTGATATTTGTTCTTCATCTTCAGTGGAAGGATGTTTTGCTGGTGTAATGGATAGTGGCTTGGATTGAGAAATCAGAGAGCCAAGTTTGAATTCTAATTGAGTTGGTTATATTGATATTTGTTCTTCCTCTTCAGTGGAAGGATGTTTTGCTGGTGTAATGGATAGTGGCTTGGATTGAGAAATCAGAGAGCCAAGTTTGAATTCTAATTGAGTTGGTTATATTGATATTTGTTCTTCCTCTTCAGTGGAAGGATGTGTAGCTGGTGTAATGGATAGTGGCTCGGATTTAGAAATCAGAGAGCCAAGTTTGTATTCTAATTGAGTTGGTTATATTGATATTTGTTCTTCCTCTTCAGTGGAAGGATGTTTTGCTGGTGTAATGGATAGTGGCTTGGATTGAGAAATCAGAGAGCCAAGTTTGTATTCTAATTGAGTTGGTTATATTGATATTTGTTCTTCATCTTCAGTGGAAGGATGTGTAGCTGGTGTAATGGATAGTGGCTTGGATTGAGAAATCAGAGAGCCAAGTTTGAATTCTAATTGAGTTGGTTATATTCATATTTGTTCTTCATCTTCAGTGGAAGGATGTTTTGCTGGTGTAATGGATAGTGGCTTGGATTGAGAAATCAGAGAGCCAAGTTTGAATTCTAATTGAGTTGGTTATATTGATATTTGTTCTTCATCTTCAGTGGAAGGATGTGTAGCTGGTGTAATGGATAGTGGCTTGGATTGAGAAATCAGAGAGCCAAGTTTGAATTCTAATTGAGTTGGTTATATTGATATTTGTTCTTCCTCTTCAGTGGAAGGATGTGTAGCTGGTGTAATGGATAGTGGCTCGGATTGAGAAATCAGAGAGCCAAGTTTGAATTCTAATTGAGTTGGTTATATTGATATTTGTTCTTCCTCTTCAGTGGAAGGATGTTTTGCTGGTGTAATGGATAGTGGCTTGGATTGAGAAATCAGAGAGCCAAGTTTGAATTCTAATTGAGTTGGTTATATTGATATTTGTTCTTCATCTTCAGTGGAAGGATGTGTAGCTGGTGTAATGGATAGTGGCTTGGATTGAGAAATCAGAGAGCCAAGTTTGAATTCTAATTGAGTTGGTTATATTGATATTTGTTCTTCATCTTCAGTGGAAGGATGTGTAGCTGGTGTAATGGATAGTGGCTTGGATTGAGAAATCAGAGAGCCAAGTTTGAATTCTAATTGAGTTGGTTATATTGATATTTGTTCTTCATCTTCAGTGGAAGGATGTGTAGCTGGTGTAATGGATAGTGGCTTGGATTGAGAAATCAGAGAGCCAAGTTTGAATTCTAATTGAGTTGCTTATATTGATATTTGTTCTTCCTCTTCAGTGGAAGGATGTGTACCTGGTGTAATGCATAGTGACTTGGATTGAGAAATCAGAGAGCCAAGTTTGAATTCTAATTGAGTTGATTATATTGATATTTGTTCTTCCTCTTCAGTGGAAGGATGTGTAGCTGGTGTAATGGATAGTGGCTTGGATTGAGAAATCAGAGAGCCAAGTTTGAATTCTAATTGAGTTGGTTATATTGATATTTGTTCTTCATCTTCAGTGGAAGGATGTGTAGCTGGTGTAATGGATAGTGGCTTGGATTGAGAAATCAGAGAGCCAAGTTTGAATTCTAATTGAGTTGATTATATTGATAATTGTTCTTCCTCTTCAGTGGAAGTATGTGTACCTGGTATAATGGATAGTGACTTGGATTGAGAAATCAGAGAGCCAAGTTTGAATTCTAATTGAGTTGGTTATATTGATATGTGTTCTTCATCTTCAGTGGAAGGATGTGTAGCTGGTGTAATGGATAGTGGCTTGGATTGAGAAATCACAGAGCCAAGTTTGAATTCTAATTGAGTTGGTTATATTGATATTTGTTCTTCATCTTCAGTGGAAGGATGTGTAGCTGGTGTAATGGATAGTGGCTTGGATTGAGAAATCAGAGAGCCAAGTTTGAATTCTAATTGAGTTGGTTATATTGATATTTGTTCTTCATCTTCAGTGGAAGGATGTGTAGCTGGTGTAATGGATAGTGGCTTGGATTGAGAAATCAGAGAGCCAAGTTTGAATTCTAATTGAGTTGGTTATATTGATATTTGTTCTTCCTCTTCAGTGGAAGGATGTGTAGCTGGTGTAATGGATAGTGGCTTGGATTGAGAAATCACAGAGCCAAGTTTGAATTCTAATTGAGTTGGTTATATTGATATTTGTTCTTCATCTTCAGTGGAAGGATGTGTAGCTGGTGTAATGGATAGTGGCTTGGATTGAGAAATCAGAGAGCCAAGTTTGAATTCTAATTGAGTTGGTTATATTGATATTTGTTCTTCATCTTCAGTGGAAGGATGTGTAGCTGGTGTAATGGATAGTGGCTTGGATTGAGAAATCAGAGAGCCAAGTTTGAATTCTAATTGAGTTGGTTATATTGATATTTGTTCTTCCTCTTCAGTGGAAGGATGTGTAGCTGGTGTAATGGATAGTGGCTTGGATTGAGAAATCAGAGAGCCAAGTTTGAATTCTAATTGAGTTGGTTATATTGATATTTGTTCTTCCTCTTCAGTGGAAGGATGTGTAGCTGGTGTAATGGATAGTGGCTTGGATTGAGAAATCAGAGAGCCAAGTTTGAATTCTAATTGAGTTGGTTATATTGATATTTGTTCTTCATCTTCAGTGGAAGGATGTGTAGCTGGTGTAATGGATAGTGGCTTGGATTGAGAAATCAGAGAGCCAAGTTTGAATTCTAATTGAGTTGGTTATATTGATATTTGTTCTTCATCTTCAGTGGAAGGATGTTTTGCTGGTGTAATGGATAGTGGCTTGGATTGAGAAATCAGAGAGCCAAGTTTGAATTCTAATTGAGTTGGTTATATTGATATTTGTTCTTCATCTTCAGTGGAAGGATGTGTAGCTGGTCTAATGGATAGTGGCTTGGATTGAGAAATCAGAGAGCCAAGTTTGAATTCTAATTGAGTTGGTTATATTGATATTTGTTCTTCCTCTTCAGTGGAAGGATGTTTTGCTGGTGTAATGGATAGTGGCTTGGATTGAGAAATCAGAGAGCCAAGTTTGAATTCTAATTGAGTTGGTTATATTGATATTTGTTCTTCATCTTCAGTGGAAGGATGTGTAGCTGGTGTAATGGATAGTGGCTTGGATTGAGAAATCAGAGAGCCAAGTTTGAATTCTAATTGAGTTGGTTATATTGATATTTGTTCTTCATCTTCAGTGGAAGGATGTGTAGCTGGTGTAATGGATAGTGGCTTGGATTGAGAAATCAGAGAGCCAAGTTTGAATGCTAATTGAGTTGGTTATATTGATATTTGTTCTTCATCTTCAGTGGAAGGATGTGTAGCTGGTGTAATGGATAGTGGCTTGGATTGAGAAATCAGAGAGCCAAGTTTGAATTCTAATTGAGTTGATTATATTGATATTTGTTCTTCCTCTTCAGTGGAAGGATGTGTACCTGGTGTAATGGATAGTGACTTGGATTGAGAAATCAGAGAGCCAAGTTTGAATTCTAATTGAGTTGGTTATATTGATATTTGTTCTTCATCTTCAGTGGAAGGATGTGTAGCTGGTGTAATGGATAGTGGCTTGGATTGAGAAATCAGAGAGCCAAGTTTGAATTCTAATTGAGTTGATTATATTGATATTTGTTCTTCCTCTTCAGTGGAAGGATGTGTATCTGGTGTAATGGATAGTGGCTTGGATTGAGAAATCAGAGAGCCAAGTTTGAATTCTAATTGAGTTGGTTATATTGATATTTGTTCTTCATCTTCAGTGGAAGGATGTGTAGCTGGTGTAATGGATAGTGGCTTGGATTGAGAAATCAGAGAGCCAAGTTTGAATTCTAATTGAGTTGATTATATTGATATTTGTTCTTCATCTTCAGTGGAAGGATGTGTATCTGGTGTAATGGATAGTGGCTTGGATTGAGAAATCAGAGAGCCAAGTTTGAATTCTAATTGAGTTGGTTATATTGATATTTGTTCTTCATCTTCAGTGGAAGGATGTTTTGCTGGTGTAATGGATAGTGGCTTGGATTGAGAAATCAGAGAGCCAAGTTTGAATTCTAATTGAGTTGGTTATATTGATATTTGTTCTTCATCTTCAGTGGAAGGATGTGTAGCTGGTGTAATGGATAGTGGCTTGGATTGAGAAATCAGAGAGCCAAGTTTGAATTCTAATTGAGTTGATTATATTGATATTTGTTCTTCATCTTCAGTGGAAGGATGTATGGCTGGTGTAATGGTTAGTGGCTTGGATTGAGAAATCAGAGAGCCAAGTTTGAATTCTAATTGAGTTGATTATATTGATATTTGTTCTTCCTCTTCAGTGGAAGGATGTTTTGCTGGTGTAATGGTTAGTGGCTTGGATTGAGAAATCAGAGAGCCAAGTTTGAATTCTAATTGAGTTGGTTATATTGATATTTGTTCTTCATCTTCAGTGGAAGGATGTGTAGCTGGTGTAATGGATAGTGGCTTGGATTGAGAAATCAGAGAGCCAAGTTTGAATTCTAATTGAGTTGATTATATTGATATTTCTTCTTCCTCTTCAGTGGAAGGATGTGTATCTGGTGTAATGGATAGTGGCTTGGATTGAGAAATCAGAGAGCCAAGTTTGAATTCTAATTGAGTTGATTATATTGATAATTGTTCTTCCTCTTCAGTGGAAGGATGTGTACCTGGTGTAATGGATAGTGACTTGTATTGAGAAATCAGAGAGCCAAGTTTGAATTCTAATTGAGTTGGTTATATTGATATTTGTTCTTCATCTTCAGTGGAAGGATGTTTTGCTGGTGTAATGGATAGTGGCTTGGATTGAGAAATCAGAGAGCCAAGTTTGAATTCTAATTTAGTTGGTTATATTGATATTTGTTCTTCCTCTTCAGTGGAAGGATGTGTAGCTGGTGTAATGGATAGTGGCTTGGATTGAGAAATCAGAGAGCCAAGTTTGAATTCTAATTGAGTTGGTTATATTGATATTTGTTCTTCATCTTCAGTGGAAGTATTTGTAGCTGGTGTAATGGATAGTGGCTTGGATTGAGAAATCAGAGAGCCAAGTTTGAATTCTAATTGAGTTGGTTATATTGATATTTGTTCTTCATCTTCAGTGGAAGGATGTGTAGCTGGTGTAATGGATAGTGGCTTGGATTGAGAAATCAGAGAGCCAAGTTTGAATTCTAATTGAGTTGGTTATATTGATATTTGTTCTTCATCTTTAGTGGAAGGATGTGTAGCTGGTGTAATGGATAGTGGCTTGGATTGAGAAATCAGAGAGCCAAGTTTGAATTCTAATTGAGTTGGTTATATTGATATTTGTTCTTCATCTTCAGTGGAAGGATGTGTAGCTGGTGTAATGGATAGTGGCTTGGATTGAGAAATCAGAGAGCCAAGTTTGAATTCTAATTGAGTTGGTTATATTGATATTTGTTCTTCATCTTCAGTGGAAGGATGTGTAGCTGGTGTAATGGATAGTGGCTTGGATTGAGAAATCAGAGAGCCAAGTTTGAATTCTAATTGAGTTGGTTATATTGATATTTGTTCTTCATCTTCAGTGGAAGGATGTTTTGCTGGTGTAATGGATAGTGGCTTGGATTGAGAAATCAGAGAGCCAAGTTTGAATTCTAATTGAGTTGGTTATATTGATATTTGTTCTTTATCTTCAGTGGAAGGATGTGTAGCTGGTGTAATGGATAGTGGCTTGGATTGAGAAATCAGAGAGCCAAGTTTGAATTCTAATTGAGTTGGTTATATTGATATTTGTTCTTCATCTTCAGTGGAAGGATGTGTAGCTGGTGTAATGGATAGTGGCTTGGATTGAGAAATCAGAGAGCCAAGTTTGAATTCTAATTGAGTTGGTTATATTGATATTTGTTCTTCCTCTTCAGTGGAAGGATGTGTAGCTGGTGTAATGGATAGTGGCTTGGATTGAGAAATCAGAGAGCCAAGTTTGAATTCTAATTGAGTTGGTTATATTGATATTTGTTCTTCATCTTCAGTGGAAGGATGTGTAGCTGGTGTAATGGATAGTGGCTTGGATTGAGAAATCAGAGAGCCAAGTTTGAATTCTAATTGAGTTGGTTATATTGATATTTGTTCTTCATCTTCAGTGGAAGGATGTTTTGCTGGTGTAATGGATAGTGGCTTGGATTGAGAAATCAGAGAGCCAAGTTTGAATTCTAATTGAGTTGGTTATATTGATATTTGTTCTTCATCTTCAGTGGAAGGATGTGTAGCTGGTCTAATGGATAGTGGCTTGGATTGAGAAATCAGAGAGCCAAGTTTGAATTCTAATTGAGTTGGTTATATTGATATTTGTTCTTCCTCTTCAGTGGAAGGATGTTTTGCTGGTGTAATGGATAGTGGCTTCGATTGAGAAATCAGAGAGCCAAGTTTGAATTCTAATTGAGTTGGTTATATTGATATTTGTTCTTCATCTTCAGTGGAAGGATGTGTAGCTGGTGTAATGGATAGTGGCTTGGATTGACAAATCAGAGAGCCAAGTTTGAATTCTAATTGAGTTGGTTATATTGATATTTGTTCTTCATCTTCAGTGGAAGGATGTGTAGCTGGTGTAATGGATAGTGGCTTGGATTGAGAAATCAGAGAGCCAAGTTTGAATTCTAATTGAGTTGGTTATATTGATATTTGTTCTTCATCTTCAGTGGAAGGATGTTTTGCTGGTGTAATGGATAGTGGCTTGGATTGAGAAATCAGAGAGCCAAGTTTGAATTCTAATTGAGTTGGTTATATTGATATTTGTTCTTCATCTTTAGTGGAAGGATGTGTAGCTGGTGTAATGGATAGTGGCTTGGATTGAGAAATCAGAGAGCCAAGTTTGAATTCTAATTGAGTTGGTTATATTGATATTTGTTCTTCATCTTCAGTGGAAGGATGTGTAGCTGGTGTAATGGATAGTGGCTTGGATTGAGAAATCAGAGAGCCAAGTTTGAATTCTAATTGAGTTGGTTATATTGATATTTGTTCTTCATCTTCAGTGGAAGGATGTGTAGCTGGTGTAATGGATAGTGGCTTGGATTGAGAAATCAGAGAGCCAAGTTTGAATTCTAATTGAGTTGGTTATATTGATATTTGTTCTTCATCTTCAGTGGAAGGATGTTTTGCTGGTGTAATGGATAGTGGCTTGGATTGAGAAATCAGAGAGCCAAGTTTGAATTCTAATTGAGTTGGTTATATTGATATTTGTTCTTCATCTTCAGTGGAAGGATGTGTAGCTGGTCTAATGGATAGTGGCTTGGATTGAGAAATCAGAGAGCCAAGTTTGAATTCTAATTGAGTTGGTTATATTGATATTTGTTCTTCCTCTTCAGTGGAAGGATGTTTTGCTGGTGTAATGGATAGTGGCTTCGATTGAGAAATCAGAGAGCCAAGTTTGAATTCTAATTGAGTTGGTTATATTGATATTTGTTCTTCATCTTCAGTGGAAGGATGTGTAGCTGGTGTAATGGATAGTGGCTTGGATTGAGAAATCAGAGAGCCAAGTTTGAATTCTAATTGAGTTGGTTATATTGATATTTGTTCTTCATCTTCAGTGGAAGGATGTGTAGCTGGTGTAATGGATAGTGGCTTGGATTGAGAAATCAGAGAGCCAAGTTTGAATGCTAATTGAGTTGGTTATATTGATATTTGTTCTTCATCTTCAGTGGAAGGATGTGTAGCTGGTGTAATGGATAGTGGCTTGGATTGAGAAATCAGAGAGCCAAGTTTGAATTCTAATTGAGTTGATTATATTGATATTTGTTCTTCCTCTTCAGTGGAAGGATGTGTACCTGGTGTAATGGATAGTGACTTGGATTGAGAAATCAGAGAGCCAAGTTTGAATTCTAATTGAGTTGGTTATATTGATATTTGTTCTTCATCTTCAGTGGAAGGATGTGTAGCTGGTGTAATGGATAGTGGCTTGGATTGAGAAATCAGACAGCCAAGTTTGAATTCTAATTGAGTTGGTTATATTCATATTTGTTCTTCATCTTCAGTGGAAGGATGTTTTGCTGGTGTAATGGATAGTGGCTTGGATTGAGAAATCAGAGAGCCAAGTTTGAATTCTAATTGAGTTGGTTATATTGATATTTGTTCTTCATCTTCAGTGGAAGGATGTGTAGCTGGTGTAATGGATAGTGGCTTGGATTGAGAAATCAGAGAGCCAAGTTTGAATTCTAATTGAGTTGGTTATATTGATATTTGTTCTTCCTCTTCAGTGGAAGGATGTGTAGCTGGTGTAATGGATAGTGGCTCGGATTGAGAAATCAGAGAGCCAAGTTTGAATTCTAATTGAGTTGGTTATATTGATATTTGTTCTTCATCTTCAGTGGAAGGATGTTTTGCTGGTGTAATGGATAGTGGCTTGGATTGAGAAATCAGAGAGCCAAGTTTGAATTCTAATTGAGTTGGTTATATTGATATTTGTTCTTCATCTTCAGTGGAAGGATGTGTAGCTGGTGTAATGGATAGTGGCTTGGATTGAGAAATCAGAGAGCCAAGTTTGAATTCTAATTGAGTTGATTATATTGATATTTGTTCTTCATCTTCAGTGGAAGGATGTATGGCTGGTGTAATGGTTAGTGGCTTGGATTGAGAAATCAGAGAGCCAAGTTTGAATTCTAATTGAGTTGATTATATTGATATTTGTTCTTCCTCTTCAGTGGAAGGATGTTTTGCTGGTGTAATGGTTAGTGGCTTGGATTGAGAAATCAGAGAGCCAAGTTTGAATTCTAATTGAGTTGGTTATATTGATATTTGTTCTTCATCTTCAGTGGAAGGATGTGTAGCTGGTGTAATGGATAGTGGCTTGGATTGAGAAATCAGAGAGCCAAGTTTGAATTCTAATTGAGTTGATTATATTGATATTTGTTCTTCCTCTTCAGTGGAAGGATGTGTATCTGGTGTAATGGATAGTGGCTTGGATTGAGAAATCAGAGAGCCAAGTTTGAATTCTAATTGAGTTGATTATATTGATAATTGTTCTTCCTCTTCAGTGGAAGGATGTGTACCTGGTGTAATGGATAGTGACTTGTATTGAGAAATCAGAGAGCCAAGTTTGAATTCTAATTGAGTTGGTTATATTGATATTTGTTCTTCATCTTCAGTGGAAGGATGTTTTGCTGGTGTAATGGATAGTGGCTTGGATTGAGAAATCAGAGAGCCAAGTTTGAATTCTAATTGAGTTGGTTATATTGATATTTGTTCTTCCTCTTCAGTGGAAGGATGTTTTGCTGGTGTAATGGATAGTGGCTTGGATTGAGAAATCAGAGAGCCAAGTTTGAATTCTAATTGAGTTGGTTATATTGATATTTGTTCTTCCTCTTCAGTGGAAGGATGTTTTGCTGGTGTAATGGATAGTGGCTTGGATTGAGAAATCAGAGAGCCAAGTTTGAATTCTAATTGAGTTGGTTATATTGATATTTGTTCTTCATCTTCAGTGGAAGGATGTGTAGCTGGTGTAATGGATAGTGGCTTGGATTGAGAAATCAGAGAGCCAAGTTTGAATTCTAATTGAGTTGGTTATATTGATATTTGTTCTTCCTCTTCAGTGGAAGGATGTGTAGCTGGTGTAATGGATAGTGGCTTGGATTGAGAAATCAGAGAGCCAAGTTTGAATTCTAATTGAGTTGGTTATATTGATATTTGTTCTTCCTCTTCAGTGGAAGGATGTTTTGCTGGTGTAATGGATAGTGGCTTGGATTGAGAAATCAGAGAGCCAAGTTTGAATTCTAATTGAGTTGGTTATATTGATATTTGTTCTTCCTCTTCAGTGGAAGGATGTGTACCTGGTGTAATGGATAGTGACTTGGATTGAGAAATCAGAGAGCCAAGTTTGAATTCTAATTGAGTTGGTTATATTGATATTTGTTCTTCATCTTCAGTGGAAGGATGTGTAGCTGGTGTAATGGATAGTGGCTTGGATTGAGAAATCAGAGAGCCAAGTTTGAATTCTAATTGAGTTGATTATATTGATATTTGTTCTTCCTCTTCAGTGGAAGGATGTGTATCTGGTGTAATGGATAGTGGCTTGGATTGAGAAATCAGAGAGCCAAGTTTGAATTCTAATTGAGTTGGTTATATTGATATTTGTTCTTCATCTTCAGTGGAAGGATGTGTAGCTGGTGTAATGGATAGTGGCTTGGATTGAGAAATCAGAGAGCCAAGTTTGAATTCTAATTGAGTTGATTATATTGATATTTGTTCTTCATCTTCAGTGGAAGGATGTGTATCTGGTGTAATGGATAGTGGCTTGGATTGAGAAATCAGAGAGCCAAGTTTGAATTCTAATTGAGTTGGTTATATTGATATTTGTTCTTCATCTTCAGTGGAAGGATGTTTTGCTGGTGTAATGGATAGTGGCTTGGATTGAGAAATCAGAGAGCCAAGTTTGAATTCTAATTGAGTTGGTTATATTGATATTTGTTCTTCATCTTCAGTGGAAGGATGTGTAGCTGGTGTAATGGATAGTGGCTTGGATTGAGAAATCAGAGAGCCAAGTTTGAATTCTAATTGAGTTGATTATATTGATATTTGTTCTTCATCTTCAGTGGAAGGATGTATGGCTGGTGTAATGGTTAGTGGCTTGGATTGAGAAATCAGAGAGCCAAGTTTGAATTCTAATTGAGTTGATTATATTGATATTTGTTCTTCCTCTTCAGTGGAAGGATGTTTTGCTGGTGTAATGGTTAGTGGCTTGGATTGAGAAATCAGAGAGCCAAGTTTGAATTCTAATTGAGTTGGTTATATTGATATTTGTTCTTCATCTTCAGTGGAAGGATGTGTAGCTGGTGTAATGGATAGTGGCTTGGATTGAGAAATCAGAGAGCCAAGTTTGAATTCTAATTGAGTTGATTATATTGATATTTCTTCTTCCTCTTCAGTGGAAGGATGTGTATCTGGTGTAATGGATAGTGGCTTGGATTGAGAAATCAGAGAGCCAAGTTTGAATTCTAATTGAGTTGATTATATTGATAATTGTTCTTCCTCTTCAGTGGAAGGATGTGTACCTGGTGTAATGGATAGTGACTTGTATTGAGAAATCAGAGAGCCAAGTTTGAATTCTAATTGAGTTGGTTATATTGATATTTGTTCTTCATCTTCAGTGGAAGGATGTTTTGCTGGTGTAATGGATAGTGGCTTGGATTGAGAAATCAGAGAGCCAAGTTTGAATTCTAATTTAGTTGGTTATATTGATATTTGTTCTTCCTCTTCAGTGGAAGGATGTGTAGCTGGTGTAATGGATAGTGGCTTGGATTGAGAAATCAGAGAGCCAAGTTTGAATTCTAATTGAGTTGGTTATATTGATATTTGTTCTTCATCTTCAGTGGAAGTATTTGTAGCTGGTGTAATGGATAGTGGCTTGGATTGAGAAATCAGAGAGCCAAGTTTGAATTCTAATTGAGTTGGTTATATTGATATTTGTTCTTCATCTTCAGTGGAAGGATGTGTAGCTGGTGTAATGGATAGTGGCTTGGATTGAGAAATCAGAGAGCCAAGTTTGAATTCTAATTGAGTTGGTTATATTGATATTTGTTCTTCATCTTTAGTGGAAGGATGTGTAGCTGGTGTAATGGATAGTGGCTTGGATTGAGAAATCAGAGAGCCAAGTTTGAATTCTAATTGAGTTGGTTATATTGATATTTGTTCTTCATCTTCAGTGGAAGGATGTGTAGCTGGTGTAATGGATAGTGGCTTGGATTGAGAAATCAGAGAGCCAAGTTTGAATTCTAATTGAGTTGGTTATATTGATATTTGTTCTTCATCTTCAGTGGAAGGATGTGTAGCTGGTGTAATGGATAGTGGCTTGGATTGAGAAATCAGAGAGCCAAGTTTGAATTCTAATTGAGTTGGTTATATTGATATTTGTTCTTCATCTTCAGTGGAAGGATGTTTTGCTGGTGTAATGGATAGTGGCTTGGATTGAGAAATCAGAGAGCCAAGTTTGAATTCTAATTGAGTTGGTTATATTGATATTTGTTCTTCATCTTTAGTGGAAGGATGTGTAGCTGGTGTAATGGATAGTGGCTTGGATTGAGAAATCAGAGAGCCAAGTTTGAATTCTAATTGAGTTGGTTATATTGATATTTGTTCTTCATCTTCAGTGGAAGGATGTGTAGCTGGTGTAATGGATAGTGGCTTGGATTGAGAAATCAGAGAGCCAAGTTTGAATTCTAATTGAGTTGGTTATATTGATATTTGTTCTTCCTCTTCAGTGGAAGGATGTGTAGCTGGTGTAATGGATAGTGGCTTGGATTGAGAAATCAGAGAGCCAAGTTTGAATTCTAATTGAGTTGGTTATATTGATATTTGTTCTTCATCTTCAGTGGAAGGATGTTTTGCTGGTGTAATGGATAGTGGCTTGGATTGAGAAATCAGAGAGCCAAGTTTGAATTCTAATTGAGTTGGTTATATTGATATTTGTTCTTCATCTTCAGTGGAAGGATGTGTAGCTGGTCTAATGGATAGTGGCTTGGATTGAGAAATCAGAGAGCCAAGTTTGAATTCTAATTGAGTTGGTTATATTGATATTTGTTCTTCCTCTTCAGTGGAAGGATGTTTTGCTGGTGTAATGGATAGTGGCTTCGATTGAGAAATCAGAGAGCCAAGTTTGAATTCTAATTGAGTTGGTTATATTGATATTTGTTCTTCATCTTCAGTGGAAGGATGTGTAGCTGGTGTAATGGATAGTGGCTTGGATTGAGAAATCAGAGAGCCAAGTTTGAATTCTAATTGAGTTGGTTATATTGATATTTGTTCTTCATCTTCAGTGGAAGGATGTGTAGCTGGTGTAATGGATAGTGGCTTGGATTGAGAAATCAGAGAGCCAAGTTTGAATGCTAATTGAGTTGGTTATATTGGTATTTGTTCTTCATCTTCAGTGGAAGGATGTGTAGCTGGTGTAATGGATAGTGGCTTGGATTGAGAAATCAGAGAGCCAAGTTTGAATTCTAATTGAGTTGATTATATTGATATTTGTTCTTCCTCTTCAGTGGAAGGATGTGTACCTGGTGTAATGGATAGTGACTTGGATTGAGAAATCAGAGAGCCAAGTTTGAATTCTAATTGAGTTGGTTATATTGATATTTGTTCTTCATCTTCAGTGGAAGGATGTGTAGCTGGTGTAATGGATAGTGGCTTGGATTGAGAAATCAGAGAGCCAAGTTTGAATTCTAATTGAGTTGGTTATATTCATATTTGTTCTTCATCTTCAGTGGAAGGATGTTTTGCTGGTGTAATGGATAGTGGCTTGGATTGAGAAATCAGAGAGCCAAGTTTGAATTCTAATTGAGTTGGTTATATTGATATTTGTTCTTCATCTTCAGTGGAAGGATGTGTAGCTGGTGTAATGGATAGTGGCTTGGATTGAGAAATCAGAGAGCCAAGTTTGAATTCTAATTGAGTTGGTTATATTGATATTTGTTCTTCCTCTTCAGTGGAAGGATGTGTAGCTGGTGTAATGGATAGTGGCTCGGATTGAGAAATCAGAGAGCCAAGTTTGAATTCTAATTGAGTTGGTTATATTGATATTTGTTCTTCATCTTCAGTGGAAGGATGTTTTGCTGGTGTAATGGATAGTGGCTTGGATTGAGAAATCAGAGAGCCAAGTTTGAATTCTAATTGAGTTGGTTATATTGATATTTGTTCTTCATCTTCAGTGGAAGGATGTGTAGCTGGTGTAATGGATAGTGGCTTGGATTGAGAAATCAGAGAGCCAAGTTTGAATTCTAATTGAGTTGATTATATTGATATTTGTTCTTCATCTTCAGTGGAAGGATGTATGGCTGGTGTAATGGTTAGTGGCTTGGATTGAGAAATCAGAGAGCCAAGTTTGAATTCTAATTGAGTTGATTATATTGATATTTGTTCTTCCTCTTCAGTGGAAGGATGTTTTGCTGGTGTAATGGTTAGTGGCTTGGATTGAGAAATCAGAGAGCCAAGTTTGAATTCTAATTGAGTTGGTTATATTGATATTTGTTCTTCATCTTCAGTGGAAGGATGTGTAGCTGGTGTAATGGATAGTGGCTTGGATTGAGAAATCAGAGAGCCAAGTTTGAATTCTAATTGAGTTGATTATATTGATATTTGTTCTTCCTCTTCAGTGGAAGGATGTGTATCTGGTGTAATGGATAGTGGCTTGGATTGAGAAATCAGAGAGCCAAGTTTGAATTCTAATTGAGTTGATTATATTGATAATTGTTCTTCCTCTTCAGTGGAAGGATGTGTACCTGGTGTAATGGATAGTGACTTGTATTGAGAAATCAGAGAGCCAAGTTTGAATTCTAATTGAGTTGGTTATATTGATATTTGTTCTTCATCTTCAGTGGAAGGATGTTTTGCTGGTGTAATGGATAGTGGCTTGGATTGAGAAATCAGAGAGCCAAGTTTGAATTCTAATTGAGTTGGTTATATTGATATTTGTTCTTCATCTTCAGTGGAAGGATGTATGGCTGGTGTAATGGTTAGTGGCTTGGATTGAGAAATCAGAGAGCCAAGTTTGAATTCTAATTGAGTTGGTTATATTGATATTTGTTCTTCCTCTTCAGTGGAAGGATGTTTTGCTGGTGTAATGGATAGTGGCTTGGATTGAGAAATCAGAGAGCCAAGTTTGAATTCTAATTGAGTTGGTTATATTGATATTTGTTCTTCCTCTTCAGTGGAAGGATGTGTAGCTGGTGTAATGGATAGTGGCTTGGATTGAGAAATCAGAGAGCCATGTTTGAATTCTAATTGAGTTGGTTATATTGATATTTGTTCTTCATCTTCAGTGGAAGGATGTGTAGCTGGTGTAATGGATAGTGGCTTGGATTGAGAAATCAGAGAGCCAAGTTTGAATTCTAATTGAGTTGGTTATATTGATATTTGATCTTCATCTTCAGTGGAAGGATGTGTAGCTGGTGTAATGGATAGTGGCTTGGATTGAGAAATCAGAGAGCCAAGTTTGAATTCTAATTGAGTTGGTTATATTGATATTTGTTCTTCATCTTCAGTGGAAGGATGTGTAGCTGGTGTAATGGATAGTGGCTTGGATTGAGAAATCAGAGAGCCAAGTTTGAATTCTAATTGAGTTGGTTATATTGATATTTGTTCTTCATCTTCAGTGGAAGGATGTGTAGCTGGTGTAATGGATAGTGGCTTGGATTGAGAAATCAGAGAGCCAAGTTTGAATTCTAATTGAGTTGGTTATATTGATATTTGATCTTCATCTTCAGTGGAAGGATGTGTAGCTGGTGTAATGGATAGTGGCTTGGATTGAGAAATCAGAGAGCCAAGTTTGAATTCTAATTGAGTTGGTTATATTGATATTTGTTCTTCATCTTCAGTGGAAGGATGTGTAGCTGGTGTAATGGATAGTGGCTTGGATTGAGAAATCAGAGAGCCAAGTTTGAATTCTAATTGAGTTGGTTATATTGATATTTGTTCTTCATCTTCAGTGGAAGGATGTGTAGCTGGTGTAATGGATAGTGGCTTGGATTGAGAAATCAGAGAGCCAAGTTTGAATTCTAATTGAGTTGGTTATATTGATATTTGTTCTTCATCTTCAGTGGAAGGATGTTTTGCTGGTGTAATGGATAGTGGCTTGGATTGAGAAATCAGAGAGCCAAGTTTGAATTCTAATTGAGTTGGTTATATTGATATTTGATCTTCATCTTCAGTGGAAGGATGTGTAGCTGGTGTAATGGATAGTGGCTTGGATTGAGAAATCAGAGAGCCAAGTTTGAATTCTAATTGAGTTGGTTATATTGATATTTGTTCTTCATCTTCAGTGGAAGGATGTGTAGCTGGTGTAATGGATAGTGGCTTGGATTGAGAAATCAGAGAGCCAAGTTTGAATTCTAATTGAGTTGGTTATATTGATATTTGTTCTTCATCTTCAGTGGAAGGATGTGTAGCTGGTGTAATGGATAGTGGCTTGGATTGAGAAATCAGAGAGCCAAGTTTGAATTCTAATTGAGTTGGTTATTTTGATATTTGTTCTTCCTCTTCAGTGGAAGGATGTTTTGCTGGTGTAATGGATAGTGGCTTGGATTGAGAAATCAGAGAGCCAAGTTTGAATTCTAATTGAGTTGGTTATATTGATATTTGTTCTTCCTCTTCAGTGGAAGGATGTTTTGCTGGTGTAATCGATAGTGGCTTGGATTGAGAAATCAGAGAGCCAAGTTTGAATTCTAATTGAGTTGGTTATATTGATATTTGTTCTTCATCTTCAGTGGAAGTATGTGTAGCTGGTGTAATGGATAGTGGCTTGGATTGAGAAATCAGAGAGCCAAGTTTGAATTCTAATTGAGTTGGTTATATTGATATTTGTTCTTCATCTTCAGTGGAAGGATGTGTAGCTGGTGTAATGGATAGTGGCTTGGATTGAGAAATCAGAGAGCCAAGTTTGAATTCTAATTGAGTTGGTTATATTGATATTTGTTCTTCATCTTCAGTGGAAGGATGTGTAGCTGGTGTAATGGATAGTGGCTTGGATTGAGAAATCAGAGAGCCAAGTTTGAATTCTAATTGAGTTGGTTATATTGATATTTGTTCTTCATCTTCAGTGGAAGGATGTGTAGCTGGTGTAATGGATAGTGGCTTGGATTGAGAAATCAGAGAGCCAAGTTTGAATTCTAATTGAGTTGGTTATATTGATATTTGTTCTTAATCTTCAGTGGAAGGATGTGTAGCTGGTGTAATGGATAGTGGCTTGGATTGAGAAATCAGAGAGCCAAGTTTGAATTCTAATTGAGTTGGTTATATTGATATTTGTTCTTCCTCTTCAGTGGAAGGATGTTTTGCTGGTGTTATCGATAGTGGCTTGGATTGAGAAATCAGAGAGCCAAGTTTGAATTCTAATTGAGTTGGTTATATTGATATTTGTTCTTCATCTTCAGTGGAAGGATGTGTAGCTGGTGTAATGGATAGTGGCTTGGATTGAGAAATCAGAGAGCCAAGTTTGAATTCTAATTGAGTTGGTTATATTGATATTTGTTCTTCATCTTCAGTGGAAGGATGTGTAGCTGGTGTAATGGATAGTGGCTTGGATTGAGAAATCAGAGAGCCAAGTTTGAATTCTAATTGAGTTGATTATATTGATATTTGTTCTTCCTCTTCAGTGGAAGGATGTGTACCTGGTGTAATGGATAGTGACTTGGATTGAGAAATCAGAGAGCCAAGTTTGAATTCTAATTGAGTTGATTATATTGATATTTGTTCTTCCTCTTCAGTGGAAGGATGTGTAGCTGGTGTAATGGATAGTGGCTTGGATTGAGAAATCAGAGAGCCAAGTTTGAATTCTAATTGAGTTGGTTATATTGATATTTGTTCTTCATCTTCAGTGGAAGGATGTGTAGCTGGTGTAATGGATAGTGGCTTGGATTGAGAAATCAGAGAGCCAAGTTTGAATTCTAATTGAGTTGATTATATTGATATTTGTTCTTCCTCTTCAGTGGAAGGATGTGTACCTGGTGTAATGGATAGTGACTTGGATTGAGAAATCAGAGAGCCAAGTTTGAATTCTAATTGAGTTGGTTATATTGATATTTGTTCTTCATCTTCAGTGGAAGGATGTTTTGCTGGTGTAATGGATAGTGGCTTGGATTGAGAAATCAGAGAGCCAAGTTTGAATTCTAATTGAGTTGGTTATATTGATATTTGTTCTTCCTCTTCAGTGGAAGGATGTGTAGCTGGTGTAATGGATAGTGGCTTGGATTGAGAAATCAGAGAGCCAAGTTTGAATTCTAATTGAGTTGGTTATATTGATATTTGTTCTTCCTCTTCAGTGGAAGGATGTGTAGCTGGTGTAATGGATAGTGGCTTGGATTGAGAAATCAGAGGGCCAAGTTTGAATTCTAATTGAGTTGGTTATATTGATATTTGTTCTTCCTCTTCAGTGGAAGGATGTGTAGCTGGTGTAATGGATAGTGGCTTGGATTGAGAAATCAGAGAGCCAAGTTTGAATTCTAATTGAGTTGGTTATATTGATATTTGTTCTTCCTCTTCAGTGGAAGGATGTTTTGCTGGTGTAATGGATAGTGGCTTGGATTGAGAAATCAGAGAGCCAAGTTTGAATTCTAATTGAGTTGGTTATATTGATATTTGTTCTTCATCTTCAGTGGAAGGATGTGTAGCTGGTGTAATGGATTGTGGCTTGGATTGAGAAATCAGAGAGCCAAGTTTGAATTCTAATTGAGTTGGTTATATTGATATTTGTTCTTCCTCTTCAGTGGAAGGATGTGTAGCTGGTGTAATGGATAGTGGCTTGGATTGAGAACTCAGAGATCCAAGTTTGAATTCTAATTGAGTTGGTTATATTGATATTTGTTCTTCCTCTTCAGTGGAAGGATGTTTTGCTGGTATAATGGATAGTGGCTTGGATTGAGAAATCAGAGAGCCAAGTTTGAATTCTAATTGAGTTGGTTATATTGATATTTGTTCTTCATCTTCAGTGGAAGGATGTGTAGCTGGTGTAATGGATAGTGGCTTGGATTGAGAAATCAGAGAGCCAAGTTTGAATTCTAATTGAGTTGGTTATATTGATATTTGTTCTTCATCTTCAGTGGAAGTATTTGTAGCTGGTGTAATGGATAGTGGCTTGGATTGAGAAATCAGAGAGCCAAGTTTGAATTCTAATTGAGTTGGTTATATTGATATTTGTTCTTCATCTTCAGTGGAAGGATGTGTAGCTGGTGTAATGGATAGTGGCTTGGATTGAGAAATCAGAGAGCCAAGTTTGAATTCTAATTGAGTTGGTTATATTGATATTTGTTCTTCATCTTCAGTGGAAGGATGTGTAGCTGGTGTAATGGATAGTGGCTTGGATTGAGAAATCAGAGAGCCAAGTTTGAATTCTAATTGAGTTGGTTATATTGATATTTGTTCTTCATCTTCAGTGGAAGGATGTTTTGCTGGTGTAATGGATAGTGGCTTGGATTGAGAAATCAGAGAGCCAAGTTTGAATTCTAATTGAGTTGGTTATATTGATATTTGTTCTTCATCTTCAGTGGAAGGATGTGTAGCTGGTGTAATGGATAGTGGCTTGGATTGAGAAATCAGAGAGCCAAGTTTGAATTCTAATTGAGTTGGTTATATTGATATTTGTTCTTCCTCTTCAGTGGAAGGATGTTTTGCTGGTGTAATGGATAGTGGCTTGGATTGAGAAATCAGAGAGCCAAGTTTGAATTCTAATTGAGTTGGTTATATTGATATTTGTTCTTCCTCTTCAGTGGAAGGATGTTTTGCTGGTGTTATCGATAGTGGCTTGGATTGAGAAATCAGAGAGCCAAGTTTGAATTCTAATTGAGTTGGTTATATTGATATTTGTTCTTCATCTTCAGTGGAAGGATGTGTAGCTGGTGTAATGGATAGTGGCTTGGATTGAGAAATCAGAGAGCCAAGTTTGAATTCTAATTGAGTTGGTTATATTGATATTTGTTCTTCATCTTCAGTGGAAGGATGTGTAGCTGGTGTAATGGATAGTGGCTTGGATTGAGAAATCAGAGAGCCAAGTTTGAATTCTAATTGAGTTGATTATATTGATATTTGTTCTTCCTCTTCAGTGGAAGGATGTGTACCTGGTGTAATGGATAGTGACTTGGATTGAGAAATCAGAGAGCCAAGTTTGAATTCTAATTGAGTTGATTATATTGATATTTGTTCTTCCTCTTCAGTGGAAGGATGTGTAGCTGGTGTAATGGATAGTGGCTTGGATTGAGAAATCAGAGAGCCAAGTTTGAATTCTAATTGAGTTGGTTATATTGATATTTGTTCTTCATCTTCAGTGGAAGGATGTGTAGCTGGTGTAATGGATAGTGGCTTGGATTGAGAAATCAGAGAGCCAAGTTTGAATTCTAATTGAGTTGATTATATTGATATTTGTTCTTCCTCTTCAGTGGAAGGATGTGTACCTGGTGTAATGGATAGTGACTTGGATTGAGAAATCAGAGAGCCAAGTTTGAATTCTAATTGAGTTGGTTATATTGATATTTGTTCTTCATCTTCAGTGGAAGGATGTTTTGCTGGTGTAATGGATAGTGGCTTGGATTGAGAAATCAGAGAGCCAAGTTTGAATTCTAATTGAGTTGGTTATATTGATATTTGTTCTTCCTCTTCAGTGGAAGGATGTGTAGCTGGTGTAATGGATAGTGGCTTGGATTGAGAAATCAGAGAGCCAAGTTTGAATTCTAATTGAGTTGGTTATATTGATATTTGTTCTTCCTCTTCAGTGGAAGGATGTGTAGCTGGTGTAATGGATAGTGGCTTGGATTGAGAAATCAGAGGGCCAAGTTTGAATTCTAATTGAGTTGGTTATATTGATATTTGTTCTTCCTCTTCAGTGGAAGGATGTGTAGCTGGTGTAATGGATAGTGGCTTGGATTGAGAAATCAGAGAGCCAAGTTTGAATTCTAATTGAGTTGGTTATATTGATATTTGTTCTTCCTCTTCAGTGGAAGGATGTTTTGCTGGTGTAATGGATAGTGGCTTGGATTGAGAAATCAGAGAGCCAAGTTTGAATTCTAATTGAGTTGGTTATATTGATATTTGTTCTTCCTCTTCAGTGGAAGGATGTGTAGCTGGTGTAATGGATAGTGGCTTGGATTGAGAAATCAGAGAGCCATGTTTGAATTCTAATTGAGTTGGTTATATTGATATTTGTTCTTCATCTTCAGTGGAAGGATGTGTAGCTGGTGTAATGGATAGTGGCTTGGATTGAGAAATCAGAGAGCCAAGTTTGAATTCTAATTGAGTTGGTTATATTGATATTTGTTCTTCCTCTTCAGTGGAAGGATGTTTTGCTGGTGTAATGGATAGTGGCTTGGATTGAGAAATCAGAGAGCCAAGTTTGAATTCTAATTGAGTTGGTTATATTGATATTTGTTCTTCATCTTCAGTGGAAGGATGTGTAGCTGGTGTAATGGATAGTGGCTTGGATTGAGAAATCAGAGAGCCAAGTTTGAATTCTAATTGAGTTGGTTATATTGATATTTGTTCTTCCTCTTCAGTGGAAGGATGTGTAGCTGGTGTAATGGATAGTGGCTTGGATTGAGAACTCAGAGAGCCAAGTTTGAATTCTAATTGAGTTGGTTATATTGATATTTGTTCTTCCTCTTCAGTGGAAGGATGTGTAGCTGGTGTAATGGATAGTGGCTTGGATTGAGAAATCAGAGGGCCAAGTTTGAATTCTAATTGAGTTGGTTATATTGATATTTGTTCTTCCTCTTCAGTGGAAGGATGTGTAGCTGGTGTAATGGATAGTGGCTTGGATTGAGAAATCAGAGAGCCAAGTTTGAATTCTAATTGAGTTGGTTATATTGATATTTGTTCTTCCTCTTCAGTGGAAGGATGTTTTGCTGGTGTAATGGATAGTGGCTTGGATTGAGAAATCAGAGAGCCAAGTTTGAATTCTAATTGAGTTGGTTATATTGATATTTGTTCTTCATCTTCAGTGGAAGGATGTTTAGCTGGTGTAATGGATTGTGGCTTGGATTGAGAAATCAGAGAGCCAAGTTTGAATTCTAATTGAGTTGGTTATATTGATATTTGTTCTTCCTCTTCAGTGGAAGGATGTGTAGCTGGTGTAATGGATAGTGGCTTGGATTGAGAACTCAGAGAGCCAAGTTTGAATTCTAATTGAGTTGGTTATATTGATATTTGTTCTTCCTCTTCAGTGGAAGGATGTTTTGCTGGTGTAATGGATAGTGGCTTGGATTGAGAAATCAGAGAGCCAAGTTTGAATTCTAATTGAGTTGGTTATATTGATATTTGTTCTTCATCTTCAGTGGAAGGATGTGTAGCTGGTGTAATGGATAGTGGCTTGGATTGAGAAATCAGAGAGCCAAGTTTGAATTCTAATTGAGTTGGTTATATTGATATTTGTTCTTCCTCTTCAGTGGAAGGATGTGTAGCTGGTGTAATGGATAGTGGCTTGGATTGAGAAATCAGAGAGCCAAGTTTGAATTCTAATTGAGTTGGTTATATTGATATTTGTTCTTCCTCTTCAGTGGAAGGATGTTTTGCTGGTGTAATGGATAGTGGCTTGGATTGTGAAATCAGAGAGCCAAGTTTGAATTCTAATTGAGTTGGTTATATTGATATTTGTTCTTCCTCTTCAGTGGAAGGATGTTTTGCTGGTGTAATGGATAGTGGCTTGGATTGAGAAATCAGAGAGCCAAGTTTGAATTCTAATTGAGTTGGTTATATTGATATTTGTTCTTCCTCTTCAGTGGAAGGATGTTTTGCTGGTGTAATGGATAGTGGCTTGGATTGAGAAATCAGAGAGCCAAGTTTGAATTCTAATTGAGTTGGTTATATTGATATTTGTTCTTCCTCTTCAGTGGAAGTATGTTTTGCTGGTGTAATGGATAGTGGCTTGGATTGAGAAATCAGAGAGCCAAGTTTGAATTCTAATTGAGTTGGTTATATTGATATTTGTTCTTCCTCTTCAGTGGAAGGATGTGTAGCTGGTGTAATGGATAGTGGCTTGGATTGAGAAATCAGAGAGCCATGTTTGAATTCTAATTGAGTTGGTTATATTGATATTTGTTCTTCATCTTCAGTGGAAGGATGTGTAGCTGGTGTAATGGATAGTGGCTTGGATTGAGAAATCAGAGAGCCAAGTTTGAATTCTCATTGAGTTGGTTATATTGATATTTGATCTTCATCTTCAGTGGAAGGATGTGTAGCTGGTGTAATGGATAATGGCTTGGATTGAGAAATCAGAGAGCCAAGTTTGAATTCTAATTGAGTTGGTTATATTGATATTTGTTCTTCATCTTCAGTGGAAGGATGTGTAGCTGGTGTAATGGATAGTGGCTTGGATTGAGAAATCAGAGAGCCAAGTTTGAATTCTAATTGAGTTGGTTATATTGATATTTGTTCTTCATCTTCAGTGGAAGGATGTGTAGCTGGTGTAATGGATAGTGGCTTGGATTGAGAAATCAGAGAGCCAAGTTTGAATTCTAATTGAGTTGGTTATATTGATATTTGATCTTCATCTTCAGTGGAAGGATGTGTAGCTGGTGTAATGGATAGTGGCTTGGATTGAGAAATCAGAGAGCCAAGTTTGAATTCTAATTGAGTTGGTTATATTGATATTTGTTCTTCATCTTCAGTGGAAGGATGTGTAGCTGGTGTAATGGATAGTGGCTTGGATTGAGAAATCAGAGAGCCAAGTTTGAATTCTAATTGAGTTGGTTATATTGATATTTGTTCTTCATCTTCAGTGGAAGGATGTTTTGCTGGTGTAATGGATAGTGGCTTGGATTGAGAAATCAGAGAGCCAAGTTTGAATTCTAATTGAGTTGGTTATATTGATATTTGATCTTCATCTTCAGTGGAAGGATGTGTAGCTGGTGTAATGGATAGTGGCTTGGATTGAGAAATCAGAGAGCCAAGTTTGAATTCTAATTGAGTTGGTTATATTGATATTTGTTCTTCATCTTCAGTGGAAGGATGTGTAGCTGGTGTAATGGATAGTGGCTTGGATTGAGAAATCAGAGAGCCAAGTTTGAATTCTAATTGAGTTGGTTATATTGATATTTGTTCTTCATCTTCAGTGGAAGGATGTGTAGCTGGTGTAATGGATAGTGGCTTGGATTGAGAAATCAGAGAGCCAAGTTTGAATTCTAATTGAGTTGGTTATTTTGATATTTGTTCTTCCTCTTCAGTGGAAGGATGTTTTGCTGGTGTAATGGATAGTGGCTTGGATTGAGAAATCAGAGAGCCAAGTTTGAATTCTAATTGAGTTGGTTATATTGATATTTGTTCTTCCTCTTCAGTGGAAGGATGTTTTGCTGGTGTAATCGATAGTGGCTTGGATTGAGAAATCAGAGAGCCAAGTTTGAATTCTAATTGAGTTGGTTATATTGATATTTGTTCTTCATCTTCAGTGGAAGTATGTGTAGCTGGTGTAATGGATAGTGGCTTGGATTGAGAAATCAGAGAGCCAAGTTTGAATTCTAATTGAGTTGGTTATATTGATATTTGTTCTTCATCTTCAGTGGAAGGATGTGTAGCTGGTGTAATGGATAGTGGCTTGGATTGAGAAATCAGAGAGCCAAGTTTGAATTCTAATTGAGTTGGTTATATTGATATTTGTTCTTCATCTTCAGTGGAAGGATGTGTAGCTGGTGTAATGGATAGTGGCTTGGATTGAGAAATCAGAGAGCCAAGTTTGAATTCTAATTGAGTTGGTTATATTGATATTTGTTCTTCATCTTCAGTGGAAGGATGTGTACCTGGTGTAATGGATAGTGGCTTGGATTGAGAAATCAGAGAGCCAAGTTTGAATTCTAATTGAGTTGGTTATATTGATATTTGTTCTTAATCTTCAGTGGAAGGATGTGTAGCTGGTGTAATGGATAGTGGCTTGGATTGAGAAATCAGAGAGCCAAGTTTGAATTCTAATTGAGTTGGTTATATTGATATTTGTTCTTCCTCTTCAGTGGAAGGATGTTTTGCTGGTGTTATCGATAGTGGCTTGGATTGAGAAATCAGAGAGCCAAGTTTGAATTCTAATTGAGTTGGTTATATTGATATTTGTTCTTCATCTTCAGTGGAAGGATGTGTAGCTGGTGTAATGGATAGTGGCTTGGATTGAGAAATCAGAGAGCCAAGTTTGAGTTCTAATTGAGTTGGTTATATTGATATTTGTTCTTCATCTTCAGTGGAAGGATGTGTAGCTGGTGTAATGGATAGTGGCTTGGATTGAGAAATCAGAGAGCCAAGTTTGAATTCTAATTGAGTTGATTATATTGATATTTGTTCTTCCTCTTCAGTGGAAGGATGTGTACCTGGTGTAATGGATAGTGACTTGGATTGAGAAATCAGAGAGCCAAGTTTGAATTCTAATTGAGTTGATTATATTGATATTTGTTCTTCCTCTTCAGTGGAAGGATGTGTAGCTGGTGTAATGGATAGTGGCTTGGATTGAGAAATCAGAGAGCCAAGTTTGAATTCTAATTGAGTTGGTTATATTGATATTTGTTCTTCATCTTCAGTGGAAGGATGTGTAGCTGGTGTAATGGATAGTGGCTTGGATTGAGAAATCAGAGAGCCAAGTTTGAATTCTAATTGAGTTGATTATATTGATATTTGTTCTTCCTCTTCAGTGGAAGGATGTGTACCTGGTGTAATGGATAGTGACTTGGATTGAGAAATCAGAGAGCCAAGTTTGAATTCTAATTGAGTTGGTTATATTGATATTTGTTCTTCATCTTCAGTGGAAGGATGTTTTGCTGGTGTAATGGATAGTGGCTTGGATTGAGAAATCAGAGAGCCAAGTTTGAATTCTAATTGAGTTGGTTATATTGATATTTGTTCTTCCTCTTCAGTCGAAGGATGTGTAGCTGGTGTAATGGATAGTGGCTTGGATTGAGAAATCAGAGAGCCAAGTTTGAATTCTAATTGAGTTGGTTATATTGATATTTGTTCTTCCTCTTCAGTGGAAGGATGTGTAGCTGGTGTAATGGATAGTGGCTTGGATTGAGAAATCAGAGGGCCAAGTTTGAATTCTAATTGAGTTGGTTATATTGATATTTGTTCTTCCTCTTCAGTGGAAGGATGTGTAGCTGGTGTAATGGATAGTGGCTTGGATTGAGAAATCAGAGAGCCAAGTTTGAATTCTAATTGAGTTGGTTATATTGATATTTGTTCTTCCTCTTCAGTGGAAGGATGTTTTGCTGGTGTAATGGATAGTGGCTTGGATTGAGAAATCAGAGAGCCAAGTTTGAATTCTAATTGAGTTGGTTATATTGATATTTGTTCTTCATCTTCAGTGGAAGGATGTGTAGCTGGTGTAATGGATTGTGGCTTGGATTGAGAAATCAGAGAGCCAAGTTTGAATTCTAATTGAATTGGTTATATTGATATTTGTTCTTCCTCTTCAGTGGAAGGATGTGTAGCTGGTGTAATGGATAGTGGCTTGGATTGAGAACTCAGAGATCCAAGTTTGAATTCTAATTGAGTTGGTTATATTGATATTTGTTCTTCCTCTTCAGTGGAAGGATGTTTTGCTGGTGTAATGGATAGTGGCTTGGATTGAGAAATCAGAGAGCCAAGTTTGAATTCTAATTGAGTTGGTTATATTGATATTTGTTCTTCATCTTCAGTGGAAGGATGTGTAGCTGGTGTAATGGATAGTGGCTTGGATTGAGAAATCAGAGAGCCAAGTTTCAATTCTAATTGAGTTGGTTATATTGATATTTGTTCTTCATCTTCAGTGGAAGTATTTGTAGCTGGTGTAATGGATAGTGGCTTGGATTGAGAAATCAGAGAGCCAAGTTTGAATTCTAATTGAGTTGGTTATATTGATATTTGTTCTTCATCTTCAGTGGAAGGATGTGTAGCTGGTGTAATGGATAGTGGCTTGGATTGAGAAATCAGAGAGCCAAGTTTGAATTCTAATTGAGTTGGTTATATTGATATTTGTTCTTCATCTTCAGTGGAAGGATGTGTAGCTGGTGTAATGGATAGTGGCTTGGATTGAGAAATCAGAGAGCCAAGTTTGAATTCTAATTGAGTTGGTTATATTGATATTTGTTCTTCATCTTCAGTGGAAGGATGTGTAGCTGGTGTAATGGATAGTGGCTTGGATTGAGAAATCAGAGAGCCAAGTTTGAATTCTAATTGAGTTGGTTATATTGATATTTGTTCTTCATCTTCAGTGGAAGGATGTGTAGCTGGTGTAATGGATAGTGGCTTGGATTGAGAAATCAGAGAGCCAAGTTTGAATTCTAATTGAGTTGGTTATATTGATATTTGTTCTTCCTCTTCAGTGGAAGGATGTTTTGCTGGTGTAATGGATAGTGGCTTGGATTGAGAAATCAGAGAGCCAAGTTTGAATTCTAATTGAGTTGGTTATATTGATATTTGTTCTTCCTCTTCAGTGGAAGGATGTTTTGCTGGTGTTATCGATAGTGGCTTGGATTGAGAAATCAGAGAGCCAAGTTTGAATTCTAATTGAGTTGGTTATATTGATATTTGTTCTTCATCTTCAGTGGAAGGATGTGTAGCTGGTGTAATGGATAGTGGCTTGGATTGAGAAATCAGAGAGCCAAGTTTGAATTCTAATTGAGTTGGTTATATTGATATTTGTTCTTCATCTTCAGTGGAAGGATGTGTAGCTGGTGTAATGGATAGTGGCTTGGATTGAGAAATCAGAGAGCCAAGTTTGAATTCTAATTGAGTTGATTATATTGATATTTGTTCTTCCTCTTCAGTGGAAGGATGTGTACCTGGTGTAATGGATAGTGACTTGGATTGAGAAATCAGAGAGCCAAGTTTGAATTCTAATTGAGTTGATTATATTGATATTTGTTCTTCCTCTTCAGTGGAAGGATGTGTAGCTGGTGTAATGGATAGTGGCTTGGATTGAGAAATCAGAGAGCCAAGTTTGAATTCTAATTGAGTTGGTTATATTGATATTTGTTCTTCATCTTCAGTGGAAGGATGTGTAGCTGGTGTAATGGATAGTGGCTTGGATTGAGAAATCAGAGAGCCAAGTTTGAATTCTAATTGAGTTGATTATATTGATATTTGTTCTTCCTCTTCAGTGGAAGGATGTGTACCTGGTGTAATGGATAGTGACTTGGATTGAGAAATCAGAGAGCCAAGTTTGAATTCTAATTGAGTTGGTTATATTGATATTTGTTCTTCATCTTCAGTGGAAGGATGTTTTGCTGGTGTAATGGATAGTGGCTTGGATTGAGAAATCAGAGAGCCAAGTTTGAATTCTAATTGAGTTGGTTATATTGATATTTGTTCTTCCTCTTCAGTGGAAGGATGTGTAGCTGGTGTAATGGATAGTGGCTTGGATTGAGAAATCAGAGAGCCAAGTTTGAATTCTAATTGAGTTGGTTATATTGATATTTGTTCTTCCTCTTCAGTGGAAGGATGTGTAGCTGGTGTAATGGATAGTGGCTTGGATTGAGAAATCAGAGGGCCAAGTTTGAATTCTAATTGAGTTGGTTATATTGATATTTGTTCTTCCTCTTCAGTGGAAGGATGTGTAGCTGGTGTAATGGATAGTGGCTTGGATTGAGAAATCAGAGAGCCAAGTTTGAATTCTAATTGAGTTGGTTATATTGATATTTGTTCTTCCTCTTCAGTGGAAGGATGTTTTGCTGGTGTAATGGATAGTGGCTTGGATTGAGAAATCAGAGAGCCAAGTTTGAATTCTAATTGAGTTGGTTATATTGATATTTGTTCTTCATCTTCAGTGGAAGGATGTGTAGCTGGTGTAATGGATTGTGGCTTGGATTGAGAAATCAGAGAGCCAAGTTTGAATTCTAATTGAGTTGGTTATATTGATATTTGTTCTTCCTCTTCAGTGGAAGGATGTGTAGCTGGTGTAATGGATAGTGGCTTGGATTGAGAACTCAGAGATCCAAGTTTGAATTCTAATTGAGTTGGTTATATTGATATTTGTTCTTCCTCTTCAGTGGAAGGATGTTTTGCTGATGTAATGGATAGTGGCTTGGATTGAGAAATCAGAGAGCCAAGTTTGAATTCTAATTGAGTTGGTTATATTGATATTTGTTCTTCCTCTTCAGTGGAAGGATGTGTAGCTGGTGTAATGGATAGTGGCTTGGATTGAGAAATCAGAGAGCCAAGTTTGAATTCTAATTGGGTTGGTTATATTGATATTTGTTCTTCCTCTTCAGTGGAAGGATGTTTTGCTGGTGTAATGGATAGTGGCTTGGATTGAGAAATCAGAGAGCCAAGTTTGAATTCTAATTGAGTTGGTTATATTGATATTTGTTCTTCATCTTCAGTGGAAGGATGTGTAGCTGGTGTAATGGATAGTGGCTTGGATTGAGAAATCAGAGAGCCAAGTTTGAATTCTAATTGAGTTGGTTATATTGATATTTGTTCTTCCTCTTCAGTGGAAGGATGTTTTGCTGGTGTAATGGATAGTGGCTTGGATTGAGAAATCAGAGAGCCAAGTTTGAATTCTAATTGAGTTGGTTATATTGATATTTGTTCTTCCTCTTCAGTGGAAGGATGTTTTGCTGGTGTAATGGATAGTGGCTTGGATTGAGAAATCAGAGAGCCAAGTTTGAATTCTAATTGAGTTGGTTATATTGATATTTGTTCTTCCTCTTCAGTGGAAGGATGTTTTGCTGGTGTAATGGATAGTGGCTTGGATTGAGAAATCAGAGAGCCAAGTTTGAATTCTAATTGAGTTGGTTATATTGATATTTGTTCTTCCTCTTCAGTGGAAGGATGTGTAGCTGGTGTAATGGATAGTGGCTTGGATTGAGAAATCAGAGAGCCATGTTTGAATTCTAATTGAGTTGGTTATATTGATATTTGTTCTTCATCTTCAGTGGAAGGATGTGTAGCTGGTGTAATGGATAGTGGCTTCGATTGAGAAATCAGAGAGCCAAGTTTGAATTCTAATTGAGTTGGTTATATTGATATTTGTTCTTCCTCTTCAGTGGAAGGATGTTTTGCTGGTGTAATGGATAGTGGCTTGGATTGAGAAATCAGAGAGCCAAGTTTGAATTCTAATTGAGTTGGTTATATTGATATTTGTTCTTCATCTTCAGTGGAAGGATGTGTAGCTGGTGTAATGGATAGTGGCTTGGATTGAGAAATCAGAGAGCCAAGTTTGAATTCTAATTGAGTTGGTTATATTGATATTTGTTCTTCCTCTTCAGTGGAAGGATGTGTAGCTGGTGTAATGGATAGTGGCTTGGATTGAGAACTCAGAGAGCCAAGTTTGAATTCTAATTGAGTTGGTTATATTGATATTTGTTCTTCCTCTTCAGTGGAAGGATGTGTAGCTGGTGTAATGGATAGTGGCTTGGATTGAGAAATCAGAGGGCCAAGTTTGAATTCTAATTGAGTTGGTTATATTGATATTTGTTCTTCCTCTTCAGTGGAAGGATGTGTAGCTGGTGTAATGGATAGTGGCTTGGATTGAGAAATCAGAGAGCCAAGTTTGAATTCTAATTGAGTTGGTTATATTGATATTTGTTCTTCCTCTTCAGTGGAAGGATGTTTTGCTGGTGTAATGGATAGTGGCTTGGATTGAGAAATCAGAGAGCCAAGTTTGAATTCTAATTGAGTTGGTTATATTGATATTTGTTCTTCATCTTCAGTGGAAGGATGTGTAGCTGGTGTAATGGATAGTGGCTTGGATTGAGAAATCAGAGAGCCAAGTTTGAATTCTAATTGAGTTGGTTATATTGATATTTGTTCTTCCTCTTCAGTGGAAGGATGTGTAGCTGGTGTAATGGATAGTGGCTTGGATTGAGAAATCAGAGAGCCAAGTTTGAATTCTAATTGAGTTGGTTATATTGATATTTGTTCTTCCTCTTCAGTGGAAGGATGTTTTGCTGGTGTAATGGATAGTGGCTTGGATTGTGAAATCAGAGAGCCAAGTTTGAATTCTAATTGAGTTGGTTATATTGATATTTGTTCTTCCTCTTCAGTGGAAGGATGTTTTGCTGGTGTAATGGATAGTGGCTTGGATTGAGAAATCAGAGAGCCAAGTTTGAATTCTAATTGAGTTGGTTATATTGATATTTGTTCTTCCTCTTCAGTGGAAGGATGTTTTGCTGGTGTAATGGATAGTGGCTTGGATTGAGAAATCAGAGAGCCAAGTTTGAATTCTAATTGAGTTGGTTATATTGATATTTGTTCTTCCTCTTCAGTGGAAGTATGTTTTGCTGGTGTAATGGATAGTGGCTTGGATTGAGAAATCAGAGAGCCAAGTTTGAATTCTAATTGAGTTGGTTATATTGATATTTGTTCTTCCTCTTCAGTGGAAGGATGTGTAGCTGGTGTAATGGATAGTGGCTTGGATTGAGAAATCAGAGAGCCATGTTTGAATTCTAATTGAGTTGGTTATATTGATATTTGTTCTTCATCTTCAGTGGAAGGATGTGTAGCTGGTGTAATGGATAGTGGCTTGGATTGAGAAATCAGAGAGCCAAGTTTGAATTCTAATTGAGTTGGTTATATTGATATTTGATCTTCATCTTCAGTGGAAGGATGTGTAGCTGGTGTAATGGATAATGGCTTGGATTGAGAAATCAGAGAGCCAAGTTTGAATTCTAATTGAGTTGGTTATATTGATATTTGTTCTTCATCTTCAGTGGAAGGATGTGTAGCTGGTGTAATGGATAGTGGCTTGGATTGAGAAATCAGAGAGCCAAGTTTGAATTCTAATTGAGTTGGTTATATTGATATTTGTTCTTCATCTTCAGTGGAAGGATGTGTAGCTGGTGTAATGGATAGTGGCTTGGATTGAGAAATCAGAGAGCCAAGTTTGAATTCTAATTGAGTTGGTTATATTGATATTTGATCTTCATCTTCAGTGGAAGGATGTGTAGCTGGTGTAATGGATAGTGGCTTGGATTGAGAAATCAGAGAGCCAAGTTTGAATTCTAATTGAGTTGGTTATATTGATATTTGTTCTTCCTCTTCAGTGGAAGGATGTTTTGCTGGTGTAATGGATAGTGGCTTGGATTGAGAAATCAGAGAGCCAAGTTTGAATTCTAATTGAGTTGGTTATATTGATATTTGTTCTTCATCTTCAGTGGAAGGATGTGTAGCTGGTGTAATGGATTGTGGCTTGGATTGAGAAATCAGAGAGCCAAGTTTGAATTCTAATTGAGTTGGTTATATTGATATTTGTTCTTCCTCTTCAGTGGAAGGATGTGTAGCTGGTGTAATGGATAGTGGCTTGGATTGAGAACTCAGAGAGCCAAGTTTGAATTCTAATTGAGTTGGTTATATTGATATTTGTTCTTCCTCTTCAGTGGAAGGATGTTTTGCTGGTGTAATGGATAGTGGCTTGGATTGAGAAATCAGAGAGCCAAGTTTGAATTCTAATTGAGTTGGTTATATTGATATTTGTTCTTCATCTTCAGTGGAAGGATGTGTAGCTGGTGTAATGGATAGTGGCTTGGATTGAGAAATCAGAGAGCCAAGTTTGAATTCTAATTGAGTTGGTTATATTGATATTTGTTCTTCCTCTTCAGTGGAAGGATGTGTAGCTGGTGTAATGGATAGTGGCTTGGATTGAGAAATCAGAGAGCCAAGTTTGAATTCTAATTGAGTTGGTTATATTGATATTTGTTCTTCCTCTTCAGTGGAAGGATGTTTTGCTGGTGTAATGGATAGTGGCTTGGATTGTGAAATCAGAGCGCCAAGTTTGAATTCTAATTGAGTTGGTTATATTGATATTTGTTCTTCCTCTTCAGTGGAAGGATGTTTTGCTGGTGTAATGGATAGTGGCTTGGATTGAGAAATCAGAGAGCCAAGTTTGAATTCTAATTGAGTTGGTTATATTGATATTTGTTCTTCCTCTTCAGTGGAAGGATGTTTTGCTGGTGTAATGGATAGTGGCTTGGATTGAGAAATCAGAGAGCCAAGTTTGAATTCTAATTGAGTTGGTTATATTGATATTTGTTCTTCCTCTTCAGTGGAAGTATGTTTTGCTGGTGTAATGGATAGTGGCTTGGATTGAGAAATCAGAGAGCCAAGTTTGAATTCTAATTGAGTTGGTTATATTGATATTTGTTCTTCCTCTTCAGTGGAAGGATGTGTAGCTGGTGTAATGGATAGTGGCTTGGATTTAGAAATCAGAGAGCCATGTTTGAATTCTAATTGAGTTGGTTATATTGATATTTGTTCTTCATCTTCAGTGGAAGGATGTGTAGCTGGTGTAATGGATAGTGGCTTGGATTGAGAAATCAGAGAGCCAAGTTTGAATTCTAATTGAGTTGGTTATATTGATATTTGATCTTCATCTTCAGTGGAAGGATGTGTAGCTGGTGTAATGGATAATGGCTTGGATTGAGAAATCAGAGAGCCAAGTTTGAATTCTAATTGAGTTGGTTATATTGATATTTGTTCTTCATCTTCAGTGGAAGGATGTGTAGCTGGTGTAATGGATAGTGGCTTGGATTGAGAAATCAGAGAGCCAAGTTTGAATTCTAATTGAGTTGGTTATATTGATATTTGTTCTTCATCTTCAGTGGAAGGATGTGTAGCTGGTGTAATGGATAGTGGCTTGGATTGAGAAATCAGAGAGCCAAGTTTGAATTCTAATTGAGTTGGTTATATTGATATTTGATCTTCATCTTCAGTGGAAGGATGTGTAGCTGGTGTAATGGATAGTGGCTTGGATTGAGAAATCAGAGAGCCAAGTTTGAATTCTAATTGAGTTGGTTATATTGATATTTGTTCTTCATCTTCAGTGGAAGGAT
Organism: Acanthosepion lycidas; assembly: GCA_963932145.1. Lineage (NCBI taxonomy): Eukaryota > Metazoa > Mollusca > Cephalopoda > Sepiida > Sepiidae > Acanthosepion > Acanthosepion lycidas. The sequence continues at coordinate 89,813,903 of OZ010593.1, forward strand.
GTGTAGCTGGTGTAATGGATAGTGGCTTGGATTGAGAAATCAGAGAGCCAAGTTTGAATTCTAATTGAGTTGGTTATATTGATATTTGTTCTTCATCTTCAGTGGAAGGATGTGTAGCTGGTGTAATGGATAGTGGCTTGGATTGAGAAATCAGAGAGCCAAGTTTGAATTCTAATTGAGTTGGTTATATTGATATTTGTTCTTCATCTTCAGTGGAAGTATTTGTAGCTGGTGTAATGGATAGTGGCTTGGATTGAGAAATCAGAGAGCCAAGTTTGAATTCTAATTGAGTTGGTTATATTGATATTTGTTCTTCATCTTCAGTGGAAGGATGTGTAGCTGGTATAATGGATAGTGGCTTGGATTGAGAAATCAGAGAGCCAAGTTTGAATTCTAATTGAGTTGGCTATATTGATACTTGTTCTTCATCTTCAGTGGAAGGATGTTTTGCTGGTGTAATGGATAGTGGCTTGGATTGAGAAATCAGAGAGCCAAGTTTGAATTCTAATTGAGTTGGTTATATTGATATTTGTTCTTCATCTTCAGTGGAAGGATGTGTAGCTGGTGTAATGGATAGTGGCTTGGATTGAGAAATCAGAGAGCCAAGTTTGAATTCTAATTGAGTTGGTTATATTGATATTTGTTCTTCATCTTCAGTGGAAGGATGTGTAGCTGGTGTAATGGATAGTGGCTTGGATTGAGAAATCAGAGAGCCAAGTTTGAATTCTAATTGAGTTGGTTATATTGATATTTGATCTTCATCTTCAGTGGAAGGATGTGTAGCTGGTGTAATGGATAGTGGCTTGGATTGAGAAATCAGAGAGCCAAGTTTGAATTCTAATTGAGTTGGTTATATTGATATTTGTTCTTCATCTTCAGTGGAAGGATGTTTTGCTGGTGTAATGGATAGTGGCTTGGATTGAGAAATCAGAGAGCCAAGTTTGAATTCTAATTGAGTTGGTTATATTGATATTTGTTCTTCATCTTCAGTGGAAGGATGTGTAGCTGGTGTAATGGATAGTGGCTTGGATTGAGAAATCAGAGAGCCAAGTTTGAATTCTAATTGAGTTGGTTATATTGATATTTGTTCTTCATCTTCAGTGGAAGGATGTTTTGCTGGTGTAATGGATAGTGGCTTGGATTGAGAAATCAGAGAGCCAAGTTTGAATTCTAATTGAGTTGGTTATATTCATATTTGTTCTTCATCTTCAGTGGAAGGATGTGTAGCTGGTGTAATGGATAGTGGCTTGGATTGAGAAATCAGAGAGCCAAGTTTGAATTCTAATTGAGTTGATTATATTGATATTTGTTCTTCATCTTCAGTGGAAGGATGTGTAGCTGGTGTAATGGATAGTGACTTGGATTGAGAAATCAGAGAGCCAAGTTTGAATTCTAATTGAGTTGGTTATATTGATATTTGATCTTCATCTTCAGTGGAAGGATGTGTAGCTGGTGTAATGGATAGTGGCTTGGATTGAGAAATCAGAGAGCCAAGTTTGAATTCTAATTGAGTTGGTTATATTGATATTTCTTCTTCATCTTCAGTGGAAGGATGTGTAGCTGGTGTAATGGATAGTGGCTTGGATTGAGAAATCAGAGAGCCAAGTTTGAATTCTAATTGAGTTGGTTATATTGATATTTGATCTTCATCTTCAGTGGAAGGATGTGTAGCTGGTGTAATGGATAGTGGCTTGGATTGAGAAATCAGAGAGCCAAGTTTGAATTCTAATTGAGTTGGTTATATTGATATTTGTTCTTCATCTTCAGTGGAAGGATGTGTAGCTGGTGTAATGGATAGTGGCTTGGATTGAGAAATCAGAGAGCCAAGTTTGAATTCTAATTGAGTTGGTTATATTGATATTTGTTCTTCATCTTCAGTGGAAGGATGTGTAGCTGGTGTAATGGATAGTGGCTTGGATTGAGAAATCAGAGAGCCAAGTTTGAATTCTAATTGAGTTGGTTATATTGATATTTGTTCTTCCTCTTCAGTGGAAGGATGTTTTGCTGGTGTAATGGATAGTGGCTTGGATTGAGAAATCAGAGAGCCAAGTTTGAATTCTAATTGAGTTGGTTATATTGATATTTGTTCTTCCTCTTCAGTGGAAGGATGTTTTGCTGGTGTAATGGATAGTGGCTTGGATTGAGAAATCAGAGAGCCAAGTTTGAATTCTAATTGAGTTGGTTATATTGATATTTGTTCTTCCTCTTCAGTGGAAGGATGTTTTGTTGGTGTAATGGATAGTGGCTTGGATTGAGAAATCAGAGAGCCAAGTTTGAATTCTAATTGAGTTGGTTATATTGATATTTGTTCTTCCTCTTCAGTGGAAGGATGTTTTGCTGGTGTAATGGATAGTGGCTTGGATTGAGAAATCAGAGAGCCAAGTTTGAATTCTAATTGAGTTGGTTATATTGATATTTGTTCTTCATCTTCAGTGGAAGGATGTGTAGCTGGTGTAATGGATAGTGGCTTGGATTGAGAAATCAGAGAGCCAAGTTTGAATTCTAATTGAGTTGGTTATATTGATATTTGTTCTTCATCTTCAGTGGAAGGATGTGTAGCTGGTGTAATGGATAGTGGCTTGGATTGAGAAATCAGAGAGCCAAGTTTGAATTCTAATTGAGTTGGTTATATTGATATTTGTTCTTCCTCTTCAGTGGAAGGATGTTTTGCTGGTGTAATGGATAGTGGCTTGGATTGAGAAATCAGAGAGCCAAGTTTGAATTCTAATTGAGTTGGTTATATTGATATTTGTTCTTCCTCTTCAGTGGAAGGATGTTTTGCTGGTGTAATGGATAGTGGCTTGGATTGAGAAATCAGAGAGCCAAGTTTGAATTCTAATTGAGTTGGTTATATTGATATTTGTTCTTCCTCTTCAGTGGAAGGATGTTTTGCTGGTGTAATGGATAGTGGCTTGGATTGAGAAATCAGAGAGCCAAGTTTGAATTCTAATTGAGTTGGTTATATTGATATTTGTTCTTCCTCTTCAGTGGAAGGATGTTTTGCTGGTGTAATGGATAGTGGCTTGGATTGAGAAATCAGAGAGCCAAGTTTGAATTCTAATTGAGTTGGTTATATTGATATTTGTTCTTCCTCTTCAGTGGAAGGATGTTTTGCTGGTGTAATGGATAGTGGCTTGGATTGAGAAATCAGAGAGCCAAGTTTGAATTCTAATTGAGTTGGTTATATTGATATTTGTTCTTCATCTTCAGTGGAAGGATGTGTAGCTGGTGTAATGGATAGTGGCTTGGATTGAGAAATCAGAGAGCCAAGTTTGAATTCTAATTGAGTTGGTTATATTGATATTTGTTCTTCATCTTCAGTGGAAGGATGTGTAGCTGGTGTAATGGATAGTGGCTCTAATTTCTCAATTGGAGAGCCAAGTTCGAATTTCAGTTGAGTTTATTACATTCACTTATGCACAAATACCCTTGGGAAAGGTATGAATCCATCTTTTCTCCCCCCCCCCTCCAGCCATTTATTTCCTTCCCTGCTGGTGGAATGATTAAAAAAATTATTCTGTACATTTCTTTGGTTTGCATACCTTAAATACAAGTGAATTTTTATTTATTTTTTCACTTTGTTTGTTTCATTTTATTTATTTTGATTCATTTTGAAGAAAGACAAAACAAAGTTTTTGCCCAATGTACAATAATGACTGGTTGTATTTTTTTAAATGTTTTATCGTATGAGATTTTGTAGCTGGTCATGTGTCAAGGGTCGTGAAAGAGGTAAGTAATTAAATGAGACGTGATTGTATATGAATTAATCTTCTTATTCTGCAGGATGGATGTCCAGACTCACTGCAACATTTCCTGGAAACGTGTTTAGACCTGTCCTTGCCTCGAAACCAGACAGACACTCTGGAACCGACCAAACTTGAACCACGTTTTCTCCAGGGTCTGACTGCTAAAAAGCAACATGAGGTCACTTACATGTCCATTTACATTCATCGCCTTGCAACAAAGAATAGCATCCAACATGTTGTGGATGTTGGTTGTGGTTTAGTAAGTCAGGCCATAAATACTTTTCTCTAAGCACATCATAATAAAAACAGCTGATGGCTGAAATAGTAGCTAATTTGCATTTAGCATTATTGGCTGAAAGAGTAGCCAATTTACCTATTGCTGAAAGAGTAGCTAATATGTCTCCAACATTGATGGCTGAAAAAATAGCTAATATGTCTCCAGCATTGATCACTGGAAGATTATCTAATTACCTCAAGCATTGATGACTAAAATAGTAGCTAATTTGCCTTGGTGGTTGAAATAGTATACTTTTTTGCATAGATAGCTGAAATATTAGCTAATTTGCATCGAGCATTAATTTCAAAAGTACATCATGAAGTTCATGACAAAATATAGGTTGTCAGGTCAAAATTGATGAGCTTCTTAAGATAAAAATACTGGTACCTGTTATTAAAAGCAATGTGTCAAAACTGTACCATTGCATAAAATGTACTAAACCAGGTCACTCCTAAATCTGTTTAGGTGTGGTAATTGGTAAAAGAAGTAGAGGCAGCCAGCCAAAATAACGACGTAACAATGTGCATGAAGAGTCTGGTGTTGATCTAGCAGCATTAGAATTGGGTTTCTGGTTCCTTCTAAATTCTCCTTCAACTCTATACTTCTAACATCTCTGCCTCAACTCTGAAACTTGGGAATGGGACGTTCTGGCATAGAACATTTGGCGTAGCCGATTCAACATAGGAATTTTTTCACACAGGGACGATTAGGCATCAGATTACTACTTCATTGTTATAGTCAAATTTGTTCTCTCTCTCTCTCATTAGTCAAATTAGTATTTCGTCGTTATATGCTTGAATAGTCCAATTTAAGGAAAAGAGTAGTTGGAGGTATTTTTATATTATATTTCCTTCAGTTCCAGCTTCATATTTTTCAGTCATCAAAGCCCTTTTTATTCCAAATGGAGGCAAATATTTTATCAAAACATGGAAGGAACAAAATGATACATGATGGATACCTTTTTTATTTTTGACGCAACGAGCAAAAGAGAAGTTGAATCATTAAATCCTATTGAATTCCTGAAAGGTGTTGCTCATAATTAAGAAATGAAGAAGTAATTTCTAAGATTAAATAGCTTTATTACGCTTTTTTAATTTTTTATTTATTTGTTTATTTTTATTTTTGAAAAATACAATATTTTTAATTTAATTTTTTACATTATTTCATTAGTGTTTTAATAGAATCCTTAATTCCTTAAATGAATAAAAAAAATCACATTGAAAGTTAAGTGTTTTCAATGCTTTTTTGGGCGGGGGTGCCTCCATTCAGGCAGTGACGTCAACCAAGGCAATAATGTCACTAAGATGTAGAGCGTTACAGGGAGTGAAAGGTAAGAATTTAGTGAGAAGCAAGGAGATGACAATAAAGCGGGGGAATGGGACGTTCCAGCGTAGCCAATTCGACATCAGAATTTTTTGGTAGAGTGACAATTCGGCCTCAGATTACTACTTCGTTGTTATAGTCAAAAGTGTTTGTTTATTTCTTCTCTATCTCTTTCATCGTTATATGCTCAAATAGTTCAATTTATGAAAAAGAGTAGTCAGAGGTATTTTTATATTATATTTCCTTCAATGCAGCTTCATATTTTTTCAGTCGTCAAATCCATTTTTATTCCAAATGGAAGCAAATATTTTATGAAAACATGGAAGAAACAAAATGATACATGATGGATAAATAGCTTTTCTAAGTTTTTTTAGTTTTTTTTAAATAAAATATTTTTAATTTAAGTTTTTAATTTACATGATTCCATTAGAGTTTTAATAGTATCCTTAATTCTCTAAATGAATAAAAAGTCATATTGAAAGTTGGGTGTTTTCAATGCTTGTATCATTTTTTTGGGGGGCGTGCATCCGATCAAAGACAGTGACATCAAAACAGTTTGACTCCTCATGGCTGTGCCAAATAGTCCAATTATTTTTCTGATGCCAAAACATACTAAACCCCTGAAACTTATACTGTTATTAGGTTTCCAGTTCCTTCTAAAGTCTTTTCTTTCTTCTTCACTTTTGGTAGCCCCTTGCATCTTAGAGGCCACTGATTGGGTTGTTTTGAGGAGCATGGAATCACCTCTTAATTGCTGGTGTTCCCAGGTCTACCATGACCTGGGGGGCAACACCGGTTAGAGACCCATGGGCAAATAGTTAACCCCAACAAATTGGGGTCAAAACACTAAGAAAGTTTAGATAAGTAATAGATTTTTATAGTAAAAATACCAGCAATACATTTTTTGAAAAAATGTTACCAGCAATAGATTTGACTTTTGACAAAAACCCACTTTACAAAAAAAAAACGTCAATGAAACCTGATCTACAAACAGATTTCTTACAATGAATACATATCCCATTCATATGAACCTATCCTAAAAATCTTGTTGGCACTAAATAACCCATTGAGGTTGATATGCTGTAAAACCAAACAAAACCCCATCCTGAGCATCTACATCCTGGGTGAGACGATAAACTACATCTGGCAGCAAGGCCTCTGGTCAGGAGATTTTGAGGAGCATGGAACCACCTCTTAATTGCTGGTGTTCCCAGGTCCACCTGACCCAGGATGGTAGCACCTGTTAGGGTCCCAGCTATGGGTAAACAGTTAACCTCCATACCAGGTTCAAAACACTATGGAAATGTAAAAATAAGTTTTAATAACAGCAATACATTTTTGAAAAAAAAATTATTGCTAGCAATACCTTTTGGAAAAAAAAGTATATTACCAGTAATACATTTTTGAAAAAAGTATTAGCAGCAATAAAAATCTTTTTAGCATTAAATAATTCATTGAGGTTGATATGGCATAAAACAAAATAAACCAAACCAAATCCTTGCATCTTAGTGGCATTATTGCCTTGCTTGGGTTGAATTGATTATAAAAAAAGGTATAGACAATCAAATGTCATTATCAAGCTCTTTGGAGAGAACTCTCTTGTGTTTTTTTGCAATCTGACATAGGCATTCTTTTACATTCTAGGGTTACTTGGATCATGTGCTGGCACATGTGTATGGGTATCAAATTCTGGGAATTGAATGCAGTGAGGCATTTGCCCACAAAGCTGAAGTCCGAGGTTCTAACCTTGGTGAGGGTATTATTGTTTCTTTCTATTTTTTTTATTTTTTTTTAAATGTTTTTATTATTTTTTTAAAATCATTTTCTTTTTTTTTTCACTTCATATTAATTTATAGATGTGTATTGAGTTGGCTAAAAATCTTTGTTCAGTTTATTAAGTAAATTTTCTACTTAATAAGTGAACAGACTTTTTGGCCAACTCAGCATTTAAATGTTCATAATATTAAGGATCACTGGAAAAAAGTCTATGACTTCTGATCAGCCATGATATTTAAACTAGATCCCTTACTTATATACATATTTTATTCATACTTGGAACATTATCCTCATCTTTGTTGTTGTCATCCTAATATTTCAGCCATTGTGCTCTCCAGCCTTCTCCGGGTGTTTCATTGATCCAGATAACTTTCAGGGAATTTAAAACTGAACCCCTTATTATTTTGATTATAACAACAAAGATGTGGATATTAGTCTGATTGTAAATAATGATAACTGCTCATCCCAGAAATTCAAACAATTGATGTGTCTATATTTCTGAGATGAGGTATTATGTACATTATTTACATTATTCGGACTATTGTCCTCATCTTTGTCACCATATTTAATACAACGTTTCGGCCTTTCAGTATCTGACTATATTTCTGAGATGAGGTATTATGTACACTATTTACATTATTCGGACTATTGTCCTCATCTTTGTCGCTATATTTATTACAGCGTTTCGGCCGTTGTACGCCCTGGCCTTCCTCAGGTGGTTGGTTCAGTTCAACGTTCCAACCACCTGAAGAAGGCCAGAGTGTACAACGGCCGAAACGTTGTAATAAATATGGCGACTAAGATGAAGACAATAGTCCGAATAATGTAAATAATGTAGATCAATTGATCCTCATAAAACCTAAAAGGTGTAGCATTTTTAAGTTTGTCTTAAAAACTAAATCGTTTTCTTTCCAAATCTCAGTTGGTCATATCATAAAACTTTGACTCAGCTGTTTAATTAATGATATTTTTTCTTGCTTTTAGGTCAACTTTTAAACAATCAAAAGGCTGGACACCTGTTTACCTGTGCCTTGAAACTGAAAGAATCTACGGAGAGCTGCCAACAGTTTCAACTGGCCATTGCCTCCTACTTGACCCCTAGTCTACAGCCACTGATGATGATTGGGCTGCATTGCTGTGGTGATCTGACTCCAACAATGCTCAGATTTTTTCTGCAGCTGGACAGTGTACAAACACTGATTTGTGCTAGCTGCTGCTACCACAAAATGGAATACAATGGTTAGTTGACAAAAACAAAAGTGGTACAGTTGGTAGGTAAACTGTTGTACCAGTTTTTCAATTGAATACTCACCTTTGCAGGAAGTTTCCAAACTAGTGTCCAGTTGGCAGACAGGAGTGAGCTGTAATTCAACACAACCTACATCAAATGCCTTGAGGAAGTAATGCTGCCCTGAGTCAAGAGGGTGGCTGCTGGAAGATTGTATGTCTGGCAACAGGACTCTGCAGATTGCCGCACAAGCAGGAGAACTTAGTCATGGCTATCAGACAATTTTTGCAACCACATCACCCCTTACATCTGGCCACCTAACTACACACCACTGCAAATGACCTAATATGAGGAAAAAATAAAAATTGATTACACCCTGTCACTCCAGTGGGTCTAAAACAGACCATTGACTGTATGGTGAAAGAAAGGAAGCTAAAGTGGTTGTTTCGATTAATTTGCACACGGGTGTATGATCACAAAAGAGCTAAAACGCAAACAAAAAGATAAAGAAATTAAATGAAATTGACTAGATTATAAAATATCCAAGCATATACAGAGTACGGCAGAAATAACTTTCACATATACATTCCAGAAATACCTTCCAGGTAATAAGACCTTACTGACAATGGTGTCCTCATGAAGCTAATGTCTTACCATTAGCCTGGAGGTATTTGTATCACTGCATGTATTAAAAAATATGGAAGACCCAATGCCTGGCAACACGACTCTGCACCATACCACACAAGCAGGAGAACCAAATCATGAGAGTCAGACAATTCCTGCGATCACTTCACCTCTTAAATCTGACCAACTAACTCCCACATCTGCAAACCCTTGATTATTATGTGTGGGGTTCATTTGAGCGAGAGACCAACAAAACTCCTTGTAACTGTAGAATGAATGTGATACTCACCTTTGTAGGAAGGTTCTAAACTAGTGTCCAGTTGGCAGACAGGAGTGAGCTGTAATTCAACACAGCCTACATCAAATGTCTTGAGGAGGTAGTTCTGCCCTGAGTCAAGAGAGTGGCTGCTGGAAGATTGTATGTCTGGCAACAGGACTCTGCACATTGCCACATAAGCAGGAGAACCCAGTCATGGCTGTCAGGCACTTTCTGCAACCACATCAACCCTGAAGTCCGGGCATCGAATTCCCCATACTACAACACCCTTGATTAATATGTGTGGGGTGCAGTTGAGTGGGAGACCAATAAAACTTCTTGTAACTGTAGAATGAATGTGATACTCATCTTTGAAAGAAGGTTCCAAACTAGCATCCAGTTGGCAGACAGGGATGATCAAGCTGTAATTCAACACAGCTCTGTATACTCAAGCAAACATAATGGTGAATGATGGATCTTTACCTATCACAATATTCACACTAGAACCAGCAGCCAACCATGACTCAGAGAAAGCGATTGCATAAGTGGCAGAATAGAAGAGTCCAACTTTCTACATATACCAGCTGTTCTTACCTCTGGGTACTGGAGAGCTTACAATACAGCCAAGCATTAATCTGTTTATTCAATATTGCGCTGCAAACAGGATACCACCCAGCTGGATGGGAAATCATTTTTATTGAGGCAGGCATATTTGTCGCCCCTAAGACTTATGCGCAGACTTTTTCAAGCGAACAGATTACAAAAGACATCTTGCCTATGCTGGACTGTTCAAAGCTTAAGGAGCAGGACACTAGTTTGGAACTCTCCTGTGAAGGTGAGTATCACATTGATTCTACATAGTGTGGGTCGTCTTATAGTCTTTATATACAAGGGTAAATTAAAAAATATCCACGCTTTTACCATAACATATCTTTGTCAGATTGCCTTCTGCTTATGCATGCTTACAGTTTTTTACTGCTATTACAGTGTAAACATGGCCACTCTGTTAACAGTGTGCACCAAGGATGAACAAAGAGCAGTGATTCAAATCTGCAGAGAACATGTTACCTCATCGATGATAACTTGCTGGTTCAACATTACCATCTCTCGAGCTAACCCTGAATCTTCTCGTAAGGGGTGGGGTGGAGGTTGACAGGGCATCCAACCACTTTTAAGCTTCTTGTTCCACTCATACACACTTCTGTGGGGTAGTGCACTACCGTGGTATTATGTTAAAAGCCTCTGATGAATTTCAGCCTCTGACACACCTTCCTTCCAGAGAAATTGGATCACTGCTCTTTGTTCCTCTTTGGTGCAAACTGCTAGCGAAGCGGTCATGTTTACACTGTAACAGCAGCAAGAAAACTGGCATGATGAAGCTCAAACTTCAGTCACTTGACTACAATAGTACTAACTATATGCACGCACGAGCAGAAAGTGTGGATAGTTTTGACTTACACTCATAAAAGTCAGCGTCACATTTTTGGGATTTTTTTTTCCTCTCTCTAAAGCAATTATTTATCATACTTGATGGCATATTAGACAAACACTCATTTCGGCAGAACATATTCAAGAAAAATGTTTTTTCTTCAGAATCAGCTGAATCAAACTCAAAATTCTGTCAATGTTTTTGTACACATTGGTAAACATGGCTGTTTCATAAGTCAGTAACACTAACCTTCCAATCCTGTGTTACTTAATAACAATAAAAACCTAGTCCCCCATTTTATGTCCAGTGTATTTATAGCATTGGCCAAAAAGTTTGACTGTCTATTAAGTAGAAAATTTACTTAATAAACCTAACAATTTTCTTGACCAACCCAATATATATCTAGTTCTTGAAAAGTTGGTTCACTGTGTCATACCAGACAATTTTTCTCGTTAGAATCCATCTTGCACGTTTATGAATCTACCATTCATCCTTGCATTGAATACTGCTGCCATATCTGGTCTCGTGCTCCAATTATATATCTCGAAACTTTTGACAAAATTCAGTCTGTAATGTATTTGATCCTGACCAGGTATATTGACTTCAGTCACTTTCTCACCAACATGACATGGCTTCTCTCTAACTTTTCTACAAATATTTTCAGGACAACTGTTTTGATGAGCTTTTTTTTCTTAGTGCCTCGGCTGCATGCGTTTAATCTTGCTACTAGATTGGCAATTAGGTCTCACCGTTTTATTGTTGAACTACATACATGTCACCGTCAGTTCTAATGGTTTCTTTTTTTGCACTTCTCACCTTTGAAACAACAGTCCGAACAATGTAAATAGTGTAAATAATTACAATACCTCTTCTCAGAAATATAGACAGAAGTTGAAGGTGAATATGACAATAAAGATGAGGGCAACAGTCCGAACAATGTAAATCATGTAAATAATTACAATACCTCATCTCAGAAATATAGAAAGAAGTTGAAGGTGAATATGGCAGTAAAGATGAGGACAACAGTCCAAACTATGTAAATAGTGTAAATAATTACAATACCTTATCCCAGAAATAGACAGCTTTCATTTAATCACCACAGAGTAAATTTTCTGCTTGCCATCAGCATGGCTGATGCTAAAATCTAGGAGAGTAGCACTCTGTCATCTTGAACTCACATTTTCTACTGACATGAATTGCTAGGTTGACTACTAAGAAAGTTGGTTCACTGTGTTGTGCAAGACAATTATTCTCATTAGAATTTACTTTGCACATTTATAAATCTAACATTCTTCCATGCATTGAATATTGCTGCCATATCTGGCCTGGTGTTCCTACTATATATCTCGAGTTTCTGGACAAAATCCAAAGAAGGGTTTGTCATATAATCAGTCCAGGCCTGGAATCTTCACTTCACTCGCTTTCCTACCACCATGACATGGCCTCCCTCTGTCTTTTCTACAAATATTTTCATGGCAATTGTTCTAATGAGCTTTCCTATTTGGTGCCTTGATTGCATGAAATTAAATGTAGTACTAGATTAGCAACTAGGTATCACCATTTTACTGTTGAACTAACTAAATGTAATTGTTCTGATGAATGTTCCTTTATGTTACATGGACTAGATTGGTATCAAGGTTCCATCATTTTACAATTGAAATGGTTATATGTAACCATAAGTTTAATGCTAACAGTTTCTTTTATTGCACTTCTTGCTTGTGGAACTCTCTTCTGGCTTTTTACTTCCCAGACAACTTTGATCTTCAAAATTTCAAGTGCAATGTCAATCATTATCCTCTGTTTTCTTAATTCTTGTTCTTTTATTGTCCTTTCCCTTTAATAGTATATTTTTCACATATCCTCCAGGAGAGCATCTTTTTGCGCCTTCTTGGGTTCATTTTTTTCAATCACATGAAATGGAATGATTATATTGAATTAATTGCTTGGTTGACGGAATATTGCTGCCATATCTGGCCTAGTGCTCCATCTATATATCTGCAGTCAATTACTGAAACCACTTTATGAGTGAATAGAACGATTACTAAACAGTTTGTATCTGTCTATATTTCTGAGATGAGATATTATGTACATTATTTATATTATTCGGACTATTGTCCTCATCTTTGTTGCCATATTTATTACAATGTTTTGACCGTTGTACGCTCTGGCCTTATTCAATATGAGCACTGGTAAAAATGGTTGCTGAGACATTAGGTTTATAATACCCAGAAATTCACACACAGATGTCCTCAAGGACACATGTCACAGTGGATAAAAGCGTTGGTTAGATCCAGTGATAGGACCCAAAGAGTGTGAGTTCAATACCCAGTTAAGGCAGTGGAGAACCAACAGAGGAAAATTAACAGGAGATAACTGATAACTGACATCCATTAAGCATGGCACGTGGAACTAGAACAGTCTACCCCAGTGAGTGAAATAAAGGGTTCAGTTCGACATTCCAACCACCTGAAGAAGGCCAGAGTGTACAATAGCCGAAACATTGTAATAAATATGGCGACAAAGATGAGGACAATAGTCCGAATAATGTAAATAATGTAAACAGTTCGTCCATAAAACTCCAGAGTCAACGCACTGAATATAATAACATCAATCAGCAGGGTGACAAATTTTATTTGTATTAATTTTATATATATATATATATATATATAGTTTTTAGGTAAGCTATATTTATGCATAAAAATTCTCATTATCAAGAATAGAGTGTGTGTAAATATATAATGTCAAATCCGAGTGGTGACAGTCTGTTTCACAAAAAGAATTTATCTAAACTCATAAAATTTGTCACAACTACGTCTAAAACAATAAAAGTTTTTGTTCACCTGTAACTTGGAGAGTTGAGTTACTAAAGGGAGAAAACTGAAACAGAAATATCCAAATAAGGCATGGTACATAGAGCAAAATCAATCTACTTCGGTGGACTAAATAAAGGGTTCGGTTTGAAATTCCAACATATATCACCTGAAGAAGTCTGGAGCTGAAACATTGTAAACATGACAATAAATATGAAGACGACAGCCCGAACAATGTGAATAGTGTAAAAAAAGGTGAAGTAAAACAATACAGATTTTGTACTGTGGTAACAGAACACATTTAATCTAGAGCAGTGCTACTCAAAGTGGTGGTCCGTGGACCAGTGCCAGTATGTGAAAAATCAACTACTGGTATGCAGCCAGTGTCCAGGCCATGCTAAGGAATCATTAATGTTATATAATTTTTGTTTTTATGTTAATAAACTGCTTATTTTTTATTACTTTTTATGTTTTGATATTGAATTATTTTTTGCAAAATAAATGGAAGATAAAAAAATTGTTAACTTTTATTATATATATATATATATATATATATATATCCTTTCCAGTATAAATTAATATTAACACAAAATATTACAAGTACATGACACATTGAGAAAAAAAAAAATGCCGGTCTGCCATATCAGAAAGTTTGAGAAGCACTGCATTATAAAATATTTTTTGTGATGTTGAGCAATAAGACATTTAAGACGCCATAAAATCTTTATTTCTCATTGCAGAATAAGCAACTTTTTATTTTCATTCATATTTAGTATAAGATGCAAACTTTATTTTTTAATAACATGAATTATACCAGTGCTACTAAAAGTGGGGGAGTTTGTGGACTAATGCCAGTACGTAAACCATCAGCTACTGATACGTGGCCAGTGTCCAGGCCATGGTAAAGAATCATTTTAAGAATTGGTAGATGCCAGCCAAACAGTACATCGCCAGAGCCAGGTATGGAGAATAAATTGTTGGAGCTGGCTACTGACGAAGGACTGAAGAAGAGTTTCGAAACTACAACTTGGTTTATTTTGGATAAAGGTGAAAGCAGAATATCCTGAACTTAGTGAAATTGCTTTGAAAACTCTTCTCCCATTTCCCTTCAACATACCTCTGCCAAACTGGCTTCTTAACCATGAGTGTTATTAAGGCAAAGTATAGGAATAATATGGATATTCATTCTCCATTACGCGTGGCACTGTCCTCAATTGCAACATGACTGGATAAAACTGACAAAGAAGAAGCAGGCACACCTTTCACATGAGTAAAGATTAAGTTTATATAATTTTTGCTTTTGTGTTAATAAACTGCTTATTTTTTTTATTACTTTTTATATGTTTTAATATTATTTTTTGCAAAATAAATGGAAGATAAAAAATAATCAACTTTTATTATATTCATTATATATATATATATATATTGTTTCCAGTATAAATTAATATTACCACAAAATATTACAGGTATGTAACACATTGAGTCAAAAAAATGCTGATCCGCCATATCAGAAAGTTTGAGAAGTACTGATATAGAGAATTAATGCAGTGGTTTGTGAATTTAATTTAGACTTTGAATAAAATGTATTTAAAATATTTTAATATAATTTTAATCCATAATATTTTTTCTGAGTGCTTTGTGACTATATTTTACTAATTTTTCTATTCCTTAATAGATAGTAAACAGAGATTTACCAACTTCCCCTTGAGTCAGGCCGCACAGACAGCTTTGGCCTCAGCCAGTGGAGGAATGTTACAGAAACATCTAAATATTTATGCCATGCGTCTAGCAGCACAAGAAACTAGGTAAGAATTTACCTGAATTTTTTTTTTTTATTGTTAATCATTTAACCCCAAGCAAGGCAATAAAACCACTAAGACACAAAGTGTTACCATCCTGGGTAAGACAAACTACATCCACATCCCGGGTAAGACAATAAACTATATCTAACAGCAAGGCCTCTGATCAGGAGCTTTTGAGGAGCGTGGAACTACCTCTTAATTGCTGGTGCTCTCAGGTCCAGACTAACCCGTGCTGGTAGCACCTTTTAGGGTCCCAGCTATGGGCAAATAGTTAACCCCCAAACTGTGGTCAAAACACTATGAAAGTGTAAAAATAGGTTTTAATGCCATCAATACATTTTTGGAAAATATTATTACCTGCAATGAATTTTTTTAAGAAAATAATTATTACCATTATTACATTTTTGGAAAAAAATATTACCAGCAATACATTTTTGTAAAAGATATTACCAGCAATAAAAATCTTGTCGGCATTAAATAACCCATCAAAGTTGATATGCCATAAAACAAATAAAGCCAAACCACAAAGGGTCACTGCATGTTAGAGAATATAAAAAAGAAAAAAAAACTCTATTAAGGATAGAGAACAGTAAAAGAACAAGAATATTTTTTAAATCATTTCACTCCAAGCAAGGTGGGTATGCTACTAGTTCACAGAAGGTTATAGGGAGTGAAAATGAGAGAAAAGACAGTATAGGAAGGATTGAGGAAAGGACAAAGATGAATGTGATTCAAGAAGATAGAAGATGGGGATTGACATTGCATTTAAATTTTTGAAGATTGTAGGAAAGCAAATAAATGGAAGGGAGTTCCACAGGTAGGAAGTGCAAGAAAAGAAACTGTTGGAATAGAAGTGGTAGTTGCATTTAGCTATTTCAACAGTAAACGGGCGGGACCTAGTTGCCAATCTAGTAACACACTTAAATTCATGTAGTCAGGGCATCAGGGAAAAAAGCTCGTCAGAGCATTTGCCATGAAAATATTTGTAGAAAAGACAGAGGGAAGCCACATCACATGTGAGAAAGTGACTGTAGACGAGATGCCAGATCAGGACCTATCACATTGCATATCTGTCTCTGGAAGCAAGATTTAAAGCAAATAAATATGCAAGATAGATTTTGGTGAGAAAAATTGTCTAGCATAACACAGGGAACCGACCTAGGAATTGATTTATTTATATTGTATTTATTATATATTATTATTATATACATTTTAAAAACATGAACTTGACATTTTTAACCATTTTGCCACAAGCAAGGCAATAAAGCCACTAAGGCACAAGTGAGAGTTTGAGGAAAAAAACTTTATTAAGGAGAGAGGACAATAAAAGGAGAGTCTCCAAGGAGACAGAAGATGACAACTGACGTTTCATTTAACTTTTTCAAAATCAAAATTGACTGGAAGTGAGAAGTGCAAGAGAAGAAATTGTTAGGGTAGAACTTATGGTTGCATCTATCCATTTCAACTGTAAAACAATGAGACCTAGCTGCCAGTCTAATACAGGGTTTACATTCATAAAGTCAAGGTACTAAAGATGAAAGTTCGTCAGAACAATTACCATGAAATATTTATAGAAAAGACACAGGGAAGCTATTTTACCACATTGGAAAAATAGTTGAAGCTGAGATGCCAGGTTAGGACTGATAATATTGCAGATTCCTTGGATTTTGCCTTCCTAGATATATAGCAAAAGTCATTGGGAAAGGCATAAATCCATCTCTTTTTCCCTCAACTATGGGTTAAATATTAAGATAGATTCGGCTCTATAACTGTTGTATCCTAGGGAAGGTTACTGAATAGAATAATCGCACGAAAGTTGGTAATGAACGATCATACTTAGGACAAGAACAACACATATAAGATTTGCCAGTGGCATTTAGATGAGGTAGTCAACTGCTAAAAGTGAGTCAAGTGAATTTTACAATGATTCTCCATCTGCAGACCCACATACAGTATTTACTACTGTATTTATGTGAATGGGGACATACCCATTATTGTCCGTAGTTACGCTACAGCAATAACCATGGTGGAACATTCAGTCTAGAAGACAACTCTGAATACAAAATTCATGTCAATGTAGTATAAAGATATTTTAATACTAATATTCACTCAATACAAGGCCCAAGAGACACTCCAGGTAGAGAGCTATTAAATGAGGTTGTTGTAAGTAGGGAAGTATGAAGTGCATATGATGAGGGTATGTAGGATAGACAAATATACTTGAAGTGGCTGAGATCATATGGATCAAGGAAGCATCCTCTTGGGTGTCTGTTACACAAAGTAACAGTTCTTTGGAAGAAGCGGTCTGAGTGGAAATTCCTCCTCACTGATGGAATACAAAGACAATGAAGAGTCAAACCTCTGTATATGGTGGTACCTGTGAAAATCAGAACTGGCCGAACTAAAGAATGTAACTTTTCCAAATATTTGCCATGTAAATATCAATAAATAGCAGGAAGCTAGCAATGTGGAAGGGGGGGGGGAATAATTCATCACCCACAAGGCCAAGTACAATGCTTTTGAACTCTGTCAAGGCTGAAAAATTAGTATTGGGTAGCTCCAGCCTAAATATTGCAGCAATACTCCATTTTAGGTACTTTCAAGGAACCTGGCCATTTTTCCAGCATCTTTAACAACAGATTGTAAATACAACTTGGGACACTTCTGATATACAACCATTTACCAGAACTGGAGAAAATTTAAGGTTTACTCATTGTAGATGAAATACTACTAGCTTGCTTTTATTAAAGAGAAGCTGTGGAGATCCGTAATCGTCCACATTCTAAGAGTCATAGTTTTTGGTAGGAATAAAATAAAACAGAATGAGCTTATATGAATTTGAATCCATACTCTTCTTAAAACATCAATCTTGTCTTTGATTTCTATAGAAGCCGTTGGTTCCTGCAAACTGCTGAAGAACAAAACTTCCACACCAAGAATGTTGCATTCCGAGGTCTCCTGCAAATTCTCTCAGAGAAACGTAAGTATTTCTGGAGAATACTGCAATGAATAATCTTGCAACTTGATTCTTCTTCTGTGTACAGTGTCACTTCTTTTTGATATCTCTCCTTACCCCTGTTCTTCCAACCATTAACCCAAGCTGGTTAGGTAGGTTATTCACTGCTGTCCTCTGTCGCTCTTGCCTTCAATGTCTTGTGAGTGTCAAATTTTCTAATCCCTCTTTCCTCATTATGCAGCCTACAAATTTCAACTCTTACTGATTCTAAGCATAAATGTCCTTTTTGTTTCCATTTTCCCTAAAACTTTGTCATTGCTCATATGTTCAGTCCATTGTATTCTCAGCATCCTTCTGTAGAGCCATGTTTCTGTTGCCTCAAATTTCTTCATTTGTGGAAAGATTGTCTAGTGTTCACTGCCATACAAGAGGACCAATATTAGATAACACTTCATTTCTCTCTTTTTTTCTTTCTAACGAAATCTTTCTGTTTCTTAATACTTATCTTAGCCTTTGGAAGACATCTGTTGTGATCGCAATGTCTTCAGAGTTAAGTGTCATATTTTCTGTCCTCTGTTAAAACACATCCTAGATCAATTATTCCTAATGTGGGGCATGGTAATATTTTGGTGGGGCATGCATAAGATGTGCACCCTTCGGCTTTATATACAAACGGAATTAGAGAGCAATTCGGGAATGAGTAATTAAGAATGAATTGTTTTCTACTGGGTCTGAGTGAGAGTGTTAATGTTAATATGTGTTAATACATACAATGCACATACAGTATGCATACATAAAACTATTTTGTGTGTATGTATGTACATGTGTAATTGGCATACAGGGTATTTCCCATCTCCCCACACTAGTGTGTCTCAGTCAATAAAGGAGAGGGCGTGATTCTTAGCCCATGTTTTGTCGGCCATTCAGCCTGTGTGAGCATTTAGTTTGTTTCGTTCACATGAATTGAAGTAAAATATTGAATATTTTAAGAATTAAATATTACAGGCTGGGGACACCAGAATTTTAGAAAATACCAAAGTGGGGCATGGCCCCAAATCAGTTGTGAACCACTGGTTTATATAGATAAATAAAATTTGAATAAGTATTGGTGGACGCATGGACGAATTGTTTCTTGCAGCAAAAACGGAACCAATAATTTACGGCCCAACTTAACTACTTCCCCCCCCCCCCGTGTTGATATTTGGAAAGTTATTTATTATATTTACTTCTTTTTCTGACTTTTTAAAAACCTTTCTTTTTTTTTTTAATCTTTTTGTTCGATTCTCACGGCTGTCATCTCTCTTTCATGAGACCAAGGTTTTTATAAAGTGGAAATTACTTTGTCGGTAAACAATGAAATACACAAAAATAATCAATTGTATTTCTCATTTTCTTTACAGCCGAGCCATATCCGTCAAACCCACCCTGACCATATATATATATATATATATATATATATATATATGTGTGTGTGTGCATATATATATATATATATATATATATATATATATATATATATACAGGGTGACTCCCTATTTTTGCATGATGGACTCTCCCGTTTAAGTATAATTTTTACAAGATGGGAGAGTCCATCATACAGTCATTCTGTACATAGTCAATTACTAAGCACATGGTCGAAATTAAGGAACACCCAGTGAGGATCGAACTCATTACTCAGTCATAATTGCAGTAAAATTTTGAATATGTAAGAATTAAATATTACAGGTTGGGCACCAGAATTTTAGAAATACGAAAGTGAGGCTAGGGCCCCAAATCGGCTGGGAACCATTATCCTAGATATTTAAATTTTTGTACTTGCTTGATTTTGGTGCCTCTAATTCATAGTTTGCATTTTAGGCTGTTTCTCTTTCTAGCAACCGTACAATTTGTCTTCCGTCAGTTGATGGTTAATCCTTTCTTCCTGCTTTCATTTACTACCTTCTGCAGGAGATTCGGTTAGTTTCTTTTCTGTGTCTGCTATCAATTCTAAGTGTCATCTACATTGAACACATACAGTGATATTTTATCTCTGTTTACCAAAAGAATGTCAATTATTTACACATGTACTATTTTCCTTGTTGTTGTTGTTATTACAATGTTTCAGCTATTGTACTATCCATTCTTCAAATTAATTTTCAGGGAATTTTGAAGTGGACTCTTTATTTAATCTAGTTCATTTCACTGACCATATCTAGGGAATCTCATCTAGTTCTTATTTAGTACTGCTTGCCTCCTTTCTGCAGGATTAGACAGCATGTTGGAACCACTTTTTAATTGTTGGTGTCCCCAGGTCCAGCATGACCTGGGGTGGTAGCACTTGTTAGGGTTCCAGCTATGGGCAAATAGTTAACCCCCAAACTGGAGTCAAAACATTATGAAAGTGTAAAAATAGGTTTTAATACCAGAAATACTTTGTAAAAAATTATTACCAGCAATGCATTTTTGAAAAAAAAAAAAAAGAAATTACCAGAAATACATTTTTGAAAAATAATTATCAGCAATATATTTTTGAGAAAAATTTTCCTAGCAATAAAAATCTTGTCAGCATTAAATAACTCATTGAGGTTGATTTGTCGTAAAGCAAAATAAACCAAACCAAACCTAGTCAGCATGTAAATAATGGTAAATCCTTGTAGGGTTTTAGATAGAGCCCTTTGTCTAGTGAGCAGATAACGTTGTGATTTAGTGTCCTCAGCACAGTTAGGAACAACTGAGATGAATTAGTACCGTTGGCAGTTAGAGAATTAGCCTGGTCCCAAGAAGTTGGAGCAAAAATGTACTGCAACCAATGTCTACACTCACGCCAATGAGCAACAAAGATATTCTTAGATGGTAGCTGACGACCTCATCGCACCTTAACTAATCTTTTAGTAATCTTTTTATTAGGTTGGTGCAAAAATAATATCGTTTTTGACGTTAAAAGATACGTCAAAAAACGATATTGTTTTTGCACCAACCTAATAGTAATCCTTTCGAGTGCAAACCTTTATGTTATGTTTTATTGTTATTTTATATGGTTACAGTTAATGAAAATGGTAAATATATTTTGGCACCATTCTTTTCATTTCCATTTATTACTTCATATTTAATTTTTGTCTGGGAGATCCTTGAGGTAGGGAGCTGTTATAAAATAACAATCGACCATCCTCATCCCAGAAATTGTCAGAAAGAGTTGTAATGTAAATCGTATATAATGTAAACAGAAAAAAGGATGGTCTGGAATCAGAAACTTTTGGGATTTGGGAATTTTTCAGATTTCAAGTGGGTTTACATATGACATATGTAGAGTAAGAAAGTCAATTATTTGGGAACCTTGCAAATATTCATACCATATAGCAGTAAATTCTAGTTTATTATTTGTCCAATGGTAAATAAAATGATAATGTGTGGGTCATGTAACAGTAAGTGAATTGCAGTGAGAAATCAGCTTGCCAGTTTTTAATTATAGCTGACTTATGTTTGCTTTTGCCTAGATATCCTTGTGAAAAATATGAAGCCATCACTTCTCCCTCCAGCTATGGGTTAAATAGAAGAACTGACTGGGCTGTCTTGCCTTGATGTGGCAACTAATCTAAAAGATAGAAAACTCTGAATTCAAATTCAGCCTGAAAAGAGATGGGTTCCATGAAGCTACCTTGCCATAGACTCTGATGGGTTGATTAGTTTTTTGTTTTTTTTTATGACTTATCAATCTTTTGCAGCTTATTTAAAGCAAGAAAGTATTTTCAGATTGTAATCTTTTGGAGATGATAATAATTTACTGATACTAGCCCTACTAATTAACCCATAGCTAGTGGGGAGAAGAGGTGGATTCATACATTTCTCTGGTGTGTTAAAGGACCAATACTGGGAAATGAGATATTATAGAGATAGTCTATAAGATTATATGAAGATATGTTATTATTACAGAAGTTCCATGAATGGATGTTCAATTTTTGGAGGGTTTTTTTTTTTCAGGATTTCTTAGACGATATTCCCTAGCTGGGTAATAAATAATTGTGAGCCGTATAAATTCAAGTGTTTACATCATCTTTTTGATAAATTTTGTTTCTATATTTTGAATAGATGGCATCAAACCTGCAAAACATGGATGTCGTGTCACGAGGAAAGCAGATTTTGCAACTGCGGATTCTTACATCAATGCAGTTTTGTCCAAGCTACAAATCACATCAGGCAAGTGTTTCTTCCTTTTTTTTTTTTTGTTCCTAATGAGCTGTAACTGCCTACATGTATTTATTAGGTTATTTCAAAAGATTTATATGATCAATGTTAGAGAAATCTTAGAAGTGTCTTTAAAGATTACTCATTTTCTAATTGCTTGTGCAAGCAATCAAATCTAATACGTTGTATACAAGCCTTCAGACTAATTCAGATACTAAGGAAATGGGTTCCATAAGAAGTAAAATAATTGCTTCCAGAGGAACTAAGATAATTGATTCCAGAGATACTAAGAGAATTGGTTACTTAAAAACTAAGTGAATGGGAACTAAAAAAAAGAATTGTTACTTAGGATCTAAGAAAATTGGTTCCAGAGGAACTAAGAAAATTGATTCCACAGGAACTAAGAGAATTGGTTCCAGAGGAACTAAGAAAATTGGTTACTAAGGATCTAAGAGAATTGGTTCATTGGGAACTAAAAAAATAGATAGTTCCACAGGAACAGGAGAATTGATTACTTAGGGACCAAGAAAATTGGTTGCTGAGGAACTAAGAGAATTGGTTATTTAGGAACTAAGAGAATTGGTTATTTAGGAATTAAGAAAATTGGTTACTTAGGAATTAAGAGAATTGCTCATTTAGGAATTAAGAAAATTGGTTACTTAGGAATTAAGAGAATTGCTCATTTAGGAATTAAGAAAATTGGTTACTTAGGAACTAAGAGAATTGCTCATTTAGGATATCAGAGAATTTGTTACTTAAGAACTAAGAGAATTGGTTCCACAGGAACTAAGAGAATTAGTTCTTTGGAAATGAAAAAAATTGATTCCACATGAACTTATAGAATGAAATATCAGGTTTATCATTTGCATTTGATCCAGTTGCCCATGGAATCTTCTATTTCTGCATCATGTGAAGCATTTTGGCATTTACAATAAGAGGTACTTAAATTATTTGGGCACGTAATGGGGAATAGGCAACAATTTAACAATCACTGGACATATTAAAAGCAAGAGGGAAACAGAACAAGTAACCTATTTAGCGAACTTGTTGATGGCAGAACTGGAACCACGTGGAATAGTAAAAAAAAAAACAAAGCTTACTAAGAACTGCAAAGGACAGGAAATTGTGGAGAGCCATGATCACCAATGTTCTGAAGGGACACGACACCTAGAAAATAATTTCTCTCAGAATTTCAGGAACAACCAGAAGTCTGATTAGGGTTATATGTTTTAAAAAATAAAATATTAATATGAGATGACTAATAAAATTTGTTTTTTATTTTATTTTATTTTTTATTTTTTTTTTTTTGGAGTGAGGTGGGATGAGCTAGAAAATTCATTTTTAGATAAGGGTTACTCATTATGAATAAAAACAAATTAACTGGATTATAGCAGAAAAGGTTCTTTTCTGTGCTTGGTGGAATTCAAAGAGAATTCTTTTCTTCAAATTACTGAAACTTCAGTAAACTATTAGCGTAATTGTTCACGTATAATTCACTATGCAAGTCATCCCCCAAATTTGGGCTATGAAATTCGTAATTGCCAGCAGCTTTTTCTCACCAGCAACATGAAACAGAAATTTATTTCAAAAATAGGAATGCTGCCTGACAACTTCATGGCCAGTGTTGGGTGTTGTCAATGCTTTATTTTAATTTACATAATTTACCAGTTTGGTGCCAGAATCACATAGCATAGAAATATTAGATTTTTAAAACTGTTTCTTAGTTCTGCCAGTCTAGTACTCACCATGCCATATACACAGATTCAAATCATCCTCATTCTTTTCATATTCCATTGGTAAGGAGGAAGTTCCATTCAGACAGCTTCTTCCCCAGAACTGTTATATTGTGGAGCAGACTCCTGAGGATCTGCTTCCCTGATCACCATGATCTTAAACTCTTCAAGTCTCAGGTCAACTGTTATCTATCTTACATATCTTCATAATATGCACTTCTAACCATCTCACTTTAAATCCTTACAACAACATCATTCAGTAATCCTCTACCTTGAGTGGTTCTCAAGCCTTGTGTTGGGTGAGCAATAAAATAAGAAACTAAACAAAATCACTTTTTTACCAGCTTTATCTCTCCGCGAATTCTTTTTGTTTTTTGCTTTCCCTTTCATTTGAACTTTTTGGGGTTTTTTTTTCATTTCTCAGATACGCAGGTGCAAAAACTCCGAACTGAATTTCTTTCCTTATGTGAACAAAACAGAAAATATTTTGGCTTTATTGAACCAATTACGGTAAGTTGTCTGTCTTCTCAAAAAAAAAAAAAACAAACATTTGCATATAAATATACCGTATGTACTTGTGTATAAGCTAATTTCATATATAGTGAAGTCCCTGAATTTTTTTCCATGAATTTTTACTCCCCGAGAAAAAATTTACTTGTCTATAGTGCAACCAGTGACTGAAAATGATTGATCTGTAACGTCTTCAAAACAAATACTAGTATATAGTGTGACCGTCTATCTTTTTTGCATAAAAGAATTATTATAAAATCTCAAACTTTATTTGTGGAGGACCGCAGGGATGCGTTAATGTGAGTTTGGTAGAATGTTAAAAGGTCCAACTACAAAAAAAATGGCCAAACTTGAATTAAGTCCAACTGAAGATAAAGAAGACAAACAAGACCGATATATAGAGATATATATATATGTAAGCAAATATATGGATGTAGAATCCGACAGTATGAAAAAAAATATACGGGAAAAAACAAACAAAAATCGACAAGCGTACATATAAATTTTAGATCAAATAGAATTTCTTTCATTTTTCTTTCATAATATTCAAATTTAGGAATACGTTTTCATAGCGTCGCAAACATGGTGACAACGTGACCATGTTTAAAACTAAACGCTGATCGCATAAACTTTTAGTTATCTGTTTGGATATGTCTTGTTCTTGTGTCCATCGTTTTTGTCATGTTAAGTTTGATAATGTTATTTATATTTTATATTGAATATGTCCTGAAGATGGTTTATTGACCGAAACGTCCGACGTCGATATATTAACATTAAAACAGCATTATTGCATATAAGGATTTTTGTTTGTTTTTTCCCGTATATTTTTCTTCATATATATATATATATATATAAACAAATATATGTATTAACAACAAATTACAAAGCACACCGACAGTTAATATTTGTTTTTGTGTGTCTGTGTGAACATTTGTGTTCGTAATTTGGTGAATGTTCGTATGTACGGATATGTGTGTATAATGTTCATGGCGTCTTCCCAGAAGTGGGAAACGCTGTCTCTTATGAGAGCTCACATTGTAGCGGTGTTCACTGAACTGAAGAAATGAAAAAGAGTATTTACCTCACCTCCAAGCGAGGTAGGATGCAGCACGAGGCCTGAAGGAAAGAGAACGAGGCAAGAGGTCGCATAGTATAGGGAGAATGACCCCTAGTGACAATTTGGTAACTAAGGAGGAGGTAACTTCGATATACTCACTGCTGCTGCTACCACTGCCATGACAACAGAGTTGCGAACCGGTCACCACACAAAGCACTACTACCACCACCATCGCTGACTTCATTGCCGCTACTCAATATGACCCCACATCTCAATGACTGTTACCATTTCCTGGCTTGACCTACCACCTTGGCTATCCAGTTTCGACTCAAAACATCTCATCCTTATTGCCAAATATTTATAACTGCTGATATAATGAAATAATCAAGTTGAAAATCAGTTAAACTGTTATTGTTTAAAACTTTATTTTTGGTAATTCTGACATGTGACCAGTGGATGGGAGAGAATTGAACAGAGTTGTAATTTTCACTTGTGTTTATGTGTCCGCCATTGCTGTAGTCCTCTCCAGGCCCAAAACTCCCCTGTCAGGGACGATAACTCTGTACGGTTATCTCCCTTAGTTGAACCTACCATAGCAAGTACTCAAGAAAATTTGCTATTAATATATATATATATATATATATATATATATATATATATATATATATGTATATATATGTGTGTGTGTGTGTGAAAAGTGTGTGTATATAAATATAAATAATTATGTGTGTCTGCGTACTTCATTGGGCGTATGAACATACATCGATGTTTGCGTTAGCACGATGACATCACGACAACGTTTACCCCCCCCCCACTTCCATAATAACACCAATACATGCAATCTGCATAAACCCAAAAAATTTTTGAAAAAATTAATCACTTTGTCTGACGATCGCAAAAGCGTGAAACCCAGGCTCACAAACTCACATCAATCCAACCAAATATATATATATACACACACACACACACACACACACACACACACACACATATATATATATATATATATATATATATATATATATATATATTTAAATAAAGACTGTAAATATATTACTGCAGCCATTACTATCAGGGTATGTGTGGAAACATTTATGGATTCTCGTCAGACGCATATAGTTTACCTTTTACTTTACAATTTAGTTAAACTTTGGAATTTGATTATGTTTTTTTTTATATTTTTAGTTGTACCATGTATGGCTTATCTTTCTATCTGCAAGATTAATTTGGTTTGGTTTGGTTTGGTTTGTTTTATTTTTTTTGTTTTATGGTATATCAACCATAATGGGTTATTTAATGCCAACAAATTTTCCTTTTTTTTTTTTTTCAAAAATGTATAGCTGGTAATATTTTTTTTTTAAATATATAGTTTGATTTGTTTTGTTTTGTGGCATATTAACCTCAATGGGTTATTTAATGCTGACAAAATTTCCTTTTTTTTTTCAAAAATGTATAGCTGGTAATTTTTTCAGAAATATATTGCTGGTAATATTTTTTTTAAAAATGTATCATTTGATTTGTTTTGTTTTGTGGCATATTAACCTCAATGGGTTATTTAATGCTGACAAGATTTTTATTTCTGGTAATATTTTCTTTTTTCAAATATCTATTACTAATATTAATTTTTTTTTTTTTTTTAAAGTATTTCTGGTATTAAAATCTATTTTTACACTTTCATAGTGTTTTGAGTCAGGTTGTGGGGTCAACTGTTTGCCCTTAGCTGGAACCCTAACAGTTGCTACCACCCTGGATCAGGGTGGACCTGGGAACACCAGCAATTAAGAGGTGGTTCCACGCTCCTCAAAACCTCCTGATCAGAGGCCTTGATGCTGGATGTAGTTTATCATCATACCCAGAACGGGCAAGATTAATTTGGATTTAATATAATTTTGTATTCATCTCCTGGTACTATTAGTAACATCTTGTACGGATGTATTGGTATTTGGTTGGTATTTTCGACATTTTACATTATTTGGTTAGTGTTATTAACATCTTATATGAAGAAGCTTTATTCAACAATTGCAATTTTAATTTACCAAATAATTTTATATGTTTGAATTATTTACTAGTTTCTTAAAGGAGCCATTTATTTATCAACTACAACATTTTTTCATGTAGGAAATTCACAAAGCATGTAACTTGTCTAACATTTAATTAAATTACATCTCTACATCACCCATGACTGAAGCAAATCTCTGTCAGTCTGATTCTGTATGTGTATCTTGGCTTGGTGGGTTCTCATTTATATTGATGACTCCCCTTCCTTGCCAAATATGACATTGATATATCTAACTTCTCCACCTTGACTGTCTTAATCTAAGGAGGTCTGTTAATAACCACATGGCCTTCACTTTTGTCTTTAGAATTTTTTGTTCTCTCTCTTTTTAAAGATAATGGTGTAATTGGACAGATAGTATAATGTAAACAGACCCTCAAATTTAATTTTTCAAGACCAAAGAATTTCGCACAACACTTTAATCATATTGGTAGGAACTGTATAGAGTTGGGAATCTTGGTTTTGCTCTATTTTATTGAATCTTGTTTAGTTAATTCTGGGCTTGATTTTGCTTCAAACTGTTCTTAAATTCATTTTATTATTTTAAAACAATTTTTAACCTGTTCCTTTTTTCATTTTTTCTCAGCCATTTAACCTATTCTTTTAAGAATTTTAATAATTATTATCCAATTAATAGTCTCCCCAAATCATTTTCCTGCAATTTCATCTGATTAAAAGTTTAAACGGGGCAGTGTTCTGTTACAAACTGAAAAATGAAGTATTGCTGCTGGACTGAGGATACTCAGTCTTCACTCTCCAGCTTTGATAGAGTTCTGAATCGTTTATACAGTTTTGTTGGGGAAGCTTTATTTTCGACTCTGCAACCTCTCTCTCACAGATGAAAAATTCCAAGCCTATCACTACTCTATCACTGTAATACAGGATACATTTATAAAGAAATTATTTAGTCTGATGAAAATTGATTGAAAGATCAATGAAAAATAAGAAAGAAACCAGTAAAAATTGCCATTTTTTACTATTTATGCAGGTTTATACCATATTAGTGGACACAATTATCAAGTTAAATGACTGTTAAAGGATCAACTTGTTGTTGGTTAGAGTTGGGTGAAGTTTGTATTAGATTGCTTGAAAATTGAGGGAGTTTTTAGTTTAAAATTTGTGTTGAAATCAATTTTTGTTTTTTGCTAAATGCAGTGGCGTAAAAATAAAAATGACGTATCATTGAGCACATCATGATGCAAATAAGCTACATACCGAGTTTGAACAAAATCGGAGGAAAAAAGTTGAATTTATCGATTTTTGATCGGCTTTATTGATTTTTTTAAAAATTATTGATTTTATGTTATGAACCTATCTCTTACATTGTACAATGTGCCAAGTTTGATCAAAATCGCTTGGATGGATCTCAAGTGAAAGGGTATAACACAATCAGACACACAGACATCTATTTTTTATATATATAGATTACCAACAATACATTTAATAGCAAAATGACCAACAATACATTTTATCTGTAGCTGAAGTTATGCAATTGCATTCAAAATATACTTAGTTGAAGTGATAAAATTGCGTTCAAAATATGTAGATTTCAGCATTAAATAATCCATGAAGGTTTATATGCTGCTAAACAAAATCAACCAGCTTTACCTTGAGTGACTCTTGAGCCTTGTATTTCTGAATAGATTAGTTTGTGTTTCCTGCAGGCTAAGGCCTTGTATCTACTTAAAAGAAATATTGTTAAAGAATCTACTTGCATAACAGTTTTTCCCATTTCTCTTTTTATTAGTCTTTTATGTTTATTTTTATTTCTTTCTCATTATTCAGTCGCTGCAAGTTCTTCTCCAGCCAGTTTTAGAGTCCCTTATTCACCTGGACCGGCTAGCATTTCTTCAAGAACAAGGCACCAAAGCTGATCTGGTGCCAATATTTGAAGAAAACATCTCACCTCGGAATTTTGTATTGGTCGCACAGAAATGAACTCTGCCTTTTATCTTCTAAAGATCTTTACACCGAGACCTTCTGTAAGGGTCGGCCAGTCTTGCAAAAAGTCCCAGACTCAGTATTATGAGTTTCTCTTTAAATTTCTGTGATGAGGAGTTACCAATTCCACAGAGTCCAAATACACACCGCCCAGTCTAGGGATTGAACTCATGAACCAACACTTTAATACACCAGACTATCATCCCATTTAATTATGAGTTCAATTCCTGGGCCGGGCAGGACTTGGATTCATTGCATACATGGCAAACAATAACTGAGCATTACTAAAAATAAGAAGTAGACAAGATGTCCCTAGACATGGGCAGTGGAATGAGAACAGACTACCCCTGAAGATTGCATAAAGGGTTCAGTTTGGAATTCTCTGTAGATTACCCAGATCAACATACACCTGATTAAGGCACATAAGAAACATTGTGATAAGAACAACAAAGATGAGGACAATAGTCTGCATGTAAATAATGTAAATTAATGTCATAAGATTCTAAAAATGGTCCTTCATCTGCAATGAACTTGTTCATGATTACATAAAAAATATATTTGATATTTTCCCAGCCAGTTAAATTCCAGAGAGCATTTTCTGTGTCATTTTCACCAAAAATCAGAAAAATATGGATGCAGCAAAAAAAAAAAAAGAATGTTTTGATACTGATGCAAGTATACTATATATATATATATATATATATATATATATATATATATGCAAGTAAAATGTGTGGAACTGAGATGATGAAAGATGTCAGAAAACCGACAGAGTGAATTTTGTTATAGTGGTGAAGGCATGTGCAAGACCATTGACAGTTTTTGGAACTACTGATAACATCCAATAAATGCAAAAAATTGCCAGCGAACAACAAATCTCAGATTTTATTAGTCTTGGAACAACCACATGTGCACACAAACATACACACACACATATATTTGATCTACGATACTCACTGAAAAACATCCCTATACCCACCCAAGCTTCGTATAAACTCCAACTAACAGAGAAAATCGAAAGTCTCATAAGACGAATGAGATGGAAGGCATATTTCTTCCTCGACGACCACAAAAAAATGAAATAGCTGAAAAACCCGAGGCATTCAGCTTTAATACAAGGAAATTCCCACCAATATGCAAGGAAATGCTAAAATTAGAGGAAGACATGATAAATATAGTCAGAACCTTGAAATTCAAAAAACACTTGGACAGTTTCCAGAAGAAAATCATAGAAGACAAGTGTTATGAACGGCGTGTTTGTGGTCTTATAACTATTAAATGAAATGCCTTGTATGCAGTTTTAATTCATGGTCCGTGGATGAATATATGTGTATGTGTGGCACATGGAGAAACGTGTGATGAAATAGGAAGAAAGTAATTGCTACTCACGGTTGGCTTAAAATAACTATTTATTTACATGGAAAAACCTTACAACATATATATATGTATATATATATATATATGTATATACAAAATCACAGTCCCAAGTTACGGAGTTGTGTGTCACAACCATTAGGACAGGAGAATATATATGCGTCCTTATTCCTTGATAGCCATGTTCCAAGTCTGTTGAGTTTTGTGCATCTCGCATCTCAATGTCGTGTTGATCACGTGACTAGCGTGGTTTGGACAGGGGCAAAAGGGAGGTACTCTGTTTGAAACAGGAAAGAGTTATTTCCCTTGGAATATATTTTTATTCGTCCTAACAACAAGAAAAAAATAATCAACTCCAATAAGGTATTCATATTGGCTGACAAAACCACGAAAATATACACTATGTAACCCACAGCCTACAATAAACTCTTAACCAACAAAATTACACAACTATACAAGAAGACAACTGCGAACACAATAAACATAATAAACCATGAAACTAAAGATATAGCCGCCAAATTGAAGATAGATGGAAGAATAAACAAATTAGCTGAACAACATGCTTTCATGATGGCAAAGCACCACAGAACCAGCTTTGTAGAAAAACCCATATTCAGACTAATTAACCTGGTAAAGAGTGAGATAGAAAAAATCAGTAAAAACATACTGGAAAATATCAACACCAGCCTAAGGGAAAAATTAGGTCTCAACCAGTGAAAGAACACCAAAGCTGTCATAGAGTGGTTTAAAACGATAGAAAACAAAAACAAATCCACTTTCAACCAATTCGACATAGTGGATTTCTATCCTTCTATCACAGAAAACATATTAAATGAAGCTATACAACTAGTACAACAACATGGAAAAATCACGGACGGAGATATAAAAATAATCAAACATTGCCACAAATTTCTGCTCTTCCACAATAGTGAACCATGGGCAAAGAAACAAATCCATGAGCTGTTTGATGTAACAATGGGTAGCTACGATGGAGCAAAATTATGCGAATTAGTAGGCATACTCATCCTCTCATACCTGCCCAGAATCCCGGACAGAAAGAACATGGGATTATACAGAGATGACAATCTTAATAAGAGAATCCAATGGCCCCAAATTAGACAAATTTAGGAAGAAAATAGTAAACACCCTAAAAAACATTGGATTCAAAATAGAGATAAATGCAGGCACAGCAACAGTAAACTTCCTTGACGTCACTCTTAACCTGAACAATAATACATACGAACCATACAAAAAAGACAATGACACCCCAACTTATGTACACACATCCTCCAACCACCCACCTTCAATCATCAAACACATACCCATATCAGTCAGCCGCAGACTATCTGAGAACTCATCTAACATACACATTTTCAATAACAAAAAAGCACCATACAACGAAGCACTAAAAGCAAGTGGATACACACAACTACAATATACAACTCTACAGCCAAAATGCAAAAACCGAAAAAGAAATATTATCTGGTTTAATCCACCATGCAACAAAAGCGTCAAAACGAACATAGGCAAGACATTCTTAAACTTAATAGAAAAGCACTTCACTGAAACAAACCGATTAGCAAAAATATTCAACAAAAATAACGTTAAAATCAGTTACAGCTGCACAAAAAGTATAACAGAAATAATCAAAAGCCACAACAAAAAAATGACAACCTACAAAAATGAAACCAAGGATCCAAAATGCAACTGCAGAAATAGAACAACATATCCACTCCAGGGAAATTGACAGCATACGAATACAATATATAAAGCCAAGGTAAGTGCAAACAACAGCACAATGTACTACATCGGTGCCACTGAGGGTCCATTCAAGAAGAGGAAAAACAACCACAACCTTTCATTCACCAACAGAAAATACTCGAACAGCACTACACTATCCACATATATATGGCAGCAAAAAGACAGAAATATCACAGCAACAATAAGCTGGAAAATATTGAAAAAAGCACCTGCCTACAGCAACATTATAAAAAAATGCCTACATGAAAAAGTAGCAATAATATCCCACACTCTGCAAAAGAATTTACTAAACAAAAAATCAGAGATAATCTCCAAATGTAGGCATGAGAATAAATACCTATTATCAGGATTTACACCAAAATAAATAAATGAAATAAAATAAAATAAAACGCCAACAATCACTTTTTAGTTCAAGCTATCACCATAATAATTACATTTTTGTTATTATCATTCTCCCACCACCATTACTAATCACTTCTACCAATTTACAATAACTATTAGCTACTTATATTATCATTGCCACCAATCCCCCTACAACATTACTATCACATCACATCTACTATTATCATATAAAGCCGCTATAATTATTAACGTAAACTACCCCCCTCCCCCAGCATATTTAATATCACCATAAAAATAACCAATAAGAATCACAAACTGCAATTTTTACCAGTTACATATACACAGTCATCAAAAACAAGCAAATAACCAGCTTTAAAATAATGACAAATAAACTTTAAAAAATTAAAAATAATAGCAATTTTTGCCTATCATAATTTTACACAGACCCCACCACACGTATATACGTGCTTGTGAGGAAATATTATTCAGTGAAAGAATAGAAAAATGCTCGGATTGCTGACATGTATACATTCACGAGACATTCAAGCTACACTTCCGATCTTTGAATTTCAACATACAAATGCATATGCATGTGTGTATGTGTATGCATACCTCAACGCGTGTACAGACATGCATCTATGTTTGCATTAGCATGAGTGACATCACGACAACGATTCCCCAACCCCACTTACATAATAACACCAATACACGCAATCTATATAAACCCAAAATTTAAAAAAATTAATCAGTTTGTCTGACAATCACAAAAGTGTGAAACCCAGGGTCACAAATTCACATCAATCCAAAGATATATATATATATATATATATATATATATATATATATATATATATATATATAAAATGATATATTAATTATTATGGAAAAAGTTTAAAATTTCAGTGTCCCCTCTCCTTCATGCACATGTATGATCACATTAATGCAAACATCACTTTAGTTTGATAATGTCCTAAAGAATAAAATGCATCACACAAAAGTTTTACCCACTTTGTTTTTAATGTTCCTTATATATATATATATATATATATATATATATATATTTTTAAGACATTTTTTATGTTTATACATTCTTTTTATAGATACAAATATTTAAGTAAATGCTCTCTTTATAATAAACGGTATTAACAACATTTACCGGCCTGAATGTACAAGAAATTTTCATAGAAAATATGCACCTCCCGAGAGGAATCGAACCTGTAACCTATACAGAACCGTCATATAGCCTGACGTGCCTTTACCGATTGGGCCACAGAGGAGCGTTCAGTTAGCAAGGTCAATTTTACTGTTTTTAAACACAATTCTCCATGATTTTCTCTGATACATTCATATCTGCTCAATGCGTATCCAAATGTAAACAAATGACGTTACACATGAAATGGAAAAAGTCCGACAATTATTTTTTTAAGACATTTTTTTATGTTTATACGTTCTTTTTATAATTTAAAAGAAAAAGCATTAAAATGAAAAAGCATTAATTTAAAACAAAATTACTTGTATTATTTACATTATTCGAACTGTTATCCTTATCTTTATTGCCATATTAACAATATTTCGGCCGTTGTACACTCCGGCCTTCTTCAGATGATTGGAATTTCAAACTGAATCCCTTGTTTCATCCACCAAGGTGGATTGTGGATAAAGATGTTGGTTAGATCCAGTAAGTAGCCCCAAAGAGTTGTGTGCGCACTACCAGGCCATAGACTTGGTGAACCAAAAACTGGGAGAGTTGAGTTAAAGGGAAATAACTGAGGCACCCAGAAGAGGCATGGCACGTGGAACTAGAACAATTTACCCCGGTGGACGAAATAAAAGGTTTCGGTTTGAAATTCCAATCACCTGAAAAAGTTTGGAGCGTACAACAGCTGAAATGTCGTGAATATCACAATGAAGATGAGGATAACAATCTGAATAATGTAAATAATACAAGTAATCATATCTCATCTGAGAGATCTAGACAGATATTAAAAGAAAATGCATTAAGAGGTAAAAGCGTTGCATTTGGATACTGCTTCAGGCATTCCACGATATTCCAGTATCAAAACGCTCCCAGCTTCTGGCTGCTACACTTGATTTGCTAGCTTCCACTCTCTTGTACTCTGTGCTTTTATCGCAACTGGTGCTTTGAATCTTAACTTTCTTGGTGACTGCGATGAACAACAGAACTCTTATTCTCTCTCTATCAATGATGTAGACGCTCACCCTCTCTATATCAACGATGTAGACGCTCACCCTCTCTCTATCAACAATGTAGACGCTCGCCCTCTCTATATCAACGATGTAGACGCTCGCCCTCTCTCTATCAACGATGTAGACGCTCGCCCTCTCTCTATCAACGATGTAGACGCTCGCCCTCTCTCTATAAATGATCTAGATGCTCGCCCTCTATCAATGATGTAGACGCTCGCCCTCTCTCTATCAATGATGTAGACGCTCGCCCTCTCTCTATCAATGATGTAGACACTCGCCCTCACTATATCAACGATGTAGACGCTCGCTCTCTCTCTATCAACGATGTAGACACTCGCCCTCTCTCTATAAATGATCTAGATGCTCGCCCTCTATCAATGATGTAGACGCTCGCCCTCTCTTTATCAATGATGTAGACACTCACCCTCTCTCTATAAATTATGTAGACGCTCAAGAGCCCTGCTATACTCAGTTGCATTTGCTGCAAGCACTCTTTTATATGGAGAATAGATATTCACCTTTGACCTCCCAAGTATTCTAGAGATATAAAATTTCTATTATTAGTTTGAATTTTCACTTCCTTTTCTTAGACCCGACTAACTATCAGCACCCATCGAGTTCTCAAAACTTAGATTGATAACCCATAAAAAAGATTAATCAATCAATCAATATGAGCAAAGGGGGTGAAAATCAATAACACAATTTATTTTTCATTGATTCTATTCTCTCTTCTTCATATTTCCCAACCAATATGTCTATATCTCTGAGATGAGGTATTATGATTACTTGCATTATTTACATTATTCAGTCTGTTATCCTCATCTTCATTGCCATATTCACAACGTTTCGGCCGTTGTACGCTCTGGCTTTCTTCAAGTGATTGGAATTTCGAACCGAACCCTTTTATTTCATCCACCAGGGTAGATCAAGGACTCATGGCTCAGTGGATAAAGACCTTGGTTAGATCCAGTGACTAGATCCCAAGAGTTGTGAGTTCAATACCAGGCCACAGCAGCGGTGAACCAAAACTTGGAGAGTTGAGTTAAAGGGAAATAACTGGGACACATCCCTATACATGATCAATGGAATGAGAACATTCTATCTCCGTAGATTAAGTAAAGGATTCAATTCAGAAATCCCTGTAGGTTACCCAGGTTGATATACACCTGAGGAAGGCCTGAGGGCCTAATGACCGAAATGTTGTGATAACAACAAGAAAGATGAGGATAATAGTCCGAATATAAATATAAATAATTCACTGTATTTAGCATTGTTGAAGTTATCGCTAACATTTTGGGGGAGATTTACAAACTCTACGTTTCGTTCAATTTCACAAACCAATTGATGAATAGGCTCATTTGTGTCATTTCATTTTAAATTGTATTTATTGAAAAAAAGAACTCCCGTTTAAATTGTATTTATTGAAAAAAAGAACTTCCTTTTAAATTATGTTTATTGAAACAGAAGAAAATTCCCACTCATTTGCATTTGCAGGTGCTTGATGGGCAATTGCCCAGGGAACAGTTCTCGTTACACCAGTTGTCCATGGTGGGGATTCCTCTCCAGTTTCCAATGGCATGACACGGGCCACTGCTCACTACTGGTGCTTTGCTTACGTGGGTGTCTGGCTTGTTGATAAGCTTCTTAGTCACATGTTTGCGCGGTGGCACGCTTGGGATTGACTGGCCTGCTTCCAAGATAGCCACATCGGAGCAGCTGAAGAAATTCTCTTGATTACCGCACCCCATGCATCCTTTGCCATCAGGTCCAAAGTTCCAGTTATTTGCTTGGGGTAAAGAAGAAAAAAAAATATATATATATTGTCCATCCAGAAAATATAAAGCTATTTTGAAAATCTATAACTGTCTGCATACCTTGATTTAATTTGGCAACCAATCAGACGTTGTCTTACCGTGCATGCATAGACAGAAACTTCCTGGTAGAGATTAATTATATAGCAGTCACTGAGTGAGCTTGTATACCAGGTGACTGCTGCATTCATTATGACAATATACCTTCCCGTTCTTCATGCCTTGGAATTTGTTATCGGAAATCATTATTCTTAGAAGACATAAATTTATAGGGGAAACGTTCTTTACTTCAGAAAGTTCTACGAATCTATGCTCTACACGCAAGCCACAAATCTGCCACAGGGTGGCTTGCCACTAGCGTTTACCCTTGGTGGTCCACGATCGGACTGCCGGCGGGTTCACTTTGGCAATGTTACACCTGGCGAACCACCAGAGGTCCACCGGTGGCTGCCGTCAGAGGACCGCTGGCATTGCCAGTGCCATCTTGCCGGTGGGCCACTATTGACTTGCCGTGTAGGGTATCTGCTAAACATAAGCAATAGTAATTTTTTGAAAGGATTTTTTATCCCACAATATTTCTTATTATTATAAACGCCATTTTTAGTCAATACTTAGAAAAATAAAATTTATCGTATATATATATATATATATATATATATATATATATATATATATATATATATATGCATATATATGTAAATACGGCGGGCGAGGAAGATTAATTTTTTATTTAGTTATTCCACTAAAAGATTAATTAAATCTTCTTTGTCTGCCGTACTTAATGAAAGATGTTTAAAAGAAAGATTGCTGTCCAAACATATATATGCGTGTATTTATGTGTGTTTGTCTGTGTGCGGAAACTGAAGTCAACACCCAGAGGTGGCCTGACAATTGCGTTTAACAGGTAACATACACACACACACACACACACACACACATATATATATATATATATATATATATATCTGAAGAGCAACTTGTCAGCTGTCAATATACCTCATAACACTCTCGAGCACTTATCCTTAGAGCGGGTAGAATGAAGATCAACATGTTTTAATGGACTCAGCAGTTTTCATTCAGTTTGTCTGAATCGTCTTCAAGAAGCGAGAGCAAGATCTAAAAAGTCAGCCAATC
The DNA here is from genome assembly GCA_963932145.1 of Acanthosepion lycidas. Lineage (NCBI taxonomy): Eukaryota > Metazoa > Mollusca > Cephalopoda > Sepiida > Sepiidae > Acanthosepion > Acanthosepion lycidas. The sequence continues at coordinate 89,852,218 of OZ010593.1, forward strand.
TAACAGTGGTCTCATCCAACAATCCTTACTTTTGCTCCATATTTGGCTACCTTTGTAAATCACTAACGGGTCTTAAGTGCCACTTAAGATTATCGCACAAAATTTCATAACTAAATCAAGTTGTCAGATCCTCAAACCGACGGGAGTCCATTATATATATATATATCTTCCCTACATAAATTGATAAATAGGATTAAAAGGCATTGTATGAACGGTATACGTCTCAGTGATGTGCCCATGTTAATTTTCCCGGGGTCAAAGATATGCAATATGGAAGGATGGTCAAAAAAATGAGAGCCTTACCTGCATGGTACTTCCACTGCACGATACACTGGGTACAGGTCATATCGCTTGGAAGTTTCAGCTTCACTGGAAAGTCTCCAGTACGTCGTTGTTTTAAGTGGTAACGCGTCCCACTGCCGTCGGCTAACTGTAGCAGGTGTCTGTTGAAGCATTCGTGAGTTGCTGGTTTGCTCACGTCGTTGTTGGGACAGATACGAAACTCGAACCAGCCCCAGTGATTGGCCGTCAGTCTGACGTTGACATTAATCTCCTGACCCTTGCGATAGTAGGCAGTGATAATACCATTGGCGTATTTACCACCGGCTTCGTTTTCACGGGGTCCATCCCAAGGGTCACCACAGACACCACATTTACCCTTGTTCACTTGCCATAAGTGCTATTGCAAAAAAAAAAAAAAAAAAAAAAATAGTGAAAGCTTATTTTAAATTAGTCATTGAGAAAGAAAATGAGAATTACGTTCGTCAGCTGCAGATGATACTTTATCAATCTCTTCTCATTCTTTTATTTAATAAAATATATAACAATCATCTTATTATATTTCTGCTTCTGTATTACATTCTGCTATTACCCTATAAATAATGGACTATTCCGTTTTGATCCCGTGGAAAGACGGAAAAGACATATCAGAGACGCTACTTGGTTTCAGTGTGAAAAAACAAGAAAAAAGAAAGATGGTTAGTTAACTGGCATGACCAATACTCCTTGCCTCATAAATAATGGACTATTCCGTTTTTGATTGTGCGTAAAGACAGAAAAGACATACCAGAGAAAACGAAAGGACGAAAGAAAATTACTTAACACGTGCGTACCTTGAGCCATGCCAATACCTCATAAATAATTAACTAACCTATTTTGATCGCGTGAAAAGACGGAATAGACCATTACTTATCAAGTATTGGCAAGAGACGTTAAACACTTCTATCTTCCCTTTCTTTCTTTCTTTCTTTCTTTTCGCTGAGACCAAATAATGTTTTTTTTTTCCACGCGATCAAAACGGAACAGTCACTTATTTATTAGGTATTGACAGGACATAACGGTCGTGCTAACTAACGAAGGGAAGGAGAAGCAAAATTATAAGATTATTATTATTATTTACCTACTATTGTTTTAAAATAATTTTAGCCCAAGCCAGGTTGAAATGCCACTAGTACGCAGAAGGTCACAAGGAGTGAAAGTGAGAGAAAAGTAATGAGTATAGAGGGAATTGAGGAAAGAACAAAAGATGGATGCCATTCAAAAATACATAAAATGGCGATTGACGATGCATTTAAATTTTCGAAGATTGTAGTTATCACGGAAATAAGTAAATGGGATGAAGTTCCACAGGTGGGAAGTGTGAGAAAAGAAACTGTTAGAGTAGAAGTGGTGGCTGTATTTCGCTGTTTCAACAGAAAATGGATGGGACCTAGATGGTATTCTAGTGGCACACGTAAATTCATTTATTCAAGTTCATCAGAGGAGTTGCCATGAAAATATTTGTAGAAATGACAGAGGGAAGCCAAGTTTTACCTGTTTATTTTGACTTGAGTTGGGGGATAAAGTTAAAACGAATTTGCATTTTAAACTGAACCCCTACTTAAAACGTTTCTTTATTCGTCATCTAGAGAGCTTAATCGACATGAGTATTAAAAAATGAAAAAATATTACTTGGTTTATATTATATCATTATAGGTGTTATAGTAATTTACCCAGGCACGTATGGATTCTCCCAGCTATAAATAGGAGCAGTTACTGCCTTTTCCAGCAGTCAGCTCTAACAGTCGAACCGAACATTCTTGCTGTAACACTCGTTTGTATATGTTTGTATTACTGTTCCTGTTAATATATTTGTTTAATTCAATTCCTCTCTTGTTTCTTTATTTCTCACCCTAACAAGGCCACAACAATAGCTTTGTATTATATTATTATAGGTTTGTTTCTGTAGAAAGGTCCCGTCTGTTTGTCGAGCGATACAGTGATCAGTTTCACCCGTCTCAATTCGCGATGCTGCGGTCGACCTAATAACGGTAGGTTTGTGAGTTAGTAGCTGTCAGCCTTATTCAACTTATATCGCATAAACAACAAAATTGCCCCGGACTGGTAGTCTGTTCAATAATTCAGTCAGTGAATTTCAGTCTCGATCCCGCAGAAAAAGTTAGTCTTCAAAACCCAATCTCCAACTCTGCAAATGAAAATTTCTAAAACTGGGGGAAAAATTCTTCATTTGACGAAATTATTCTCTTGTATAGGGTACTGGAGTAGGAGCCGAAAACGGAGTGACGTCGTCTACTTCCATCTCTACGTGTCTGGGTAACTACCGGCTACTAGGGCTATGCTGCTTTTGGACCGTCGTGAGTCCCTATATTTGTTGACAATACGTTTCTTTCAGGCGTCGAGTTACAAGTTGATTTGCATATATGCATAGTAACAGGACCAGAGGAATAAACATGAAAACTCATTCCCCTTTTCCTATTACTATGCAGATATGTAAATCAACTTGTAACTTGACGCCTGAAAGAAACATATTCTCCATAAATGCAGAGACTCGCGATGGTCCAGTCATACACCGGCAGGGTTAGCCAAATTTTTGGCACCAATAAACAATCAAGGTCTATAGTATTGAAGAATAACAGAATTACATTATTGAAATTTGGCCAAGACCCAATCGCGTATAGACCAGCTTGTTTACCACAACTGTATTCTTTTTTTCTATCGGTGAGTTGGTGGGAGGTTTAGGTGCTCTTTGTTTCACTCGATTCTAATTGCTAGAACACTGTTAAGTCATAATTTCAAACCCAGACAATTCCAGATACTGATGCAATTTATTACAAATGCATTTCGTCTTTCAAACAGCCCACTAGAAAAAAAAAACAAAAAAAAAAACGAACCCATGGTACCTCTGGTATGTTAGTAAAATCCAGACTTCTCACATCAACTTTTTAAATTAATTCTCATTCTAACGAGCACTGAATCCGCACCAGAAGTCCGTTACATTTCTCCCTCGACCAATTTTAATTTACTTCATTTAGTAAATTGCAACAATAGCAATTCTCATTTCAACCAAATACCTATTATAGGTACATTGACTTGTAAAATCCACACCAGTAACTTATATCAATGTATCAAGTTATGCAGAATCCTTGCTGCAATCACTGCAGCAATCAAGTTAGGTCTCTATTGCAATGTAACACACAATATATCACAACCTCCCCTGAACCATCCGAGTTGAAGTCATTCAATAATACATCCATCAAAGGGTTGAGGACTTCAAATATCTCATATAATAGATTCCCAAAAAGACTTCAACATCCGCAAAGTTTTTGCATGGGATGCGTGTAACTAACTTCACCATCCTCCTTAAAAGTCCAAACCTTTCGAACATTGATTGACCCAACCAGTCTGATCCATGCAGTAGGTATGGATCAGAAACTTGGACATTATCTGTTCCTCTTGAAAGACGACTGGATGGAATATATACAAATCTACCTTAGAAAAGTCCAGAATATCAATTAGATTCCATCCAATGTTTAACACAACTTACGGAGAACTGGAGACCAATCTCTCTTAAGCTCAAACTAAAAAGATTATAGTTTGTCAGTCACTGACACCGAGGGTAGAGGAAAGTCGCCTCATCCTTACTCCTATGGCATCCTTCTGAAAGTGTCTTCTCACGAAAATTGACTTTCCCCAGACATCATACTCTGGACTCATTGATTGACATTGGCGATCTGGGGCCAGCAATGTAGGACCGAACAGTGTGGAAAGGGATTGTCAATGGAGTTCCGACCAACCACAGGGAGGTCGAAGGTTGATGATGAACAAATATCCCATGTTCAGGGTCTTGGCGCAAAGGAAAAAACGGATTTATTTGAGTTTGAATGATAGTAAGAAACTGACATTGTAGCCACAACTAAATTAAGTTTGGTTCACGCTATGGGCAAGCAACACAACAAAATTGTTTTTTTAGTACCGCAGATAAAACGATAACGGGTTTTGTTTTAATCATTTCGCCACAAACAAGGTGACAACGCCACTAAGACGCAAGGAGCTAACGGGAGTAAAAGAAATGAAAAAAACTTTATCAGGAATCGGAAACCCGATCCTAAACAGGAAACAAGGGATAAACTTTTACTCCTGTTCAAAAGACCGGAGACTAAAAATGTTGAAACACTCGTACGTTCAATGAAGTTAACCAACGTCGAGACTGGTAAGTACATGGATGGGTGACGGCTTAGGGAACCAAGTGCTGTAAGCTTGGATGTACGGCTGAGATAATGAATAACCATTCGGAATTGGAAATCGGAGAGCCGTGTTCCAATTCCAGTCAGGATCATTATCTTCATTTATGCATAAATGCCCCTGGCAAAGGTCTGAATCAACCTCTTCTCTCCCCAGTTATGAGTTAATTAGTCGGACTTGAATCAGTCTAACATTAGACTTCGAAAAAATTCTCATACTCTGAAAATATTTCATGGTTTTAAATAACCTGCAAAAGGTTGATAAGACGTAAAAAAAAACAGATCAATTAAAAAGCCTATGGCGTAGTGTTAACCAGGTGAGAGTCAAACCTATCTATTTTATTAATTTTATAATCATTTTTCTTTACACAATTTTTTAAATATTCAAACTAAGACGTTTATTTTGGCTTACCAAACATATTAAACTTGTAACAATTTTTTTTTTTTTTGGTGGTGGTAGGGGGTGGGGGGTGGGGTTACTGATCAGTATTGTTACGTAATATTTCTGACGTATATATTTGCACATCACAACAGTTTACTTACGGATATTCCACCACAATAGAGTTGATCGTCTTCCCAATTTGGTGGGGTACGATAGCCAAATCTCCACATACTGGAACGACTTGGAGGTTTCGTCAAGTAACCATGACCCCCCACAAAGTCCGGAAGTAGACAAACAAGCAGAACGGTAACTGCTGTTTGGAAGCAAAACATGTTGCTGGTCGTGCGGCGACAAATAAAATAATGTCTACACACGATTCGCTGATTTTTTCTTATATATATATATATATATATATATATATATATAAAGAGAGAGAGAGAGAGTTGCGTGAGGTTGCGTGAATATACACATAGTTACTAGTGAGGTGACATAATTATTTAATATACATAAGATAAAACGGAGTGTGGGGAAACAGGCAAAAACAAGGAGATAAAAAATGAAAGAGAAAGATATATAAATGTGCAAGGAATTGTGTATATTAATCTTATCTGTTTTGGGGGCCTACAAACAGACTCGCTCCCCCTCCCCCTACACATGTATACTGGGTCGTCTCCAAAACTCGGCCAAATTAACCATGAAAAATAAACAAAACCAAAACCGCAACATCACTTTTGCCCTGACACATAAATTGCAGCTACTGTTTCAAGTTAGTCCTCGTGGAAATGTATACAACAATCTCACAAAGAAAATTGCACACATAGCTTTGTGGCAATTTGGGCACTTCGACATGCTGTAATGGTTAGCAAGTTGGTCACGCTAGATCATTTAAGACTGAATAGTGAGTTCGGTTCTAACTGAGTACACACACACTGTGTGTGCGTAAAAAATATTTTTAAGTTGTGAACATTAAATTTTTTTGCCGAAAATTAAATACCATTGTCAAATTATTGATAAAAAATAGTCATCAACCAGATCCGTCGAGGGCAAGTACAGTTAAAAATATGCCTTCACGAACAAACGTGACTATGTTAGAAGCTTTTCTAGGACTGACTAATTACTATCAAATATATGTACATACTATGCATAATTTGATTACTCCACTGAACTATCTACTAAAAAAGGAGTAAAATGGAATTGGAATGATAACTGTCAAAAGGCATTTGACGAAATAAAAACAGACTTATATTAGGTTTATCGTTAGAACGCTACGAAGCAAAAGCAGAAATTGTAGTGACGTCAGATGCTAGTGAGTAAGGTGATTTTACACAAGTACAATGGCGGTAAAATGAAAGTCCGCGATCGTTTATACCAGTAGAGAAGAATTGCAGCCAGATAGAAAAAGAGGCTCTTGAAATTTCATAAATTTATTGATGGAAGAAATTTTAGGTTGAAAACAGACCACAGGCCTCTATTAACAATATATGGTTCAAAGCGAGCAATGCCTACGCATACAGCTAATAGACTACAGCGCTGTGGTACCATCTTATTGAACTATGATTTTACGATGGAGTATCAACTGTCTAAAAAATTAGGACATGCGGATGGATTATCAAGATTAATGCCTAAAAATGCAAAACCATTTGCGGACATGGTCATTGCAACACTAAAAAGCAAAATGGAAATAAAAAAACATTTTGTACAACGCAGTATGAGAATTAACAATTACCCTGGGTGAAATAAAAGAAAAAGGAGAAAATGACGTCTTTATTGCGAAAATAAAAAAAAGCAATTGAAAGAAAGTAAGAACGAAATCCAGACGTACACGCTTATTCGCTATGCAACGGTGAAGTAATGTTCGAGCAAAGGGTTGTAATACCTAGAGTGTTACAGAAGTGAATATTGAAGGATTTTCATAGCGGGCATCCTGGTATTTCAAGAATGAAGTCTTTGATGAGAAATTTCGTATACTGGACCAGAATGGACCAATATATTAAAAAGAAATTGCGAAAGTTTGCAGAGGTTGTGTTCTGGCAGCAAAACTACCTATCACAAAGATAGAACCTTGGCCAAAGATAGACACGCTGTGGTCAAGACTGCATATAGATTTTGCAGGTCCTATTAATGGATCCCATTATCTTGTGGTAGTTGATAGTTTCACGAAATAGCCGGAAATTTAAAAGTGTAAAAGTCCAACATCTTCAGCGACAGTGGATTTCTTGCAGGAACTATTTGTGAAATCTGGCATACCAGATACTATAGTCTCTGATAACGGAACGCATTTCACGGATAAAGAATTCGAAGATTTTTGTAAAATGTTCTCCACTGAGCATATTACGACCCAGCCGTATCACCCAAGATCGAGTGGGCAAGGGGAACGGTTTGTGGGAACGTTTTAAAAGAGCGTTAAAGAAATTAAATCTTGAGAAAGTAAATGAGGAAGAACTTTGAAATTTTTGAGAGTTTGCCTTGTAACACCGAACCCCAGTACACCATCAGGCATGTTGACAGCGAAATAAATGTTCGCTAGAAAAGTAAAACCGGTGTTTAACAATTTATTACCAAGTCAAAAAACACGAACGGATAACAAAAACGATAGCAAAACTTTTAAGGTCGGCGACAAAGTGTTCTTTAGAGCATATAAGGATGGCAAAGAAACGTAGGAAGACAGCATAATTTCAAAAAGTATCGGGAAGTTGCTTTACATGGTAAAAAGGAAAAGATTTTAACATAAAAGGCACCATAATCGGCTGAAAAACAGGTTCATCGATGAAAGACCTGAAACACTGAGAAAATCTATAAAAATGCTAAATGAGGTTTTCTATGTACCAGCATCATCACAAATGGAACCTACAAGAATAATTTCCAGAAAAAGAAAGCATGCTGAAAAACTGGACGTGGATCCAAGACGGAATCATAATAACAGAGAAGCTCGTGTCGTGGCTCTAGATATCTCCAAACCGTTTGATAGAGTTTGGCATGCCGGCCTCCTTCGCAAACTTCAGGGTTATGGAATTTCAGGTCGATTGTTTGACTTAATACAATCATTCCTGTCAAACCGTGTATTGATGGTCGTTCTAAACGGATTCTCCTCCAGCTCCTATCCCACGAACGCAGGTGTTCCCCAAGGCTCTATCCTAGGCCCAACTTTGTTTCTTATCTTTATTAACGATCTTCCCTACGCGGACGACACTACTATTTACTCCTGTCTCAAAAACAAATCTAGTGTTGCTGACAAAACTAACCTGACCGTTTGTCTCGAAAAAGCACCTCCAATCGGTTGTGGACTGGGGGAGGAATTGGTTGGTTAACTCTAATACCTCAAAAATAAAACCGCTCTCTATTACTCACCACAGGGGAACCACCCCTGTCCCCCATTAGAATGTCTGACGCTCAACTCCACGAGAGCACCTCTTTTCGACTGCTCGGTCTTACATTGACGGCTGACTTGAGATGGAAAAAATAATAGCTTTGTCCATCGCAAGGAAAGTTGGCTTCCTGTGCCGCGCCAGGAAATTTTTCTCGCCGGAGTCAATCCTTCAAATCTACAAATCAACCATTCGCCCTTGCATCGAGTATTGCTGCCATATATGGTCTGGATCCCCTCCTGTTTGTCTCAAGGTCCTTGATAAAATCCAGAGACGGATATGCAATGTAATTGACCCTGATCTGGCATCTCGTCTGCAGTCGCTCTCTCACAGACGTGCCGTCGCCCCCCTCTGTCTTTTTTTTACAAATATGCAATGTAAATGGCCCTGATCTGGCATCTCGTCTGCAGTCGCTCTCACACAGATGTGCCGTCGCCTCCCTCTGTCTTTTTTTACAAATATGCAATGTAATTGACCCTGACCTGGCATCTCGTCTGCAGTCACTCTCTCACAGACGTACCGTCGCCTCCCTCTGTCTTTTTTTACAAATATGCAATGTAATTGGCCCTGATCTGGCATCTCGTCTGCCGTCGCTCCCTCACAGACGTGCTGTCGCCTCCCTCTGTCTTTTTTTACAAATACTTTCATGGTAACTGCTCTGATGAGCTGATTTCGCTGGTTCCCAGACTTCATGAATTTAAGCGTTCAACTCGGCTGGCATCTCGCTCACACACTTTCACTATCGAAACTGTTAAATGTAGCCGTCTCTTCTACTACAATAGCTTCATGTCTCGCACTTCTCGCATGTGGAACTCCCTCACCTTTTTCTTGTTTCCCTGATAGCTATAATCTCCAACTATTTAAATGTAATGTCAATCGACGTCTCCAGATGCCTTGATCTATCCCCTATCCTTCTCTTCATCCTTTCCTCTCTCATTCATCTTTGCTCTCGCTCCAACTCTCTGTAACCCCTTGCGTGCTATTGGCTTCACGCCTTGCTTGGTGTGAAAAAATGTTATAAAGTCAAGTACGTTGACGAATTCTCCAGAAAGAGGAGACGGAGATACCAATACTGATAAAAATAAAATATTATAAAAAGTATTACTCTCAAAAGGGGTGATGTTGTAAAGTAAATAGTACACCCCCGGTGACTATAGGAACTAGTATATAACTATAAATAAAGAGCTCCAGGTAAGAAGAAGTCATTTCGAGTCAGGCAGTTCGTTGCCAGGCTCGCGGTTGACTTTTCGAGCTCTCTGCCTTCGGGCAGAGAGGAACCCCGACGAGGTTATGCCTACGGGCAGAGTCTCTTCTGGGGAGGTAGGCAAACCCGACCCCGTGTATGTATAGATTTTGAAGAATCTGTATGGACCCCCATATACCAAAAATATGGCAACAACTAGAAAAGTCTCATCAGAGGCTGGTACGAATATCAAACCATCTGACATTCCTACATCGACGCAGAGACCTTCATTCCTTTAGGCTTGGCACCAAGACTCCCCCCGTGAATTCAAGGAGAGCTTCTCTGGTCGCAGAGAAAGTGGAACACGATCTTGTCCGTGAGAGAATCCAGTACAACCGTTGTATAAAACAGAAACTACAATCTGATATCTCTTAGAGGCTTGATGCCTTCTTCGACGGAATTACCGACGAAGAAGACCGAAAGAGGATCCATCACCACCCGGATAAATCCTTCAGACATGAATTCGATGCTGTCAAGGCCCGCCAAGTACAAAAATTAAATAGACTGAAAGATCAGGTGACACACACACGATCCATCACCCACCAGTGAAGGCAGTAATCAATATCATCCAACACCAGCTCTGAGGAGTCAGTGCTAAATAAGGGTCTCAACTTCGCCACAACCATCGGGCAGATACAATACTTGGACATCATTGTTCGAATCGAGGAAATAGCCTTGAACTTTGCTCAGGCTCAGGCCGGATGAACGAAGATGGAAAGTCAGACATAACGAAGAAAGCTAAGCCACCCAAATCAAACATCAAGAAACTGGAGAGGCTGGTAATATAGCAAGCCACTGTAGAGGCGGTATTAATGTATGATGCCACTGCTTGGACATTAACTAAAACCCTTGAGTCTAAACTTGATGGAACCTATACATTCGGATGCTGAGAGCTATATTTAACATCTCTTGAAGACAACTTCCAACTAAATTCCAGCTATATGGACCCATCCCTGATATTTCTAAAATCTTATGTGAATAATGAATGCGCTTTGAAAGATACTGCTGGTGAGCAAAACAAGAACTTATGAATGATCTAGTGTTCTATATTCTCTCATGTTATCGCTTTACGATGTTCTTGCAGTCTTATCTTAAGAGGGTATGGACGCAATATACCAAAAATATGGCGACAACTAGAAAAGTCACACCAGAAGCTGGCACGAATATCAAACCATCTGACATTCCTACATCGATGCAGAAACCTACGACTCATTCCTTCAGGCTTGGCACCCACCCCCGTCAATTCAAAGAGAGCTTCTCTGGTCACACAGAAAGCAAGACACGACCTTGTCCGAGAGAGAATCCAGTACAACTGTTGCTTAAAAAGTGAATATGGCAATGAAGATGAGGATAACAATCAGAATAATGTAAATAATGCAAGTAATCATAGTACCTCATCTTTTATAGAGCCCGAAACGTTGTGAATATGGCAATGAAGATGAGGATAACAATCAGAATAATGTAAATAATGCAAGAAAACATAATACCTCATCTCAGAGATCTAGAGGCCGAAACGTTGTGAATATAGCAATGAAGATGAGGATAACTGTCCGAATAATGTAAATAATGCAAGTAATCATAATACCTCATCTCAGAGATATAGTAGCCGAAACGTTGTGAATATGGCAATGAAGATGAGGATAACAGTCCGAATAATGTAAATAATGCAAGTAATCATAATACCTCATCTCAGAGATCTAGAGGTCGAAACGTTGTGAATATGGCAATGAAGATGAGGATAACAATCGGAATAATGTAAATAATGCAAGTAATCATAATACCTTATCTCAGAGATCTAGAGGTCGAAACGTTGTGAATATGGCAATGAAGATGAGGATAACTGTCCGAATAATGTAAATAATGCAAGAAATCATAATACCTCATCTTAGAGATATAGACAGAATAATTAAAAATGTATGTAATGCGGACCCATCGAAAAGGCACGGTCCGTGGAAATGTCGGGCTTGTGGCATTTACTGCTTTTGCTACGAGATTAATACGTCACTGGTGTGAACAATGACTCGATTTATAATAGCAATAAAAGAAAATAAATTATTTTCGAATAATAACTCTTTGAATAAACACGCAATAAACTTTGATTAAATCGAATTCTTATCTATTTGTTAAACTGACCTCTTTTCATCCTCGATTCAAGTGTTAGCAAAATGAAAAAAATATCACTTAATATCGTGAGAAGTCGGCATCTGTTTCTATTTGAGTGTCATGTGTCGTCTTAACTGCACAATAAACGAATTCTTTTTTTTTTTCTATCACTGGAGATATAACTTCATAATTGCTGAAAAATGACCGCATGACCAAAGAACCAGACGTAATTAACATTAATAATTGCAATCGGACTGTAGCCTGATAATAATTCAAACGAAATGGATTTAGGCATTGTTCCGTTTGGATCAGTCGGTCGGTTTGAAGCGTCACACGTCTAAAAAGTTAATTTACAATAAAACAAGATGGATGAAAGAAACGTCTTATTTGAAAAGTTATTTGAAGCAATAAATGTTTTTTTAATTTTATTTTTGCATTTACTAATTCAAAAGAAGAAAAAAATGAGTGGAAGTAATTAAAAAATAAAGAAAGAAGCTAAAGAATAATATTTTAAAAGAAGAAAGAGATAAAGAATGAAAACACCATAGCATAAAATTTCAAAAGAAAAAAGAAAGAAAGAATGGAACCAAAGAATAACAATTCGAAAGAAAGAAAGAAAGAAAAAAAAATTTAAAAAATACAAAGGATAACAATTTGAAAGAAAGAAAGAAAGAAACAAAGAAACAAACGAATAAGTAATCATTCAAACGGAAAAGAAAGAAAAAAACAAAGTATACCAAGTCGAAAGGAAGAAAGAAACAGTAAATGAATGAAAGAAAGAAAAACAAAAGGATAACATTTCGAAAGAAAGAAAGCAAAAAGAAACAATCAAATCAAAAACATAACTCAAACGAAAAAGAAAGGAAGAAAAAAGAAATAAAAAAGGGTAATAATTCAAACGAAGAATGAAAGAAAGAAAGAAAGAAAGAAAGAAGAATTCAGAAGATAACAATTCGAAAGAAAGAAAGAAAAAAGAAACAAACAAAAATTGCAATAATTCAAACGAAGAAAGAAAGAAAGAAAGAAAGAAAGAAAAAAGAAATAAAAGGATAGCAATTCGAAAGAAAGAAATAAACAAACAAACAAAAAGAGTAATAATTGAAAAGAAGAAATAAATAAAGAAAGCAAGCAAGAAAGAAAAAAAAACAAAGAAAGAAAATAAGAAAGAAAGAAATAAGGAAAGAAAGAAAAAAAGTAAACAGAAATAAATAAACGAAAAGGTTAATAATTCAAATGAAGAAAGAAAGAAAGAAAAAAGAAACCAAACGATAACCATTCATCAGAAAGAAAGAAAAGGTATAATAATTCTAATGAAGAAAGAAAGACTATAAGAAATATGAAAGAACAAAATCCATAATATTATTTATACTATTTGCATCTTTGTTACTGTTATCACAACGTTTCGGTTGGTGTGCCAACCGGCCTTCATCAGGTGTTTATCGATTCGGGTAA